>JAGWCC010000403.1:600000-1090807 GCA_022651775.1 Drusus annulatus | reverse complement strand
CCTTTTTCTGTTACATGCATTGTTTATGAAAAAGGAGAGGTTACACCAGATCTATCGGAGGTATGCCTCTATCATTAGTTCCTAAGGTGTGTGCTTTATTTTTTATAAAATAAGTATCTTGAAACTGAGTCTTCAATTAATTAAAATGGAACTTTGATACCATTACCGACACTACTTGAAAATGTTAAAAATATAAGGGTTTATTGGAATCAGAAATCCAAACGGGTGAATTTTCCCAACTTTCACATTTTTATGTCAATGTTGCGTTATTCAAACATATCTTTCTTTTTAGGCTCCTTGGTCAGTTTGATAAGGCCGCTTCCGACTTGAGGGAATCCTGCAAAATTGACTGCGATGAACAGGCTCAGGAATGGCTGGCTGAAGTTACCCCCAATGCAGACAAGCTGAGGGCTCATAATCTGAATGTTCAACGTCGCCAGGAAGAAAAGGAGGTACATAATAATAATTGTCATAGCAAAATGTATTTGTCAACAGAACCACAACAGCCACAAGGCAATTTCAAATAACATAACATGTATCAAGATAAGACTGCTTGAATTGTGTTATTCTGTGGTAAAGAGTAATAATTTCGGAAGATGTTTCTAGATGAGTGATGCACAACCTGCAGTGGGCATGCGGCCCACTAGCCCGCTTCGCTCGGCCCACGTCCCATTTTGTGTTTTTATTAAGGCTGATTCACACCAACGTCAGCTTCCGCTCAGTGCCGATATTGTTCATAAAGAGAGCTTATTGATATGGTATGAATATCAATCAAGGAGTATGTGCGAGACAAAGTTGTGTGGCAGTATATCCTTTGCCCACCCTTGTGATATTTAACTACTTGGTTAAATAATTATTTTGAATTGTAAAAATACTAACATCGCAGATTTTTTTATCAAAAACCATTTTTTTATCACTAAATAATATTTTTATTAATTATTAAAAATATTATTTAGTGATAAAAAAATGGTTTAAAAAAAAAAAAAATCTGCGTTGTAAGTATTTTTACACTTCAAAATAATTATTTAACTAAATAAGTAGTTAAATATCACAAGGGTGGGCAGAAAGATATACTGCCATACAACTATGTCTTGGCACATACTCCTTGATTGATATTCATACCATATCAATAAGCTCTCTTTATGAACAATATCGGCACTGAGCGGAACCGGACGTTGGTGTGAATCAGCCTTTATAACCTTTACAACTCAACAAAATATTTTCACTAATTTTTTAATTTTGTGGTTTAACTTTAAATGCAGATAATATTTCGACTACGGCTTAGTGCCTTTTTATTATGACATATTTTTAAGATTTCCACTATACAGAATTCCAAAAGATTTTGTTGATAAATTTTGTTTGGAATCTGACTTTCCGAATAATGAAAATTCACCATAGTACATAATTGGTTTGACTTGAATCTAACGATATGTATGTCTTTGACGCTTTCTTTGTATGCGCGGCCCGTGAACGTTTGTAAAATAGGTAAATTGACCCTACTGCTAAAAAGGTTGTGCATCACTTAGTTTTATCATAAAATATGCTGTCGCAACCATCTTTAGAAGTTAAGAGTTTTTGTATAAAGAAAAAAACCTGCATTTTTTTGTTTTTCCTGCAGTACATTTACAATCAAATACAAAGGTTATTGCCTGGACATTGGACACCTTGTATAGTGTCGCTTTATTAGCATTTCTGAATATTTTAATTTGACACTCATTGTTTGTGAACAAATTCTTAGCTCATAAGAATAGCGAACCATATAAACCCTTATCATTATTATCAGTACATATTCACTGCTTTGACCTATGGAGAAAAATGTTGACCTCTCGTAAGAGTACCTAAAATAAGAACTGCTTCCATCGTATTATTATTTATATATCGTTAATCAATATTTTATTTATATTACTTTGATCACTTACATATTCCGAAAATAATAATTGTTTTTACCTGGAACCGACCTATATGCAGTACATTTGAATCTTGCCATGTACACACATTTCAGAAATAGGTCATTATCACGGCACTACATCCCAGAGTGGGGTTTGGCCTCTTCCACAAATGTTCTTCACTGGCTCCGGTCCCTAGTCATTTGCCTTCAGTCCTTCCCATCCTTCTGCAATCCTCTTCCACGGCCGCCCTCTGGGTCATTTCCACTGGGTACTTGCTCGGTCATGATTTTTGGTGTCCTGTCATCTAGCATTCTTTCTACATCTCCAGGCAATTGTAGTCTTTGTGATCAACAGAACCTTGGAAGGCGTCCCATGCTCAATTAGATTTTCGAGTTCATAATTCACTTTAATTCTGTATGTTCCATTTTAGACTTCGGTATTGGATTATTAATAACTAGCAGATAAAAACCGGCTCCCGCTGGTTTTTGCCGCCGCAAACCCCGCAGGCAGCTTTTTGGTTGGGCTGCGCCCAATTCAAGTGTTGGCGACCATTTATAAGGTTTAGCCCTATTGTAAGAGAATAACAACTACAACAGTAACTACTGCCAATGCATGATATAGCATGCTTACTTCAAATATTTAAGCATATAAAAAAATATTCTTGTAATTAATATTCTAAATGCATTATTTTGACACTATTACTTATCAACACTGCAGACAATGAGAGGAACACCCTTCACTCCAACTTAAATCTCGTTCATCCATGACAACGCAAAGAATAAATTGTATTTTCTTAGTAATTAATGAAAGAGAAAATGCTTTCTCTCTCTCCCATAGAATTTAATAATTCAACAGGAAAATGAAGTTGCTCATTATCATCTAAAAATATTTAAATAATTTAGAGATTTTTTTGGAACATTTACCCTGTCATACGTACTTTGGATTAAGTTAAAATAATAATGTGATACAAAACAGAATTCCTCGGATCGGGTAGCTCTGCAGACACGGCATTATCAATATCAAAAGTACTATACAACTTATCCTGGTTGCAAAGTGTAAACACACCGTGTAAATGAGAGAGTCCTCGCTTTTGCTGTTCAATTGTATACAACCAACAAATTACCTTTCCAAAAACATGTTTCTCCGTCATATCATGAATGAATTCCTTGACGTTTAGCTGGAAGACCCTCGCCACTACATCAGGCCTGTCCGTAGCCGTTTGATAAGTTTCCAATTCATTTTGTATCTCTGACCATTTGGGATTGCATGTAAAAGTAATTAATAAATTAGGACGACCAAACTTACGTACTATTGTCGTTGAATCATGATAAAGTTTATTTATGTGGCGTGGTCCATGAGAAAGTGAAGATGGTAGAATGACTACATTACCTGCTCGTACTCCTCTGTCCGTGGCTAAATTTCTTACGTAGTCTTGCAAACCTTGGTAGAATTCCACTCTGAGGTGTCGTTGGTTATGTGTAATCTAGGCGACTGGACTTAAAAAAGTACTGTTGGAAAAGTTTACCTGCCTTTTAATCCCGGGTTTCATTATTCAAAGTATTTAAATTCGACATACATTTCACTAAAAGATTGGAAAGTCATGAACTTCACCTGATAGCAAGTATCGAAGTAAGCAATATTATTTTTAATGATGAACTGGTACATAAAAAAATAAATTATTAATCGAAGTTTATTTCTGCTTACAAACCTATCCAGCAACGGTCTAAAGTTAATTGTATAGGGTCTCGGAGTTTAAGATTATTCATTAGAATCCAACAAATTTTAAATCTAACCTCGAATGTCATAACTGTTTAAAAAACATATTAAAAAGATGTCGTTATTATACTAAAGGGTATGTAGTAAGGTAATAAACTGATTTAAAACAGCAACAAACACAACCCGCAAACAATGTAGTGATACAAATAATAGCACACTGTCCTTTAAAACGTTTGTTTTCCACCTGCTTTCGTTTTTAACCTATTTATTGGGAAGAACCAGTAAACTGTCAAATCTTACGTATTGACGCCATTGCGTTTAGTACAGATAAAGTAGGAATCTTCTTTCAAACAGCGTTTGAAGATGCAGCGTTAATTACTGGTTTAGTTGCGACACTCATCAAAAGGAACATATTGTGAGTATGTCGTCTAAGATCGTAAACGGAAGAAAATTTCAAACTTTTTTATGCATGAACTATATTTTATCTATATTCTATGTCGCATTGGTCTATTCGATCTTGACGGTGTGTAGATATAAAGGAGGCTAGAATCTGTTTTAGTAACGACACTCAACAAAAGAAACATAGTGAGCATATCGTATCGCAGACGTAATCGGAAGAAAATTTCAAACTTTTGTATGCGTCGGCAATATTTTATCGGACGTGTGCAGAAGATTTTTTAACGTAATAATATAATTAGATAGATAAAAATTCACTTTAGCACAAGGAAAAGTTGAAGCGTTACGAGGAAGCAAAGGCCGCCCATGCGTCAGCTGCCTCCGCAGCTCAGAATGCCCCTCCCAGCTCCGGAAGTCCCTTCGGAGACGCAGCCACTGCAGACCCCAGTGCTGGTGGTCCTTTCAACATGGCAGACTCCATGGGATTCTTCAACGACCCCGAGCTGATTGCTGCCTTCCAAGTAAGTGAAATTATTTTGGATAACTAAGGTTACAATTTATTTTTTAATTCTCCCTAATCCTATTGTCAAAAGCTGCAATTGTAGCTTGTGTTATAATAGAGAACTTTTTAAGTAGGAGATTGAAAAAGCAATTTAATTTTGGTGCTTTGTTTTGTATTAAATTATGGATGAATTTTAATCTCCAAAGTTGCTGTAGCAAAACATTCAATAGGAAATATTTACTTGATCTCGTTAGATTGATAATATTTTATAATTAAAGGTTAAAAATAGAGTTCAATTTCATTCCTTTAGTAATGTAAAGTTTATTTGATCTCGGTTTATTTATTTTTATTGATTTACAAAGATAACTTCTTGTCCTTCCTGAAATATAAATCCTAGTTTGGCAGTCAGTTTCCTTTAAAATGTGTGCAATTTGTAAAAACCAAATAGTGAAATAAATATACCACAAAAGCAGAAGCCTTTCATGTATCACTATTGCCATTTGTGCTGCTCTGAAGGAATTTGAAGATTTTGACAATTGAGGAAGACTGGGTGCTACATTTAAGGTGTTTGTCATTTCATTATTTTGTTAACTTTAATAATACAGAAAACGAGGATAAATCCCATATCAATAGATCACATAGGTTTTAAAACCAATTTCCTGCCACTAATCAATGTAATTTTGTGGTCAAGCTGATAAATTCAAATATTTTGTAATAAAAATGTCATCCTTCTTGATAAACAATGTTCTGTAATTTACATTAACAACTTACCAATGCTATGAAGCTTATTCATGTTCATTATTATTATTAGTTTTTAGCCAAAACAGCTGTCATTAAAAATAAAAACTATAACTAGCAGAACTTAATAATAAAAATATTCAATTTGATAAAAAAAAATCCTGATCTAGTGTTTTTTTTGTTGATGTTATCACTGAAAATCTACTGTTTGCGGTTTGGCCACTCCTGTCAAATTTGATAACTTATATTATTTAACAAAGGGTTTGCCTGTCCCAGCAGATTGTCAGAAAGGTGACATCTTAGTTCAAAAGGAAATTGTTCTCTAATATAATACAGTCAGTTCACACATCAGTTATGTGGTGCTACTTTTAATTATAACATTTCATATTCTCATTGAAATAGTTGAAAATATTGATCAATATCATTATTTGATTTCTTGCTCGTGATCTCAACCGTGTATCGATTTCAGGATCCCGAGGTAGCTGCAGCCTTTAAGGATGCCACCGCCAACCCGGCCAACATCTTCAAGTACCAGAACAACCCCAAGGTGGCCAACATCCTCAACAAACTGTCCTCGAAGGTGGGATCAGGTGGTGCAGGAGGTTTTCCGGGATTTAACCCTCCCCAGCCCGGAGCTGGTTCCACTCCCAAGGACTCCGCACCCAATGATGATGTTGGTCTCGACTGAATTACCCTTTAAATTTCACCAATATGTTAAACAAAAGACTGCCACAAACAGAATTTCTTATTATTAGACCACTTTAGAATTTTTATTATTAAAATGTTTGTAATTATGTAATTTCAAAGTGGCATTTTAGTACGGTTAATTTTTCAGCCAAGTGTCATAGATATATCATAATCTACTACTGCAGCCTATAATGTTACGCAAGCTCATTGTTACGTCATTATATTTAAAGCATGGTGTTATTTTTTGTTTGTTTATTATGTGAAACGCTATCACTTCTATAGCTTAAGAATACTGGATATAAATATTGCATTTAATAATAATTATTGTTTGAATCATAGAAAGAATAAATCTAATGAAATGATTTTATTACCTAGAAACTTGCAATAATATACATATGCGTATTACATTTTTGTATAATGAATTACATTAAAGAAAGAAAGCTTTCTTATTTTATTATTAAAAAAAATCCTAAATATAATCGCTTTTCAAGAATAGTCCTCTTGACCTGTTGAAACTGCATGTTATATAATGATGTGGCATTATGAAGTGTTCAATAAAATAAATAATAAAACATAATGTTTCAATCTTTCTAAATCCCTTGGGGCGGGCCACAGGAGGGCCATTTGGTTATTTGGTAAAATTCATTTGCATATTGAACAATACAATTTAGTGATTCCCCGTGTGAATGCAGTGTGGTCAACCAATGCCCAGTCTCTAACCATCTCTAGTCTGGCCCTTGGTAGCAAAATGGTTCAAAACATCTGCCCTAACCCATAAGCTACTATGCACAAATAATTTATGGATCCAGTGGTACAACCACGATGTGAGGTAAAAAAAAGGCACAATTTTTTTAAATTTTCATTTTCCTAAACAATCAATGAATATTATATTCACAACAATTTAGTTTATTATGTACTAGTTACCTTCAACAAATGACACGATTTACAACACTTCATTAATACGTCCCCACTTCAATCTTATTTTCTTCTCATGCAGCTTTAGCCAAGAAGGCATTTCTTTGGGGAAGGGCTGGGCCATGGGGAATTTCAACGCTGGCTTTGGACCCTTGAAGGGATCTTCATCCTTGAGTATACGCAGGAAATACTCTTTATTTATCTGTTTGACATCTCTGTGCTTGTCCATGTAAATGTTGAATGGATGCCTGCTTGGGAACCAACGTTGTTTCTGCATATGCGGTTTTGGGAAATCGTACTCGAATACTGGAAAGAATTGGGTATAATTAATGACAAAATATCTAATTAGACCTACTGTAAGGGTTACCAATTTTATTGTTTATATTCGGTTTCCTACTTCTATTATGTTCATTTATTTATCTTTATCTAATGTTTTCTTTTCAATATTCTTCTATCCTATATATTTTTTTTAATTTCTTTACTTGTATGCATATTTTCTCTATGGGATGTGTGGGATTGCATAGTCAATTTGATCACCCATTGATCTTCTCCCATTTCGAAACAAAAAAAAATTATCATTGCTCATATTGCTTTGCAGTATGGTATGTTGTGCCCATAAACTCTCCCATGGCATTTCTTTATCCATAATAATAAGATAATGATCAAAATATTCACAGCGCCCTTGAGGTGATTTTTCACAAAAACAGCGCTATACAAAGTAGCCAAATATTATTATTCATTAAAAAGATGAATCTAATTTATCTATGATATGTGGCAGTCGAATAGCCTAACTGTTTTAGATTTGCAATAATTGCATCATTTACATAGTGTAATAAGAAGTTCGAGGACTGTGTGTATCTAATACTGAAAATTCTTTTTCTCTGGTGTAAGGCATTGTCAGTGTAAAACAAGGGAAGGAACATAGATCATATTGAGAAGGATTCTTTTTTCAAATCTTCAAACATACCTGGTTCCTTCATCTCAAGAGTATTATGGAAGAAATCTGTCAAGCTTGGATCCCAATCAGCCTGAAAGAAGGCAAGCCCAGCGGGAGTAATTTCATCCTGATATTTTTGGTACCAATCTCTAGTATTGAAGGTACGATCTTGCAAGGGTGAATCGGATGTAACTAAAAAATATGATTAAAAATTCTTAATTTATAATTTCCTGTTAAATTAAAAATATATTTTTATTGTATGTAACAAACCGAACATAACACTTTTATCTTGTGTGGGGTATGCAGAGTGGATGGAATGCTATACTCAATGCTTCATGCACATTCGTACATCCCCTCATAGATAATTCTTGTATTGTTAAAGCTCTTAAAAAGACCCGGCATGCTGTTTCACTTGATCATGCCATTCTCTGACTCTCATCCATCTATTTCTGCATAATTATTTAGACGTTCTTTTCTTCGTCCATCCACTGTGTGAGCCAAACCATCCTAGTGTCCTTTCTTAATATTTTTATTCATGTCAGCCTTTCATTCTAGCATTGCTTCCTTTTTTAGACAGCTCCAATTGTCGATTGTGAAATAAATATTTTAATATAATAGATAAAAATCATGCTAAAACTAAAATTATTCCGAACATGTTCTTGAAATTCTGAGATGATTTTAAGGTTACTGAAAACAGAGTAATACAAACATTCTACCTGGCTTTATAGAGAAATCAATATGTTTATCTTGCTTATAAAGAACAAATGCATATCTGTGGAAACCAGTGCCCCTGGGAGGTATTGGTTGAAGATATTCTACAAGATTGTTGCCTTTCTTCACCTCATTTCCTGGAATATTACCAACACACCAATGTATATACTCCTTTCCATCTTCGGTTAAATGACCATCCAAGTTTATTAATGTTAGAACCCACAAGCTATTTTTGTCACTCTCGTACGATACTTCGGGAGCCCTCGTTGCCTCGGAGGGCTTGACAACATTCCCATGGTAGACTGGATATATCAAATCGCCGGAGGAGTATAAAACATTCATGTGAACTTTGGGTAAAAAATACCCTTCGCTGTATAAATGCTCATATATTCCATAGTGCTCGGCAATTCTTTTTATATGCGATGGTCCATTATTTTCGTACCAATCCTTTTCAACTTCTTCCAAGTCGACCAATAACTCTTGCTTTCTGGCGAGTTTTTCGAGTTTCTCATCTTTTCTTTGTTTTTTGATGTGGTCGATTCGCTGTGACAGTGTATCAATTTTTGAAACACTGTAAAAAAAATGCATCATGAAAACAAAGTGGTTACAAAATAAATCTTATAAATTTCTAAGCGTAAAATAAATAACCTCAAAGACGGGAAGCCTATATCAACTTTGGTAGTGAAGAGTTCTTCATTTGTTATTTTTTTGTAATGCTCAATGCGTTGCTGTAATGTTCTTGCCACACCGGGAGGTTTTCCACGAATTCTATGGGCATTTCGAACAAAATTTAATTTAGGTACATGAAAGTCGTTCAAAATAAGTCTCGCCAAATTGACAGCCATTTTTAGATTCACAACCATAGATTAATTTACCAATATTACCATGGACAGAAAATAAACGAACGAACAAACCAAGGATATTAAGAACCATGGTTTATAGCTATCATTTACTACTAGAAATAAGTGCTTGGTTTGGTCTTGGAGTCATAGTAGTATTTTTTTTTAAACTCACCAAAACGCTATTTCTCCACCAGGGTAGATCAACAAGACAAAACGCAACAAAGATCTGTCTTAGCACGCACTTCTTTTATATCCCCACATTTATTCTCTTTTATTTTTCCAACTGACTCAAATATTTGATTCACGCGATTGTGTCTTGTCTTTTAAGTCTAGGCGGAAAAATCAACAATTTCAAAAGTATATTGCCTGTTGTATGCTGATATCTAAGTCTTTTTTCCTAATATTATGAAAAATAATTCAGTTTGTTGTATTTAGAACAATCAAAATATACACGTTATTTTTTTTTAAAATAATGAACTAATTTTGAATTATTTATCGCATTAAACGCTGATTTTCGGTCTGTTGCAACATTTGATCAAATTGTAAACAGCCATCAAGAACGACCGTATATAGAGTAACCTTGGAGTAACAATGTATGGAGAGATAGCTAACTCTTTTTACCCAACCTATACAAACTTGCGATAAATCACTTTCTCCGGGTTTTTACGTCGTACACCATGAGAAAGAAAGAGACATAAAAAATAACACATCGCTTTTATGTACTACAAGGATGATCTTGGTCTCCTGCGTCTCCGCCCACATGTTTTCATATACGACTAAAATTGACATGACTAAACGGTTTTTTAGGTTATATGCTATATTTTTGTTGATAACAATACTGTGAAAAAGTGTTTATACGAATAAACAAAAACAATATGTCGACATGTGTTATGAATGGATGTATAACCTATTCCCTAGCTTTGGTCCTAGCCGCGCCCAGGTCTGCCGAGTCCAACAAAATTCATCAAAAACTGACCACACTGCCTTGGATAGGTACCACTCAATGTACTAGAAAGTAACACTAAAATAAATCTGTCATAATCATGTCATCACTCCGCCAAACCTAACTTTTCAAAATGACACCAGTTAATACAAAAATCTACTTACTCAAAAATTAAGTTTCTTCTAAAGTATAATTTTATTTGTAATAGGATACAATAAGTATTATTAAATCACTAATTGAAAATCCATCAAATAATTACGGGAAAAAATAAGTAATGGAAAACCTAAAAATATATATTTAGAGACTTTAACGGAAGTTTGTTAAATTTAAATTGATAAAACTGTAAATTGTGTTAAGCCCTTTCAATAGAACATGTTTTTTCTCTTGTAAAAAAAATATATTATTTCACCTTCACATTTTTTGTGGCCCTTCAATGCAAATTTATTTGAAATCTATGATTAGTATTAATTCAAATATTATGTATAGAGCTAGATGAAAAATTTAAATGAAAGTTTCTCATATCTAGGCAAAAGACAAATGCTTTTTTTGCTGGACGATTATTTTACACTGACGAGAATTTTAATATATATATATGATTTTTTTTCACTCTGTGAATACCGCACAAAAGTCCCAACTGTTCGAAGCCAGTGGGACTAAGCCATATCTGATTGAGGTGTATCATGACAAGGAATATGAGAAAGTACCCAACTATTCAGATCTGGTCATTAAACAAGGTTAAAAGCCAAATATTCTTTGATAAGACATTAAGAGTATGAACTAAAGTTAAAACAAAAATGAAAATGAAAGAAAATAATTTCGGATACAAAGGATTTATTTATTATAGTTTAAGGTGGTTATAGTTTAGATTAAGTTTTCAATGAAAATTATTTTGTTTTTGATAGTAAACATTTTGGATAAATGAAATAAAGAAATTACGTTTATTTTTACATTATTATCGAGTAGTCTCGTGAAATTTTAAAGCATGGTCACCGATCTTCATAGAAAATGTACAACACTTGTTTCTTGTTTACACTTGAACATAGCAGTGGGTGAAACCACCATTATTTTTTGGGATCAAGAAAGTTTTAAGTTGTTTCCTTTTCATAAAATTCTTTTACAGGTTTAAAGTGTTGAAACCCAATAACTTGTTGAAGTTGATCACAAATATTTTCTAGGTAATTTTTGTTATAGTGCCTCGCAAGAATCGTTTAAGAACGTTGTTTCAAGACAAAACATAATTCTGTGTAAAATGCTGCATTTGTTTTCTTCATGATAATATTTTGATGTGTGCAATATTCAGAACGAACCTAAAAAAATACCAAGTAATATTTTTTTCTCCGGAGAATAATATTATTAGTCTGTTTCTGTAAAATTCTGCTACCAGTTGTGTGCCCAGTCGTAGCACGTTACAATAATTGTAATGTTTCAACACCAAATTCCGCTGTGCAACAAGTGGTCAATGCGTGGCGTTGTTTTTTGTTTTAAATAGTTTGCATGTTATAAGAAACTTCGTTAAGTGTAAATAAGAACCACCTTTCGTCGGAAAACTTATTTGTGATATTAAAGTAGTTATTTTAGTGTTTTATCTCCGTTTACCATTCATAATTTGTAAACGTAAGCACCAAAGCGAAATATTGAACCAAAATGACACCGCAAACGTCAACATTTTAGTGAAAAAGTTTAATGTGTCATTTTTTAATGACTCAATGTTAGTTCTAATCTTTTTTAATATAATTTTAAGAATGCTGTTTTTATCAATTGAACATTTGTTTATTTTGCTATTGGTTTAAAAATGCTTATTATTATTATGAATTTTGAAACAAAGGAAATACAAGAATGAAAGTACACACTACTTTTAACATCTTAAAAGTGCGGCCTCTATGTTTATAGTTTTTTTATGTTTTGTTTGATTTACTTGTTCCTCTCTTTAATAACAGTTTAAAAAATATATAATTTTTGAGACAAATATTTTGGACATAAATATATTATAATTTATTTATTTAAACTAAAGCAGTCCTTTAAAATATGAATGTACTGAACTCACAAGTTGCTATAATGTTATTTAATAATGTTCTTGAATTTTTTACCATCAAATCATTGTGTCATATGTCTGAAGAAATCGTCATTATATTACACACCTCCTTCCACAAAATTATTTTAGAAAAATTAGCTTTTCACAATGTTTTCACATTATTAGTTTTGATATCCTATTTGTTACCTATTCTACTTAGTAACTTAAGTGTCAAAAAATGTATTTCTTAAATAGTGTTTTTTTATAATTTCAGGTTTAAATTGAATTTCCATGATCATTACATAAGACCTTAAAAATCTCACCGAAATTTACATGATTTGATAGGAAAATTTATGCTTAATAAGCATAATACTTTATGGTCAACCAGAGCTATAAATAAACAAAGCTGGCGTCCGCAACAATACAGACAACTTGCAGGCAAGGCATCATCAGGAATCTGCAAGATGCTCCATCCACCGAGTCTGCCGACGATAACCCTTGGGAGTGCACTCGGAGTGAGATCTCTCAGGAGGGGTTTGATGCCAACTCCAGGTTGCCCGGAGAGTTTTCAACTACCGCTTCTTTACAGTTCTGCCTTCGCTGGAACAATTATCAGACCAACTTGACCAACGTATTTGATCAACTTCTACAAAGTGAATCCTTCGTAGACGTGACCCTGGCTTGTGATGGCCGGAGCCTCAAAGCCCATAAAGTAGTTTTATCCGCGTGCAGCCCCTACTTTCAGTCTCTGTTTTATGAGAACCCATGTCAACATCCCATTGTCATCATCCGCGACGTCACCTGGCCACAGCTCAAAGCCGTTGTGGAGTTCATGTATAAAGGTGAAATCAATGTAGCGCAGGAGCAACTGGCGCCGTTGCTGAAAGTAGCCGAGATGCTCAAGATTCGAGGACTCACTGAAGTCAACAATCCAGATCATGACGTTGCTGAAGTGGACAAATCTTCACATTCCACCAATAGTGAAATAGTAACTAAAAGAGAAATGCCAAGTTGCGATATTGATCCACCTAAGTGTAAAGTTCGAAGAAAGAACTCTCCAAGCCGCCTCCCTTTAAATGCTCACAATTCAGAAATCGGATCTCATTCATCACTTGATATTACGTCTACCTCTCTTTCCTTTCTGCAAACTCAAATAAAGAAAACGGCCATATCCCAACAAAACTGCTTCTACATATCCTCACCAGATCAGCAAATATCCACCCTAACCCCCGTTCCCGCCCCTGTGACTGCTCTACATAATGATAATGCTCTTCTCGTCAAGCCATCAGTGTCCGAGTCTCGTGAAGAAAGTCAGAATAAAATATGGAAAAGTACACCGAGCCTTTTAGGGGCATCCACATCGTCCAATTCTGAGTTTGCGGGAAGCCCCTTGAAACACAACAATAAGCCGATGACCTGGTCGCAAGAGCAATTACAAGATGCGATTCATGCGGTGGTTACCCAACAAATGCGATTCACACAAGCCTCGGTCAAATATGGTATTCCCAAAGGAACGCTTTACGACAATATCCTGGGAAAGTCCAAACGAATGCTAGTTTTGGACGAAGCTGGCTTATCGAACGAAGAAGAACGAACTGTATTGGAGTTTTGCTGTGATGTGTCGGTTTCTCCGTATAACAGACGAACCAGACGATCTCTTGCCACCGTCCTGGAATTTGTGCAAAGACTGAGACGAGTTCGTGATCCAGAATTTACCTTCACCGGGTTAGCGGGATTCCGCTGGTGGTGGGCCTTCTGCAAAAAACATTCCATTGTTTCATTGTACTATGACAACAAAGCATTGTCGAATTCCACAAGTATTGAAATACCTGCCTGACATTTGAATTTTTATTTTAATCTTAATTTTACTAGTATAAGGGACAACATATTCCATACATTTTTAATATTAATCATTAAATTTATATCATTAAATTTTTTACGAATTCATAGTGATTCTACCATTATTTACCTACTAACTTTCCTCCCAATTGAATAATGTCTAAATTAAACTATGGACACCCTCCATAGCTCTATGGTTAGGTTAGGTTATAGATTAGGAGTACGTATTAAGTATTAACCTTTATTCATATTTTTATTTTCTTCTGAATTGTAATCACAACATTTTCAATGAAGGAATAAAGTAAACAATTGACTGCCTTAGCATCTCTTGTTTGGAGTCCGAGTTCTTGTGACAATTCTTAAATTATTTTTTCCTAAATTTAGGTGTTATAGATTGTATTTTTTTGATTATTTTAAACACATTACTTGAAAGTTGGATTATCATACTCTTACTTTGCATTATTCTCAATCCACGAATTTCTTCTTAGTCAATTTATAAATTGTTGGCGACATTAACTAAATATTTTATATTTCGGACACTACCTCTTTTCATCCCATAAGTTTCGAAGCCATGAGGTGCGGCGTCTTTCTCTACTGCATCTTCCATCAAGCACTTGTATTTGTTGCTAATCGTGAAATAGTACACAAGCTATTATAATAAAATACATGTAAATATTTGTCATTGCTTATTTAATGAAGATGGAATCTTTCTCAAGGGCTCAGAATCTCTTGAATATTCTATGATAGGAACATAAACATAAAATACATGACACGTCATATTCATACAAATTGAACGATAAATTTGGCACGCTCTGATATCTGTTTGAAAACTCATATCGCAAGAAAAGGATAGCCATACCAAACAGAATATGTGTGTATGAATTAGATAGCTATATGAACGTCCCGCGTTACAAGCCCCCTCTTCCCTAACAAACTTACGAGCGAAGTAGCATACGACGTACTCAGTGTACTGTCGCTAGGTTGTCTTCCACACACTTATGTATTTCTGCATTCGCTATCTCACTTATACAATTTGGTATGTGAATAATTGTATTAATTGAAATAATAAGTGATTTGTGTGTACTTCGCATGAAAAGAAACTCCATAAGATTTGTTTTTTTGTTCCCGAATGATTTTTACACTTGTCAAAAGCACAGGAAAGCATTTTATCTCAGAAAAGAGCTTACAGCGATGCGTTTGTGGCAGCTGATGACAGCTTGTTTGTCAAACGAATGTTTGTGCGAGACTAAACCCAGTAAATCTCAGGTATGCCACGTTGGCTTAGTTTAGTGCAGTCACGCGCGTTGTCTCAGTAACGTATCAACATTATTTAATTCATCTAAGGATAGGAATTGAATGTAAACACTTAATTGATTTTTAGAATCTTATTCAGTTTTGAATTGCATTAGTACATAAGGTTTTGTCACATTTTATGTAACATAGAATGTATTTAAATGCATATCTATTAGCACTATTGTAACCTCTCTTTCTCATAAAATATGCATGTAACAAAAATAAATGATACAACGGAGCTTTCAGTGGCAGGACCACACAGTATTGTCCTGATGCAACAACATGGCACAGTACTAAAAAGCCACTTGATATTGAGATGAGAGATAAAGATCATCTTTTACAGTTGCTGATTGGGCAAATGATGCTGGTTCAAATCCCGAAATCATAAGTATAAAAATTCAAGTAGAAAAAAATGGATGAACTATTCAGTATCATAAATCATTTAATGACCAGCCTCCCCCTTCAATCAATTTATCTGTTACTAGCTAGGAGCTATAAAAGGGGCTGAACAGAAGCGTGGAGTCATAATGTGCAAGTCTTGAAAATTTTTTGGCAATTTTGTTACTTGCATGGCGCAGATTGAAGACCGAGGCTTAGATGACTTACAAAGAGATCAGATGAGATTAGGAACTTTCCATCTATAATAATACCCTTTGACATCCCTTTGGAAGATTATAACATGATGTCAAATCTTAAAAAAACGGTAAACACCTACGTACTTAAATATTTCGAATCAATAATGATAATGGAGGTACCATAGCAGTAGATAGACTACTATACATCTTCAAGGTCGATCCTCAAATACAAATTTAAAAAACTCATGGTATTTTTAAAATATGTATTTGTGAAAATGCAGAAATTGGATGTGCGTACTATTTATCTACGTTTTAGGTTATTTACGCAGTTTATAACTGTACAGCATCCATTTTGCTAGTGTCAATTTCTTATAGTAACAGTCGGTACTCGGTACTCGGTACTTCGGTACTGTAACTGTAACAAAGGCGACGAATTTAATGATTGCCATTGGCTGGAAAATGACACCGGAGCGTTTTTACTCTACATATTAATCTACGTGCAGTACACGTGCACTATTGCCAAACTTCAGGAATTAGGTAAATTAAAAACTCTGCATTTGAAAATATATGTTTTACTTATTAAATAGATTTTACGATACTTGGATCCGAATGCCGACGACATCATTATGTATTTCATTAAATTATTGCAGAATACTAAATAACTTTTTTGAGGTTGGTACCTTTATAATAGGTAGTTTTAAATAATGTAAAAAATAAAACAACCAATTTTGGTTTTCCTGCAATAGCGTAGTTGCCTTTAAAAAAAAAAAATGAATACCGCACAGGAATCCCATCTATCCAGAACCAGTGGAATTATGAGATCCCCGATTGGGGTATGTTGTGAAGCTGGAGGAAGGGGAAGGAGGTGGGGAAGTACCTTGTAATTCAGATTTGGTCACCAAACACAGCTAAAGCCATTTAAAGCAACGTTTCGACTCTGAACGGTAGTCTTTCACCAGGGCTATACTGAGTGTGTACCACTCTGAAACGTGCCGCAAATATACTTGATATTATTCTTTATTAAGTAAATCAATGATAAATATTACATACGTATTTTTTAAATAACATTTATTGCCCATCATGGGATTTGAGCTCGCAACCTTTGGAAGCATAGTCAAGGATCCTAACTGCTCGACCAAGGAGGTCGTCTTGGCTTGTTTTAGGTTGCCTTTAATGTTGATCAGGGGTGTACTCGTAAATTTTCCAGTACCGGAACGTTTGATTTTGTATTTTAGCAGACCGTAAGAATATAGTAAACTACAGCAGACGGTTGGCTACATTACTATTTTATGAATATTGCAGCTTCATTTCGATGTTTACATTGATAAAAAGCAGGGAGGATAAACGGCGCGCACGCTGTTTGTCTGCTAAATGTAAACAAACGGGTCACTAACTCAGAGCGGTCACTGCTCAGTGTTGTAGGATATGTTTAGCTAACAGCATACATCTTTCTTCAAACTATTTAAGGAAGTGATGAAATCTTTCACTGAGAATTATAATAGCAATTCATGTTTTATGATAAAATAAAACGTAGGTCAGACTTCAAGTAACTTAAAAAAAAAAATGTGAAAAGACTTTTTTTCCCCCAAAAAGCTGTATCGGAATGGCGTTCCGGCACGTTCCAGTACCAGTGCACCCCTGGTGTTGATACTAGTTACTTAGGTGCCTAACATAGTTATGCCAACGAGAATAAATAAGATTGATATATGAAGCACTCACCAAATACTTTTTGGGATAACCCATATTTCAAAATTAGGATATTATCCTGCTTTTGAAAAATTACCAACATCATTATTCTCATGAACACAAAAAATATATGTAGGTAAAGTTCACTTGCAGAACTTCAAATTCTTAGAATACTACATGTAAGAACTTTGGGAGGAACCATATCCATAATTCATATCGTAAGAACCAAGCCATAAGAACCTAGTTACAATTTGTAACACAACATAATAAACAACAGATACCTACATATAAGATGAAGATATGTTGTGGTAATAAATAATAATACTCGTGTACAGCTGTCAGTTCCACTCGCAAAAAAGTAAGTATTTTGAGTCAATTTGCTTGATTTTAATTTTAAAAATCAATTGTTGATAATGCTCAGAAGCAATTTTATTGCAGAATCTCACACACTACTTCCAGTTAAAAGCTGATTAAAAATAGTTCCAACATTATTCCCTATCTTTGGTCGGGTCAGGAACCCATTGCTTCGAACAAACAAAATTTTACCTATCATGCTATCATCATAAGACGCCTTTGAGGTGCGTCCGTTTAAAATTTATGTAATTACCTCAAGTATTCATAAAACGGGTGTGTAATCTGGGTGTCAAAAGAATAATGCAAAGTAACGTGAGTGGAGTATTTGCAGTTGACATGTTATCGAGAAACAACCTCGAAGCAACTCTTCATAACGTAACAAATCCACATTGATCAATTTTGATACTTTTGTTACGACCAAAAACAGTTTTTGAAACCCTATAATATGTTCCTTAAAAACTTCAACTTTCCCTTTATAACAATTGTGTCCCCAAAAAAATATTTGACCTAAATTACTAAATCGGACACTTATAACATCTACCACATGACAGAGACATTAAAAATAATGTATCACAAAATGATTCATTTAAAAAAATAAGCATGTTGTTGTAATATTACAATGCTCGATTTTCGAAATTTAATACATCATTACATTATTGGACCATTAACCTAAAAGTTTTAGAGCCACTGTTAGTGTTTTCAGTGTTTTGTAAAATTGATTTCAAGATGGCCGCGTCGTAATGTGAAATTACAAATAAATAATGTTTTATTGTTAAAAATTATACCTACGCAAATTGTAGTCACAAAAAAACGATAATCGTACATTGAACGTTTGAATCCACTCTTTTAAAGATAGTTAAACGGATTTATGTGAGTGCTTCAGAACTGCGTGCTGCCATTTTTATTTGACAGGAAATCACGTATGCTTTCTCGTTTGTTCTGCGTCCCTGGATCGGTGGATCGGTGCGATCAGTGCTGTTAAAAGTATGTACGCGATCAGCTGTCGCCAAATAGTTTGGTGATGTGCGAGACGAATATATAATTATTTTCCATATCTAAGATCGAAAATGGATTGGAAATCAGTTGAAAGGAGTATTTACGCGTGCAGAAATGAGTTTGATTTTGTTCCACCTCCCGAAGCTCCAGTATTTGAGCCCACGATAGAAGAATTTTCCGACCCCCTTGGCTACATCAATAAAATACGCCCGATTGCAGAAAAAACGGGTATTTGTAAGATCAAGCCCCCGAAGTATTGGTCACCACCGTTTTCCCTGGATGTCGATAAACTTAAATTTACTCCAAGAATACAGAAATTAAACGAGCTAGAGGCTGTTACCAGGCTCAAATTAAATTTTCTGGATAAAATTAATAGGTTTTGGGAACTACAGGGCCATCCATTGAAAATACCATCATTCGAAGGAAAAAAGATAGATTTGTTTAGTTTATATCATATTATAAAGCTAGAAGGAGGTGTAGCCCAATGTACAACTAATAAGGGATGGAGAAAGGTATCTTCTTTGTTGGGATATAATCATGGACCTCTTTCCTTGTCCTTTTTAAAGAATACTTACGAACAAATTCTTTTACCCTTCCATGAATTTTGTTCTGAAGAAAAAAACATTAAAACTGAAGACTTGGATAAAAAATTAAAACTCGAAGTTGATATTGACAAAGAAAAGTTAAGTGCAGTTGCAATTGACGCTGTTGCAATTGACGCAGCTGCTTACAATCCTTGTTCCAGAAAGTATGTGAAGAATTCAAAGATAGAAGCTGAATCCAAGGAAGACTTAAATCGGGAGTTAAAACGGCTTCAAACCTATGGAGCCGGACCCAAGATACCCGGGTGTAATGTCATTCCTTCCATAACTGACGATAATTTGGGCAAATTTCGTAAGAGAACTAAAATTGAAATAGATCCACTGGCAATATATCACTGTGCTGTATGCAAAAATGACAATAGAGATAATGAATTGCTTGTTTGCAACGGTTGCTCAGAGACTTACCACACATTCTGCTTGAAACCTCCGCTGAAGAGTATTCCCGATGGAGATTGGCGTTGCTTAAGTTGTATTGCTGAAGAACTAAAAAAGCCAGATGAGGCGTTTGGATTTGCGCAAGCTGAAAGGCAATACACTCTGCAGGAATTTGGAGAGATGGCCGATACATTCAAAAAGGATTACTTTAAAATGGATAGTCACTCTGTGTCCACTGTACTGGCAGAGAGAGAATTTTGGAAAATAGTTTCCTGCACAGATGCTGATGTAATGGTTGAATACGGCGCAGATCTTCACTCCATGGATCATGGTTCCGGATTCCCTACTAAATCATCCATCAATCTATACCCTGGTGATCAGGAATACGTAGATTCCGGATGGAATCTGAATAATCTGCCCATTCTGAACGGCTCTGTATTGAGGTTTATAAACACGGATATCTCGGGGATGACTGTTCCTTGGATGTATGTTGGTATGTGTTTTTCGGCTTTCTGCTGGCACAATGAAGATCATTGGAGCTACTCCATCAATTTCCTTCACTGGGGGGAACCCAAAACATGGTACGGGGTTCCTGGTAGCAGCGCCGAGCTGTTGGAGAAAACTATGAAGTCTGCCACACCGGAATTGTTTCTATCACAACCTGATCTCTTGCACCAGCTGGTTACCATAATGAACCCAAATATCCTCATGGATGCTGGAGTACCCATCTACAGAACTGATCAGAATGCTGGAGAATTTGTGGTCACTTTTCCCAGGTCTTACCACACAGGATTCAATCAAGGATACAATTTTGCAGAGGCGGTGAATTTTGCCCCACCGGATTGGCTGCCTATGGGACGAGAGTGTGTTTTACACTACAAAAGTTGGAAACGACTATGTGTATTTTCGCACGATGAATTGATTTGTCGGATGGCTTTGGACGGTGACAAGTTGGATTTAGCCGTAGTAATCCCCGCTTTCAAGGAATTATCTTCAATGGTGGAGGGCGAGAAGCGGCAGCGAGGAATGCTGGCTGACCAGGGAGTGAAGAAGGCCATCCGCAAGGCTTTTGAACATCTATCAGACGATGACCGCCAATGCGTGGTTTGTAAAACTACCTTTTTCCTGTCGGCGCTGGCTTGCGAAGCCTGCCCCAAGATGATGGTATGCTTGGATCACGCCGCAGACATGTGTAAATGCAGTTCAGACAATTTGGTTCTGTTGTATAGGTATAATTTAGACGAACTTCACATTATGTTAGAAACTCTCAAGCTAAGACTGCAGAGTTTTGATAAGTGGATGACTGCGGTGAAGTCAATTCTCTCTGCTACACTGTCGCGCAGAGGTCGGTCCGATAAGTTGAAGCAGTTGGTTTGCGAGGCGGAGGAACTCAAAATACCCAAGTGTAAATTGTATCAAAAATTGTTAGATGAACATTGTAAGGTCAGTAATTTTGAAACTGTAATAATTGATCTGGACGATGATGAGTAAGAATCGTCTCCAGCCTTCTTGAGCATTACCTTAAGTACAAATTTCTGATTCAAACAGTATTAGCCATTAGATCCTCTACAATAATTAATTTGTTTATAAGTTTTCACATGCTAATTTACCATTTACAGTAACTAATTTCCCCACAATAGGATAAAATATATATAATTGTTGATTTACCAAAATCCACCTATCATTTTTCAATTTTATTAACATTCCTATAAAATATTTACAAACATAATTTGAATAAATGACACATTATAATATAGAATTTTATTTATTAAAATATCTGATGAAAAATTAAAAAAAGAATATTGTTTGTTCTTTTCTAAATGTTCAAAAGTTCAACTTCAATTCATCAAAACCAGATGTATTTTGCATGATAAATTATTTGAAAGAATAACTATTACCACTAATCTTATCACTTTCAATTTGCAATGTAATACTTGATTAATTTATGTAGCGCCATTTTTGTAAAATATCACCTCAATATCACAATCTACCATCGGTGGTACACGATTATGGTATTCCATATGGCCAGGGCACCTGTGAGCTACCTGTGGTACGTGCATGTGCAGTAAAATGGGTTTTAGTTTTGAGATTTTAATGTTGCCCAGGGTTCTTCTGTAGTTTGTCGGCCCCACCGAAACAAGTAAATAAATAATGATGTATTATTTGGAATAAAAAAATAATAAAAAAATTTTTATGCACGGCCCTTAGTTTTAGAAAAAAAATGCATTCATCCGATTTGAAAGTGTTGATACAATTTGGAATATGAGGAAAATAAATATATCATCTGTTCGCGCAGTGAACAAACCTTCCTAAAATTACAGTGTGGCCCATTTAAAAACATGAACTTATTGGATTTCGGATTCAAAGGACTGCAGTTCCTTAACCTTAAATATGAACACAGACACTCCTGTATTGCAGGTATGAATGTATACGAACATTAATATTTATTTTCAAGTAAAATACAGTGTGGCCCAAGGTCTCCGTGAACTAATTTTAAAAAATGTTGTCTCAAGGTCATATTACATATTCAAAAATTTCTTTGAATGGAGCTGACTCATCCGTGTGTCATAATTTTAAGGTGTGATTGAAATGTCAAATTTATTTTGATCACAGCAAACCACGGAAAAATTGTGTGGAAGGTATTACTGAATTTTTAAATTGAGTTCCTTATTCAAATAAACACTAGAATTTAATATGAATTTGATCTCAATCATCACAGTTTTGCAGAATATATAGGATTTGTTTGCTGCTGTAGCTAACAGAACATTTTTTTTTTGTATATAAAAAAAAACCCATAAGTGAAAAAAATATTATGATTTCAAAAAGTTTACAACATGGACTTATATTATGATTTGCATTTGTTAATACAGCCTAGATTATAAAAATGTGCTCTATGTAGACTTGCCATAATTTTTTAGACTAATATATAAATACATCTCAACCAAATTGAATAATGATACCAGTTTGTGGAAAATCTTTGGAATTTACTGGCTCATTTTGCTGTCTTTTGATTATTTGTTTGATTTATCATACCGTCTGTATTTTTTTAAAGATGATGCTTTCTTCTGAAAATTGAGTTCAGCTGCTGAAAAGTGCAAGGAAAATTTGAAATCCTGGACGCACGGCAAGCCTAGTTCTAGATATGCAAACACCAAGGCATAACCATTTTTAGAATTATCTTAAAATTCTTTCACAAGGCTATAGAATTAAAGTGAATTTAAAAGGATGGTTTTCTCATCACAAGTCTACAATAAAAAAATTATGACGATGACTTCAAAATGTTTATAGATTGTCTCTGAGAGTACTAATTATTAAAATATTGTAATTCCCCGTATAACTTGTTATTATGACACACCTCTGCTAGTTTACGAAAGATTCTAGGATGCAGGTCTTATGAGTTTTTATGTATAAAACATTTAAGCAAGTCCTGATTCGGAGCAAGATATCTTTTTGGACTATTCATAAGTCCTCCAATCGTAGAATTATTCTTGTGGATACAAATATTATATGCCTAGCATTCTACAAACTAACACCAAAATCATTGCTGAACTTCGGCGTTTATAAAAAATGTTGTGACAAATCTCATTTAAATACTGGAGGATAGGTAAATCTCATTGCTTAAGAACTGTTGTCAAATAATAATAATGTACACGTGGAAGGCTAAAAGAGGATCAGAATACTATAAGCAGCATATAATGGCTACTTCTGGCAAACTGTACTTATCGCGGAGAAGACAGTGTATTGTTTTTCAAATATGATAGCTACAGTTGTACATCCGCAATTTCTAAAACGATTTTTCCGAATATAAAAACCAGAAAAATATAACACCTTCTGGGCTGTAACATCCCGTGTGCCCATTTTCTATAGATGCTTCTGTAAAATTCATTGGAAAACCTATAGCTTTATAGGGTTTCTATCTAGCTACATGTTATCACCTAATAATTACACTTTCGGAAAGTGCATCTCTTAACAGTGTCAGAAGTTTTAATTTAGAAGAAATGAACAACCTGCCGATGATAAGTGCACATTCTTGTCTAGTCAAATCACAAACGAAAGTGGAAAATCTAAATTCAAATGATATCCTGCCATTTTGAACAAGTAACCTATGTGTTTCATTATAATATCTTTCTAGCTTGTAAAAAATTTTGAATTAAATTTAATATTCCACGGTCGATTCCATACAATTATGTAAGGCAATTTGTTGCCGATTTACTTGCATTCATAATCTGGACAATTACTTAGTTTTGTTGCACTGAATAATGGGTAGGGAATTATTTAAAAAAATGTTCCTATTTAGTTTTAATTATTTGCCCAGTTACTGACAAAACGTTAAAAATAACCCATATTTACTCTCACGTTAGAATAAAAAGACAGCTCTGTTGTGACTATCAAATAATAGTTTTTGCAATTTCCATCATTTTCATATCCCACCACATTGTTCTGGTTGTGAAAGATCACACAGACTTACCCTTTTAATACTGTAGACAGCTATTTGATTAGAAAGATGTACCCCCCTCTTCCCATAAAGTATTCATGTAATACTGTTTGCAAACATTCCAATACCATAAAGATCACCTCATTGAATGCCTTCCATTGTCAGAGTTTCAAATAAATAAAGCTAAATACAAAATCCCCACAAGTGTCATAATATTGCAGCTAGTTCCTGAAATATGGAACACAATGCAGAAAGCAAGTGTGTGTATACTTAAGAATAAATGTAAATAATTATTGTAGTATTAGTGTGAATTTTTGTATGTGATATTTATTCCAAATTTTTTTGTTATTCGTTAAGATTGATCCTTCTTTTGTTAAGATTTTATAATTTACATTTTTATGACAGGAATATCTATGATCGCAAAATATGAAATTAAGTAAGGAAAAAATGTATTCCTACTAATATGATTTCTTTATATATAGCCTATTTAGTATACTTCTATGAAAAATGGAGACTGAAAGATTTTTTTTTGAGGGCGTTTCGCACTACAGGTCAACTTTTTTTTAATATATTTATTAAATTTATAACCAAGCTAATGTTTATTTTCTACCGACTTTATTTATTTTGTCAATGAAGTCAAACAATAGAAAACATGTTGAAAAAAATGCTTTCATGTTTTTGGGAAGCAACAAATATCAGAACATAGAATGCTTTAACTTTGCTTTTAGTGTGAACCGTCTATTTTATTTAAAATTACATAAATTTTGTGTTTCTATAAGTGCGGGTTGTTTCAAACTTTCGCCGTGTTTGAAATTGTCACAATTCAATGATAATGCTTGTCAGCTGATCACAATTTGTTCAAAAGTTAAACCGGACCTAGAATCAATCGGAGACCTGTTTAAAAAAAAAATGGCGCTAATCGTTGAATGGTAATGAATGTTTAAAACGCTGCAATCTTAGTATATACACTATCCAAAAACTCATGGTACAGCAGAAACATGTGATCATCTACAACACATAGACAACATTTCTTTGTTCAAAATTTTCAGCAATTTTTTGGTTAAGAAACTATTGAAGCCGTGCCCACGATTTGACACATTTTAAAATATAATAAACAGCTGATAGAACTGATGACAAATCCTGTACAAACCTAATATTTTGAATTTGACCAAAAAAATATTTCCATTTTCAGACTCGATTTACTCGATAATGAAAGCTCAAATCAAATAAAGTTATATCACAAAATCGACTTGAAATGTGATATCGATTCACCAATTTACCGCTTGTACCATGAGTTTACAGACACCGTGTATTTCATAGAATATTATTTGATGATTTCAATTGTTCAAAACCTTGCAAATGGGCTATGCACAAATAACAATTTAAAACACGAAGATACCCACATTTTTTATTACCAACAATTTGAAATAAACATTACATACCTATTTAGAAAATAAAATATTCTTATAATGCTATTTATGTTCAATAAAAATTATCCACAGCTTTTTGTTTGTTAGTAAGTTGAAAATGCCATTTTAGTAATAGGTTATTTCAGTTTTATTAGTAATGACTATTTTTACTAGAATAGATTTATTATAAAAAGGCTTCAAATAGTATTTTTGAAAATGGCTGATTCACATTCACAGTATTCGTTATCATTATCTTCAGAACCGTGTCACATTATGTTGTTTTCACTAAGAAAAATATTACATAGAGGATTATCGTTAGATTGAGTCAGTATGCTTTGAAGTATTGTATATGTTACCTGTATAATAGTTTCCCCAATGGAAGGTGTAAATGTAAATATTGTCATAATTTATGTAAAAAAAATTTTTTTTAGAAAATATTTTTGTCTCAAATTTAATGAAAATCCTCTTAGTCTTAAAATGTAGAACATCTCCTTTATCAGTTTGATGTAAAATATAGTAGCGATTTTATGACGTCGGCGGGGAAAAAGTATGTGATTCAAAGTCTATTTTATACATAATAACAAATTTGTGTATGTATGTATAAATGTAAGTCTTAATAAATGAAAAATCTACACACATATTACATTGTTGTTCATTATTTGTTTTCTTTATCTGTTCGAATTGGACAGTCTTACTGTGAACTCAAATAGCTGTAATGTGATAAAAATAATCAGAATATCCTGAAAAACCATATAAGGACAAATAAAACCAAAATTTTGGCTATCATTGTAAGCACATTGAAAACAAGCAGCGCTTTGTAGATTGTAATTTTGTGGAATAATAAAAAAAATGCTAGGAAGAAAACTCAAATAAAAATCATTGTATTTATTGACAAAGTGTGTATTTATAAGAAAATAAGTGAACCTCATTAGGAAAATTCTACCAGTAATTTGGCACAAGTTAATTTAGAAAAAGTCTTAGAACATAAAGTTAACATAATACTGTAAAGCTTATTAGTAAATAAATTTTATTTGAAGCATGCAATACTTAAATAATGTGAATAAACTTTGTATAAATTAATACTAAATATATAATATTATTAATACTTTCAAAATTAAATCAGTTTTTTCGTTTTATTAAATATTTCATAGTATGTAGGTGCATATAGAATGGGCGAATGACTCGTTAAAACTGAGCAGATTTTGTTCCATCTATTTTGCAATATTTGATAAATACTAAAGTTTTTAAATTCATAGTCAATTTACGTAAAAACTAAGTCTAATTTAATAAAATGCAAACATTCACAACCTTCAATGCTGGAAGCATACAATAAATAAATAGTAAAACAATATTCTATTGTATAAAAATATAAGAAATTATCACACTGTTACAAAAATATCAATCATAAATATGTATATTTTTGAGATCCAACCCTCGTAATATCATAAAAAATACTGACATATCTTGAAAGATAAATGTCATTTGTTAGGTAAATAATTTATATAGCAAATTAAGCAATTATTAAGTAACATAGAATACTGATGATAATGTAGCTAAATAATTTCACTTTACGAACACATAAATCTACGAACCCTGTACAAAATACTCTATCTGCAAACATTTATGTTATACTGTTATTTAAATAGAATAAACAGAAATGGTTTTTTATTATACAGGGTACGTCGAAACCATAAACCATAATTATCGTGAACCAGTGCTCGAAAAATAACCGGAACAAACTTGAATGCTGAGCTAGAACGTGAAATCTGTCTTACATCACTATCTGTTTCGTGAATTCAGTCAGCTCAGAAGAAACTGCTGAGAATCTCTAACACGGTTGATAAATGGTTTAAATTCAAACACTATTATAAACTATAATACATAAAAAAGTTGTCAACAAGGTTATAAAAATTTTAACTTTAAAATATAAATAAATTAGTGTGTTTGGCTTTTAAGTAACAAGTAGTTGAAACAATCATTGTTTTAGGTACTAGTGGGTGTTCGGGTAATTGTATCTCTCATTTCTTGCCCTTTCGTTTCAAAAGGTAGAGCCAGCGATGCTACGGCAGCTAGAAGGGCAGCCACAGCGTAAACTTCAGTTGCGAGGCCTATGGATGACTTCAGTAATACCTGTCAACAAATAATGGGAGTTATCGACTGCTTGGATGATACAGAGTTTATTGTAAGTATATTATTAAAATTTATTTTATTTTACCTGCGCCACATATGGAGTTATCATGGCGCCCAACCTTGCCACTGCACTGCATGCTCCTACTGCAGTCGCCCTCAAAGGTGTTGGGTAAACCTGAATGCAATATGAGCATGTTATTTAGATTTTCATCAATTCTTATCCAAATAAAAACAAAATTATTCCTACATTAATTTCTAATGTACTTACTCCTGTTTGTGATAAAAATATTTAATAAGTTAATGAAATTAATTTAATTCTTAACTTTGAGCGAAACATGACATATTATGTATTCAATTTGGAATGAGAGAAGAATAATTCTTAGAATGTTTACTAACCTCAGGAGTGTACACATACGCAGCTTGAAATAATCCAGCTATTATTCCCCGAGCCAGGAACAGAATGCACGTAAGAAATGTTCGACTGAAAGCAAATAAAATCAATTTAGTCACATAATAAGAGCAATATGTATTTTTTTTTGTAGCAATAACTCAGATCAACTAGCGCACAAACATACCTCAAATACACAAAAAATGTCAATGTATCCAAATTTAGAAGAGATATATTTTTTAAAATTTCACTTGTATCTTATATCTTTTCAAATCTCAAAATGTTTGTATCTTACTCAAACTATTCACTATGTATGTATCAGTGGCGTACATTGCTCTTTGACCAAGGGTAAGCTATAGTTTCCAGGTGCTGATTATCACCACTAACATCACCATGAAAAATTAACAACATCTTAGATTTACAACCAAGTGATTCCGCTGAGTCATCTCATTATTATTTAATGAAGCTGGTTGTTGAAATGCATAGTTAAAAAGATTTTATATGCAGATCTTGATATATACATATGCACCAGTATACTACTGAAATCTATTATTAAATAGGAGGAAATGCGATTTATGGTTCAAAAATAATTCTGTTGGAAATTATTTGCTACATATTTTAAATTTCATCCATTTCAGGCCTTAGTATTAGAAGAGGTTACCCATCTGGTTAGACCTAGTAGTGAGGGAACACGAAAAATAAAGTAAAATGTATGTCATAAAAGATAAACTTACTTGTGGGTGGAGATGATTAGAAAACTAATGCAAATTGCGAAAATGATGAATTGAAAAGCCATTGTTTTCTTTCTTCCGAATCTTTCAATGATGTATATGGTTGCAAAGATTCCTAAAGAAAAAAAAAAACACAATTAATTAATTTATGGTAAACCTATTTCTTGGTAAAAGTATGATTAATCGCTGATAATAATTTACCAGGAAATTCAGCAAGAGTCGTCCATAAAAGATCCATATAGTCAGTGGTTTGGAGTGGTCTGCAATCGGCCGCACAGTCTCCGTCATGGTCAATAGATGTTTCAAATAGTTCTGTGGTCATCAGCACTAGACCGTAGTAGCAAAATGCACATGTCATCCTAAAAAAAATTAATACAAAAATTGGACAGTTGTATTTTGAAGATTATATTAATATTCTCACTTTACGGCATAACTCTTAGCGACCTTGAGGTGATTTTTCACAAAAACGGCGCTATCCAATTTATTCAAATATTATTAAGTCTAACTCTTGAAAAATTCCTGTAATATTTTTATTAAATTCTTCTATGTGAGGCGGAAAAGTGGGATACTCCAGTATTACAAAGTCATCCTTTCATTTTTCAGAATATCTATCAATCTTTGGCCCCTCATGAGAAGAAATTTATTCCGATAGACAATTTGATCAGACACCTATATTTGGATGATTTTTATAGCGCCGTTTTTGTGGAAAATCACCTCAAGGGCGCTGTACAAATCTTAATTTCTACCACTAAGTATGCAATTAAAACACAAAGGATCCTATAGATTTGTCATTAATCTATTCCTGAGGGTCTAACAAATATGGATCTGACAAATATAGAAACGGTTTTTCATTCACTATAAAATTCCAGTTTCAATTAATGAACAGTTAAATAATTAATATAAAGCAAATCATTAAAATGCAAGCAAATTCAAAATGAAAACATTAAATTTAATAATGCCGCACAGTTTGAAAATGGGATGGCAACCGAACACAATCTTACTATATGTAGAAACTTACCAAATAAACCACAGTAAAAGAGATGTGTTTCTCAGAGGAGGTGACAGTAGGGGGCCTAGCCGTCCCCTTTGACCCAAGCTGGTTGTGTCGTCACATACCAATCTTCCTGTCAACATGGTCCGTCCATTGTCTTTTGCAACCTTTGGAAATTCAATAATACGCATAATATAAACATCTATCTGTTTATTTGTGAGGAGTATGGATCTACGAATTATATGGCTAACTTTTGTAATACCACGCCTCGCTAACGATCTTTAACCTTTTCCACTCTGTAGGCCACACATTCTGGCCCATACGATTTTGGGAGGCAGCTCTGTCGGCCAGAGGGTCTGGCCCGGCGCAAGTATAAGTTTAATTACCAATTTCTATGCACCTAAGTACATTCTACGAACTATTATTTCTGATAAGTAAAAATAGTATTTTTAATATATCAAAACTATAACATTAATTTTTAATCACAGTAGCAAATTGGTTCTAAAAAAATGGTCAGAGTGGAAAAGGTTAACAATTCACCTAGCATTAATGATCATTTATTGGAAAGGTATGGTAGATGTGTATGAATATTTTCCTTACAGTTGTTTTTTTATATGTGTATCATTATATGTACTATAAAAGTGATGCATATAATACTAATAAAATTAACCCCTTTCTTCCATTTAAACGGTGCCTTCAAATGATAGGTTCTAAGGATGTAGGTGAATTGTTAATTAAGATGTTTTGATGAGAAATTTTAAACTATCTTCAAATTTCTATTTCAAGGTAAATTAAAATGTGAAAAGATTGTGGAGATCATACAATCCATTATTACCCAATGATATTACAAATATAACCTCGAATTTCGTTATAAATATTAACTGCAAATTAGTTGGTTTTTCTTGTTGTAAGAATAAATACAGTTTGCTAATAAACAATTGAGTGATTTATTACTGTCAGATATTTAGTTTTTTATTGGTGTCAGATTACATTGCAATACAGGTTACATCCCGTAGTTTTTCACGGGTAACAACTGGTTATAAAATAAAATATTACCTGTTCAAGTGTGGCAAGAGCAAGCTCAGGTTTTCCAGCCATTACGTGATATCTCGCTGATTCAGGAAGCCACTGAAACAAATTTGCGTTAGCAGTTTAGTAATAAATTAAATAGGACAAAAGGTTAAAATTCGTTTTAGTAACAGGCAAAATATTAATACTTAAGACTTACCGGGCATATACAAGCAAAGATTAAAAGTGGAATAGTCGATAAGGCCAAAAGCCAATGGATTCCCAAGGTTGGCATCACAAAAAGAGCTAGGGCCACTTCGAGGCATGCTCCCAGAGCCCAGAAACACTGGAAAGGGTAAAAAAAAAAAGAGCTTATTAGAATCGATGGTGCTTACATATATTTAACTGTTATGATTGGGTTTGACCACAGCTGACTTCATTTGTTTCATTAATTTCACGTGTTGTTAAGTTTGGCAACATTGCATTTTGTTACTTGTGTGAACCTATGTATGAACAAGCAGCTATGTCCAATAAAGTTACAAATAAAAGTCTATTTCAATGTTATTTGACAGATGAAAGCATAAACATTACAAACATTACTTATATTACTTAGGAATATTTATTATTTATTAGATGGTGATTAGATAGATACATTGAAATATTGACAAATGCGATTTAACAAACTAAATCCACAAAGAACAACATAGGTACCTACATTTAGAGGTTATTAAATTACATATTATTATTAAATGTAATATTTACTGTAAAAAATGTGATTAAACATTACATTGATGTTTTATTCAATGATGATGAAAAACTGAACAAAATCACAATATTTTCAAGCAAAAAAACACTACCACAACAGTTGTCGTAAGGGAAACTGTGAATTACAGATGTTATATGTTCACACGCAGCATTGGCAAACTGCCTATGGCATGGCTAGGAAATAAAGACGACTGTGGTTTGGTCCATTATTTTAATGTTAATTAAGGTTTTTGTTACATTTCACACAAATGTAATTTCTAGAATAATAAAACTAAAATTAGCTCATTTTGTAAAATTTTAAATACACATCTAATATACAGTCTGATAAAGACATCTCTGCAGGCGACAAAAAGAGAAATCAATTAATGAACAAACTATTTTTAAAATCCCCAGAATTTTTGTATCTACAAAATTTGCACTTTAGAAATACGTACATCAATTCGGACAAGCAAGTAAAAAAATATTTTAAAAATCACAATGAATACTTACATCAAGTAAAACAACACATTTTGCACGCTGTTTAGTTGGCAGGAATTCTGCATAAAGCGTAACACTACAAAACAAACACAGGTGATACAAAATTAAATAAAATATAAAAATACCAACATAGGACGACACACATAAAAACAAAAACGGTTTCAATGAAATACTAAGAAAAAAAAACTATGATAAAAAAACATTGGACAGAAAAATATGCTAGACATGCATAAATGAAAGCACATATCACACCAATTAAATAAAATGATGTGACAAAATTGCAATGATGATAAAAAAAAACAAAACAGATGATGAGCCCAGAGATAAACTTGTGACAAGCAAAACCATTTGTGTGTTGAATATGTAATTTCCTACTTACGATTGCGGGACACAACCGATGGCGAAACCAACGAGACCTCTCAGGAAGAGTAGCCAGAGAAAGTTTGGAGCAATCGAGCTGAGTATACCATAGTAGAATAGTAGTACTCCACACATTGACAGAGCCTAGAATTAAATACAAAAATAATAATAATAGATCTTGATAGGGACTCTATTTTATGATTACACAAGATTTCGTCTCGTTCTCAAATTACATACTGGGCCAACTACTAATATTATCGCTGATGCGGAAACGGTCTGCATGGCTTCCATAAGCATTCAGAGCATAGGCCCATTGTACTTTCTGCAAATACTTTACTGTATTCCTTAGACGGGAGCCCAGTATCTTCAATGAAGTTCAGCAGGGTTGTCTAATGACATGTTTGGCAATGTCTCCTGGTTTCACAACCTGGCTTCCTAGGTATTTGAGCCTTCTTTCCAACAAGGTTGGAAATTGGCACCATAGATGGATTAGGAGTGTCCGTCCAATTGTTTATTTTACAATTATTTGAAATGATTACCGTTTTTCTTCCGTATCTGTCACTAAGATTGCCCCAGAACGTTGAACTCAGCATCATCCCCAAAAACACAACAGTTGTTGTCAGGGCTTGTTGATATCTGAAGAGAAAATAAACCGAATTTTTAATGACAATGGACACTTAATAATATTCATGAAATTGATACAGGATGTGGGAAGGTGTGTAAATAAGTATTTTCCCATATTGTTAACTAAATGATGGTAAACTTTTAGAGAAAAGTTGGATAAAATAATATATTCTTGCGAATGGATTATTTTTTTTGTTATCTTAAAAGCTGCAATTCTTTAAAATATTTGATCATACTTGGCAATGGCATAGAATACATAATTGTTTTAATGAAGAGTCAGATACATACTTGGTAACATTCCATTCACAATGCAGTGCTGGAGAGAGGATACTAAGAATAGTCATCTCCATAGAGTCTGCCATCCAACATAACCCGGTACAGAGAGATAGCTTGACTTGGAACCAACCGAAGCCTAGGGCATTCACAGCTTGTGTTACCGTAAATGTATCTGAAAGTTTAAAAATATTATACCATTCAACACATTGTTATTAACGAAAATTTAATAATTTTTTGTCAATAATGGGCATTGAGAAGCAAAACAGATATAAATTACCATCTGGCACAACGGAAACAGTAGCCATTTCAATTTCCTGTACAGGTCCCATTGCTGGAAGAGGGGCCCTTCCTTTCTGGGTAGTTTCCCCACCTTCATCGAGATCTTGGTATCCTTTAGACCGCCGCATTTTTACAGCTAGGAAGAATTTATATGACACAAATACTCGGACAGTCAACAATTGGAAACTTTGAGTGCTTCCGAATCATGGATTAAGAACCATATATATTTAATCAAGCATTCAAATGAATTGAGATGTAATTAATTCGTAAGGCATAAAAATGAACTAATATTTTACTCCATTTAAATGATAAACTTAGGTCGAAGACCCTGCATGTAGGTTGTCATGGTTCGAAAATTTTAAACGTCACAACATTCATTACTAGAGATGATCGATATTCCTGTCCCGGCTACTTTCTCCCTGCTGTTAATTTTCTCAGAAGCCGGTTATTTTTGGAACCGGCTTTTTTTCGAATTTTTTATCAAATAAAATATCCTAAATGAAAAATTGTGACCCGATAAAAAATCCAAATTTTTCTTCAGAATTTCGCTAGCGCAACCACTCTCCACTTATGAAATCAATATATTTAGAGGAACCGATTCATTTTCTTCAGAATTTCGCTAGCTCCCCCTTCCCCCATGAAATAAATTTTCCAAATCCAAACATATCATTGCTGGAAAGGCAAAAGGGCTTAAGCGACACTTTGGTCAAAATTGAGTTAAATTTGCAATTTTGATCTGATTTTTTTCCTGCATCGAAAGCTCTGACTCTCGTTTGATTCTGAAGACTTTTGTGTTGCTTCGGCCATTTAAAATATATTTACCGTTTGAGAGGAGGCTTGACTCAAGCGAAACAAGATTGGGTCTTTTTAAAAGCTCTTTGTCGCTTCAGGTAACTTAGTGAGAGCATTAAAATATCTGAATTAAATTTAAAAAAAAATCTAACCAAGTACTGAATACCTTTGAATTTTATTGTAAAAAAAAACTTCGAAGTGCTCTGGTGTAAACTTATCAAAATTATGCTTCAGCCCTTTTGCCTTTCGGCGACGATTAGTACACCGATCAACCTTCTCGCCATGGAAAGCCGGTTCCAAAAGTAACTGGATAAAGAACCGGTTTCACATCGGCCTCCGGTAGCTGGAACCGCAGTGACAGCCCATTTCAGATATCACCATCTCTATTTATTACGGTAAATGTCAAAGTCGTGCTTGCCATAATGGAAAACCTTTCTATTTTGTCTATGCCAGTAACAGAAATAGAGCATTTTCTGATGACGCTCGGCGGTCTGTTCATAAATTCCCTAAGCAAATCTTAACAAATAGATTAGTCTTTGGAGCATAGGCGTCAAGTAGAAATGCTGTCCTTATTCTACTGGTATTTCAATGGAAGATGCTCCGAGGAACTAGCGTCACTGATCTCTTCGGCACCGGTGTACAGTCGAAACACATGCCAAACGCTCGCCCAAGATTTGTACACGGTCGAAATTTGTCACATTAGAACGGATTGTTTTTATGACTCACTCTTGAGTTCAGCAGCTTGGCTCCCAAGTTCACTCCTTCCTTTCTTCAAATAGACCCTACTCATAACCTTTCTAAAAATGACATAGGCCTTGATAAAAAATATTTCGTCCAGGACCTCCTGTGGAGCAAAGAGTATCAAAAAAGTACATGAGTAAATATCTCTACGTTGATGTTTAACAGTTTTATTGTTGTTATTTATATTTACCTACCTTATTTGTAAACTCGTTATAATAAGATTTTTGATGTTAAAAGTACCCGTTTGACAAACTGCTAAGAATTAATTTATCGGAACTTTTTAAAGAACATTTTGCGTTAAAAAAAAAATATATATTTTATGATACGTACATATTTTTGTTTATTCAGGCAAAAACAACAAAGGAAACGGAATACGTTCTAAAAATATATATTACGCGAATAACTTTGAAAATTATTTTACACACAGACTAATAAAAATGATGCAAGGCTTTATGCACACGTCAGGATTTTATCCGCGCGGAATCGCTACGGCTCCGCAATTACGGCTCGGAATAATATACGTATGGGGCGCTGCACATACCCCACGGCGCGGCTCACCGCCCACAGTATCTCAATTTGATTGAAATGTGTTATAGGTTCTTCAAGGGATAATTGGGTCATTTTGTAATTTCAGCATTCGAGGGACCGAAAATACTAAACTTTATTAAGAGTGAGATTTATTATTTGTGAACCATTATGTGGGTTTCACTGATATTTAATAAATGTTCTCACTTGCGTGAGAAAAATCCAGTTTTAAAAACTCAAACTCAGTGTACAATTATAAAATAAATAAATTACAAATACAAAGGATACGAGATCAAATATAAAATTACAAAAACTCAATCAATAATAAATAATACAAATAAAAACAAGATACACATAGAGAGAAAAAAGTGGTACATAATATATTTAGCCCAATCATTGTTACATATTCTTAAGCAATAGCAGGACATTTCTTCTAAAGCTGTACACATTATCGTCAAAAATATCAAGGCAATAGTATTTCTGAATGTACTCAGGCGGCATTCCGCCTGAGTACATAAATAAGGCGTCTTAAACAATAAGAATTAGGTGAATTTATTTAAATACTGCTAAGACATAATGTACCATCGAGATGACCGTGAATTGTTTTTTGTAAACATATTAAATCAATTTTTTGCCTTCTAGTTTTAAGTGAATCAATGTATTCAAAGTGTGCGTCATATGATCTAAAATAAGGGACTGCACTTAAGAGATAACATTCTTAGTACTGAAAAATATTTTTTTTTTACTGTTTTTCTCTGTCATATTAACCAAAAATATTTCTTCTAGAGAACTAAGAGGGGCGTAGTCTATGTGGGTTACCCCAGAGGGTGTTTCCTTGTTTAAAATATGTTGCTTTCGGCATTATTGATTCGCCATCTACATATATCTACCTTATCTTTTAAAATTTATTTCAGGTTTTGTTTTCTGTTACAATCTATTTTTAAATTCATGCAAATAATTTCGTGAAAACCATTATACATCGCTCCTTCTTATATTGAATTGGTACTGTAATTAATAACACATTTAATAAGTATCTCTAAATTCTCGTGTTTGCTAATCATTTTATTTTAATACTACTTGTTACCCGCGAAAAATCACGATATGTAACTTGACTTGCAATGAAATCTGACACCGCGATCAAAAACTGAAGATCTGACAGTTAAATGTCGTATGTCGTTAGCCTAGATTATGCCTTAAAAATACATTTTAGGTAGGTACCTATTTAATCGCTTGTCTCGATTTGAAAAGATTTTTTTTAATATGATTTTTTTCATACACAGTTCCAAGTTTGAAAAGTTCAAACTCGTACATACGCAATCACATAGGAAATTATTTACAGCTAATAATTGTGGCATAAGCGGAACACTGCTTCAAATAACATTCTGACAGACAAAATCGGTAGTCATTTTTATCAATAAAATTAAATCAATACACAGGCCGAAAACGTTTATAAAACTTTAATGCCTAGAAAAAACTTTGAGCGTGCTTGTGAGAAAATAAATAATAAATCCGACAAAATAGCGTTTCAATTACATCTAGTGTGATAGATACTCTTAGTATCGCCCTGGTGAAAAACTCCCATTCAGAATTGAAACGTTGCTTGAAATATCGTTGGCCGTGTTTGGTGATCATTTCTGAATAGTCGAATTCTTCCGCACCTTCGTCTTTCCCATTTTATTCCCTTCTCATCCCCTAAGCTTCACACCACACCCCGATTGGGGATCCCATAGTCACACTGGCTCCGGACAGTCGGGAACAGTTGAGACTTTAGTGCTGAATTAAAATTTCAAAAAATGTATGGATTGCCTGACAACAGGAGTCGACTCGATTTGTATTATGCATATAGTTACAATTATATTATTATCAACGCTTATACATTCCGTATATAATCTTTTATCCCTCACTACATAATATATCACACCTATGCCGACATATAATATGTTGTTAGTTTTAGTATAGGTGCGAGTATATATTATGTACAGCAATATTGAAGTTGAGAAAAATATCAATGTTTCTGATTCCCTACCTGTTTAAGTAGATATGTGTTTTAGAGGGGTGTTTGTTTTGTTAGGAAGAGTTCGCCGGGGTTGTTATTTTGGGGCGGAAGGCTATCCGCAGGGTTGGGCGGTGAAGTGTTCTCCGTGCGTTAAAAAAATATTCACATTTTTTTATTGCAATGAGGCTTTTTGATTTTGATTTTAATGTTTGATGGGCCCTTAAAAATGGTTTTACAACATTCGCAAACAACATCGGTTTAATATAAAAAATAACGCTTTCATATGGTATGAGTATAAGTACGAACAGTATGATATCCAACTTTCAACATTTGAAGGCAGATAAAGTACTTACTCGTAATAATGTTAAAAAAAAAACCGATACAAAGTTTTTCAAAAACAGCAAAAAAAACAGTTTTATCCATACCTAGGTTTGCATTATATTTTAATATGTATATGAACATAAAAATGAGCCGAGCTTTTCATTTATCTACCTAAGTTTACCCCCGTATAACATATTAGCAGGTATATAACATTTTGAAGTAGAGGAATGATGTAAAAAAACGAAAATTAACATAATTTTTTGTTTTATCCTAAATAACCTTTATAATGTTTTATCATACAAAATTTTCACGGATGAGCGTAAAATACGATTCCAAAAGAAATTAATAACAAAACACACCAAATTTTTTCTTCATCTGAAAAATCAGCAAACAAAATACTGACAACCCTGTTAGCCAGGGTAGAGTTAGAGCAAAGTACCTCCTCCGAGAAGTGGCTCAATGTAGGCCATTGCAGGCTGCACACCCCTCCCCAGCCGCCCGCCTCACCTCCTATTATTGATCTATTTTTAATGGGTCGTCCAGAACAGAGGGGACATCGCTCCCGATACTTTTTCGGTGATTTGCTACCTACTACCTTCTACCTGCTACCCGTTTTATTGCACAAATAGTTTGCAAACAAATAGACACTTCTTACATACAGCGTTATTCATGTCGATAACCTGTGCCAAAAAGGTATTGAAAGGATATCTCTGCGATCTGTTTTAGTGTACGATTTTAGATTTCTCTGAAAAAAGATTAAGAAAGGTGCGCTTGGGCACATATAGAGATGTATGGAATATGATGTATCGTGAGAATGTATATAAAATAAAATAATTTCCCCGTGAGTACGTACGAGCGTTAATTTTTCAAATTTGGTGCTGATGTATGTTTAAATGATCAAATCATAAAATATATATATTTCCAAAATCCAGACAAGTGATTAAGTACCTATCTATAATATATTTTACCAGACAATTATTTTCATTCAATAAGTAGGCATTTGAAATGTGCTTCAATACGACGTGCTTTTGCGAGTCATTTTAAAAAATGGAAATGATGTTTGCGTTGAGTAACATTTTAAATTTTGTAATTTTACAGGACTTCCGTAATTTTTCGTTGTTATCGACTTACTAGAACATAATGTGGATTCCACGGGTAATATATAGTGTAATACCTGATAAAATATAATAGAAAGATACATAAATCATTTATTTCAACCAAATTGTACTTCGGTATTTACATTAGTTTAGTTCATTTCACTGTCGGAAACCAGAGCGTTAAGAATCGACATATTTTTAAAAAATTAAAAATAATGTTATGTTATCCACCTCATTAAACATGTATGTATGTGGATGAAACAAATAGTGTGTGCCGAGATAGAGTTGAATAGCTACATATTCGGTGATGGTTAATTAGTTAGTTAATCCAGCTGGATAAAACGATAGTATATTATCACGCTTCTCTTATTTAAAAAAAAAAAATGAGTGAAACAAGTAACTTGTACGTTTATATTTATGTAAGTATAATTTTGACCATAGACCAGAAATTCTATGAGGTAATCAGTAATATTTCTCGAACGATGAGTTCTGTCGCCATGTAAGTTGCAAAGGGTTTCAGTCTAGAATTTTACGGTCGACGCAACTACGTTCAGCTCGCACAGTAATTTCGATCTAAAACTATGGAGCATCGAAATTTATATTTCATTGTAAAAAAAATAAGACAAGACGCCGATGTGTGCTTTTCAATTATTCAATAAAAAAAACGTATTTTTGAAATTGTCGAAATACATTTTTTCTGGGTTTTTTGTGAAAGTTAAGCGAAATTAAAATACATATTGCATATGCAAGATTGGAAATGATGTAGAGGTTATGCCTGATAATAAATAATTAACAAAACTCGTAGAATCTATATCGTAAACGCGTATTACCTTGGGTAGTTGCCATAAAATGAAGAATGGAGGTAAATCGGTACCTTACAACAAACCAGATTCCGGGTGCACCTGATGTTACCGAAAGCCTTCCATTGATACCCTCGGTGTAACGCCACTAACAACCAGCACAGAAACTCCACCGAAGCCAGATTTAAGGATTTTAGAAGTTTTTTCGTAAGAAGCAATCACATGGTGGTTGGACATTATATTAATAATAAAAGAATACTTTGTTTTAAAACCACAGAATTTATTATGATGAAGGCCTAAATCTGATGAAAAAAATATGATGAAGGTCTAAATGATAAGGGCCTTCATCACAATAAATTCTGTGGTTTTAAAACAAAGTATTCTTTTATTATTAATTTTAGAAGTTGTTCGTACTGAACAGACTTTGCAGGTATTATAATACTAGAAAAATATTAACATTGTACAATTGGAAGTGAACCCCACTGTTAAATTTGGCAGCCACCTCTGGTCTGGAGCTCTCAGATACCTCCCTGAAAAATAAACTTTTCACTCTGTGCAAATACAAGCATTTTAACTAACCGATTGCAATCTTTAAAACACATACGTCTGGGGGGAAATTCTGTGTTTGTTCTGATCATATTTTAATGGCAGGTACTCATGATAAATAGCATCATTAATAGAGAGACAGGTCTGATACGTGCCCAACACTTGTACACTGACTTGATGTACTGTGGTCGGCTGTGAAATGACTTTTTTCGTCAATACTACAAAAAGGGGCTTTTTAAGAGTTAGATTTCCTCCTTCTTTTCCTTAAAAATACCTCCCGAACAGCATCTCTAAAGGTGACACCCGCCCGTAGGGAAACTTCAGGGCTTCTTGCTAAAAAGGGAATTAGGAGGGTGTAAAATTAATTTAAAAAACATTTTGTATTCAACCATCATCTTTTATTTTACAATCAGTCAATATAATGATTCCATATTCCATACAAAGAAATCAATCTACATCTTATAAAATTCAATCATTATTATTAGGTGGATAGAAATCACACGCTTCGACGGCAATAAAATATTAACACAAAATATCTAAAACATGTTGTCTATACAAAACATTTTGACAAAAATAAAATCTATCGGAAAAACGGTATCGTAATGTTACTAAAACATTATCTTGTCTTAGATTTCTATACATGGATGCATTTTATGTATAGAAGTTTTATTTAAAAATACAATGTTCTATTCTAATACAGTTATCAAAATATATAATAGTATTATATACATACATTCAGTAGATATACATTTCCAATTTTACATAATTAGTGGGGATATGTAAAGATTTGAGAGTGTGCTGACGACGTTCTTGTTGGGAGGTTCTAACGATAATATGTTGTTTCCAGAGTGGAGATCGAAGTTTTGCCGCGGATGCTAAATTCTCATAGAAAACTCAAACAATTCAAAGGGGCTTTATAAAATGCTAGACGAGAATTGACAATTACATTTCTAGGCAGAGAAAAATTGCAACATTTGTAAAGCTGTAATATCACCGAAATTCTAACCAGAATTTCCTCGTATTAATAAATGATTAGCGAGCTCTGAAAGGTGAGCGATATACCTGCGGGTTGGCACTTTGTACAGAAATCAAACATACACACATTAGAAGCTAATGTGAAAAATAGATTATATTTCTCACTTTATGTCCATTCATCATTTGCTAAGTTTTCGTAATAAGATAAAATTGACAAAAACCAACAAAAGTGTAAAATATACAAAACATTTTGTGCTATTTTCTACAAAAATAAACATAATATTCGAGGATTATATTGTCATTGACATTTTTGTACACTATTTCTCGAATACTACGTATAATAATACTGTCATGTGGATTACTTTATAAGGAAAATATTAGACCTATTTCATCCATTCACATGCTTTTGTTTACTAATTCTTATAAAATAATATTTTTCCACTCATTTGCCAACCCATAGTTAGTGCTCTTGAAACTGTTGAGTGTATTACACTGGTTTTAAAAACTTTTAAACATTATTTTTTTAATACATAATTTACTTCATTCAATTAATGCAGTGGCACGTTATAAATATTTATGAAAGGTTAAATGTTGACTTAAAAGCGCAAAAAGATACAGATATAGCAAGGAGAGAAAAACGATCTCGTAAAATTAAACACATTCTCAATAATTGATATTTTCAGTAGTAATTGAGTGTTTTACAACAGGTAATTGTAACATTGACATAATAAGGCAATGCAACATTTCAGGAATACCGTTTTAGAAAGAGAAAAACAATTTATTACGTTCAATTATAAATATAATATTCATTTATTGTAATTTCTTGTACTTTATGAAATACTTGCATTTTAATAAGTAATCCTAAAGATTCTGTTTTTAAAAGATAATGCACAGTAAGCGAACATCGATTTTTTTCTTCTTTTAGCATTTTCATAGAAGTGTTATTAGTGTATTTAAATTCTAATCATAAATGCATGTTAATACTTCTAATTTATGAAAAAAATGCCTGATTACTAAAAAAAATAACATTTCGAAACTAATTTACCCAGCTAGTAGGCAGGTATGCATGTTATTTTCTAAAATATAAATTCCAGTTTAAGTTTAAATGTTAAATATATATATACAACAAATATCGAAACAAAAATATACATAAAATACTATTGAAAGGTTCCATCAGCTATTCAATGAATCAGTATGTATTAACACCGCCTAGCTATCGTCTTATCGTTAATTAAATGTCTATTTCATATACCTATTTACATACTCCATTGAGCATCTATAGCTGCCTGAGAAGGGGTCTTGCATCAGTGTGTCCACTAGAATGCCATAATATGGAATATATAATAATATTACGTTAACAATGATAATAATAGCATATCCTAATGAGCTGCGTCCCCCGAACTCGTAACTCCTCAACACATGAAACATAATCTGAGCAACGTAATATAACAGCAGTGAAGATAAAAATCTCAATATGTCTTAAAAAATCTTTTGCTTAGAAAATTTTCTATAAAACATGAAAAATTTAATTGAGAAGAAACTTTAACAAAAAGTTAACAAAACGGTAAGTACTTTTTTTATACAATAATATACACAATCAGTCTCAAAAATGAAGAAATGTACAAAATTTTCAGATATATTTTTAGGTCGAGTAATCAAGTATCGTATTTATCAAATATCCGGTATTTGGTAGTCGTTGGAAGATGGGGATATCGAGTGGTGATCTACGCCGTACTTCTCCTCTTCATCTTTAAGCCCTTCAACTCACCGACTAGGTCCTCTTCGGTGGAGATGAACCGCTTCTGAAGCCGCCCCTTGTTCTCGGACTTCTGCGAAACAAACAAAGCACAGATTAGAGTTCTGCCAAACAAAGAGCCGCTGTACTCTAATGGTGTCGAAAGAATAATTTCTATTTTGGGAAGCTGAAATGTTTCGTTTTCCAAATGAGGAAAGAAAAGCCCCTAATCAAAAGTGTAATTACGTTTGATTAAATTGTTCGTTTGTATTTTTCAACGGAGAAAAGTTCGGCAAAGCTCAGCAGGTGTCTGTGAGGCGTGAGAGAACATGGCGTCCACTCAATGGAACTCTACCCTCTACCTCAGCGAGAAGGCTGGTGATCTATTTATAGTCCCGCCCGGGGATGGGACGATCGAAGTCAGCATATGGATATTGTACACTTCACAACTCCTGTGCCGCACGCCGCACGCCGGCCCCTTCAATGGAACCGAAGTAATTCATGGATATGAAACGCTACCGACTAATACTATAGTTATAGCTCAACAAATTATGGAATTTATTCATTATTTCGTCGATTTCGATTAGATTATTTTTTTATAAGTGAACAGGGGGAATATTAATTTATGGGATATTTTACGACAGTGAGTATTTAAGGAACTTACAGGTTTAAAGGATTCTTCCATGCTGAGAAGCCGCTTGATGGTGTCGTACACCGAGGGGCTCCGCTTGTTGTGGTTGGGCGTGTTGGCTGCCAGCAGGTGCAGGACGGGCTCGGGGAAAGGGGTGACGGGCGGGGGTGGCTGGTCTCAGCAACACCTCCTCCTTCTGTCCTCCCTTCACGGAGGGTGCAGAGGTCGTCGTGGTGGTCATCAGCGTGGGCTTAGGCGTCATTATCCTCTTGATGGTCTCCACCTTGGACATCTTGGGGCTCCTCTTGCTTCCCCAGTTGATCCACCCCTCGTCGTTTTGGTAGTCGTCGGAGAACTGGAGCTCCTCATCGCGTCTCAGCGTCTTGGGCGTCGATACCTCTTGGTACCAAGATGGCTGCGCACGGCGGGCAGGGTCACTGTTTCCTGCGGCGGCGTACACGTTGCTTTTGGGAACGTGATACAGAGGCTTTCCAGCGAGAGCTTTCAGCTCCCTGACGTCTTCGTCTTCAAAGTCCCTGGTGTTCCGGTCTCCGTAGTACTCTGGCACTCTGCGTTCATCATACTCATCGCTTTCGTGCGGAGAATTCAGGTTTTGCTTTTCGTCGCTTTCGATGCTGCTTTTGTCTAAAGCTTCACCGTACATATGAGACACGATAAGGTTCTGAAGGAAGGCGGCGTTTACGTCATCGAAGTCGGTTCTCCAGCCAAGATTGGAGTCGCCCTCGAACCAGGTCTCCTGTCCCACGGGGAGCGCATCAGCCCGGGCGCCAGCCACCCGAGTGGGATCCTCGTGGGTGGTGTCTTCAGCGGGGTTGTAGGTTTCTTCGTTGCCGTAGTAGCCGTAAGGAGTGTAGTAGTAAGGGTAGGCTGAGCGGTACATGTCGGCTTCGTTGTAGGGGCTGCTGACGGGGTAGTACGGATAGTGCACCACGGGCACGGGCTGGTAGTAGAGCTCGTCCGCGTAGTTGTCCGTGTAAGGGTAAGGCCTGGCGGGGCGGTAGTACAGGGGCGAGGGCGCGGGCGCGGCGGGCGGGCGGCCGTAGCGCGTGGTGCCGTACACCGGCAGGCTGAGCCCCGGGGCGCACAGGAGTCCCGCGAGCATCATAGCGCCGAACCAAAACATCTCGTTCTGTTAACAAAAATACTTTGTTATTTTTTTAACCACAGACATCAACTTAATGCAGAAAACCAAAGAAAGTGTAATCTAAGTTTAAAATAAAGATAAAATGAGAGACGATTAAGTATATTTCTCGAGGTAGTATCGAACCACCTGATTACGAAAATAGAATTTAATGACCCAATGAAAATAGGTCGATAGGCTTGACCCGATTCCAACAGGTTCCCGCGCCTGGGAAACACTGAACAGTTTCTAATAAAAACAATATTCGACTTGATTGATGTGTTTGTGCCAACGAGTAATACAAAAACACATTCATAATTTGGCTTTATAAAAATAGTTACAAATATATTAAAGAGTAACGACCGGTTATGAAATAAAGTAACTGGGAATGCCCCAACGTATTAAAAAAAATAATTTTATTAAAAAGCGATTGGAGATACAGATATACGTACGAATATTTACTAAAATATGTGTATCTCGATGCACAATAGGAAAACACTAAATGTTTGTGAAATATTTTTTTTTCTGTTTTACATATTTCTAGAAAATATATATTTAATCAAAATAAGAGGTTGGTACATAGATTGCTATCACAGTAGAATATTTGATCAGAGATGAATGGAAGTAGACCGAGCCTGGCCGAAGTAGGAATTCTATTTTTGGCCGATCAATAGCGCAAGTATAAAAAGCCCAGACCTCTGTGGCGCCAATGCAACAGGTGTCCGCCTGCGGAGGGTGGATATCTATAAATATAACGCGGCCAGAAACCAACCAAATGAGGTAAAAGATCGAACAAATCCATTTTCATCTAAACAGTCAATTAAAGAAATTTAAATGTGTTACTTACGTATAAATTGGTAATCCTCAAAAGCACTGAACAATCTCTTAAATCACTTTGTTTTATTTTTAAAAACTAAACTTACTTTTCAGTAATGAAATTAATTTCACAGTTAAATGTTCACTTGTCTTGTTGAGGGCTTGTGTTTAGGGCCGTATTAGCACCGCACCGAGAGAGAGTAGTGGGCAGAATGCCGCCAGTCTGCGCTCGCCCTGTATTTATAGAGGCGCAGCCTTGGCCGCCCACTCGAATGAATGAAACGGGTTGCGCGCGCCGCGCCTGCCGTCCCGCCGCCCGATTGGCCGGAAAACTCTCCAGCCGCCCCCAGATTGGTCCGCCTTTCGGAAAGTATTGATCCACGCATCCATCTACAGGTTGTGTGGGCTGCGGAAATATTCCGTAAATATTAACGAGCGACGAATGACGCAAGAGCGAGCGAGCGCGCGCCACTCCGGTAAGGGATGCACTGACGCGCGGGGGAGGACAGCGGAGCCCCCACCCCCGGCGCGATTCATTCACAAAATCTACCCTTCTAGTTGTGTGGAAAGTTGCTTTAAATCTTCCCACGTCTTTGACATTATTCTTCTTCGTGACAATAGTTCTATTCGAGATATTTATTGAATTCTCCATGGGCTCATTTCTATGTGGCTATTTTTAGATATTCCTATTAATAAATATTACTTTATTTTTATTTGGGAGACCAACAGTTATTCCACTATCAAGTGGATTAATCAAATAACATAAAAACAATTAATTGAAAGTTTACTCTTAAGTGACTGCAAACATAATCTTAAAAATTTAAACAATAAGTTGAGTTAGGATAGGGCGAGGGAAGGGGTGGGGGAGGGGGAGAGGGGGGGGGGGTGGCTAGAGCGGAGTAGATTAAATTGAAGTGTCATTTGTAATTAAAGATAAAATGTGAATTTTATATGTAAATATTAAAATGATACTTTTTCTTGATGAATGACTTCGTACATCTTTATATGAGTTTTAACGAAGTTTACCACATTTAACAGGAATTTATTAGTCTTCTGATAAAATCTGATTACTGCTACTTTATCCCGGCTGTGTTGTACACAAAATGCTTTACGGTATTGTAATTTAGATTAAACGTGAAAATTCGAATTCAATTTACTATAAAAATTACTGGAGAATCTGAACTAGATGATGCTGTTCTTCATCTGACTCCTTTCTTCATTCATTTTGTGTAAATTTACAAAAGAAAGAAAAATAATCTGTCGATGTTGTTAACATTGATAAAATAATAATTTCATTTTAATGCGAGTTTTAATTCAATAAAGCAATAAATTTGTATGTGTAACTTTGTATTCTACAAAGAAATATTTACGGCGAGCTCTGGCATCCCAAAATTTCACAACTTTTTTGCCAAAAAAATCTTGGTCAGCACAATTATGTTTAGACCGAGTGGAATTTACAATGTCTCATTTAGAAATTTACATAAACGCGTTGAAAAATAAGTATCAAAAAACCATATTGTTTTCTTAAAACATCAAAATAGATGGTAAAATAGGTTGAAAGTCAACAAATTAATTAACAGTAAGAAGCCCATCATTTTCCCTTCCATTAATTTACATAATATTTATCAAAATTGCGTAGTATGTAATATAATAATTGCATTAGTTAAAACACTTATTTCTCACACTTGCAAGATTACAGAATAATTTTACGAGGAGTTGGGAAATTGGTTTTAAAGGACTATTGACAAATGTAAAAAATAATATTCGCTGTCCGACGGCGCGTGTAAAATATACCGAGCGGTCAGGTACATTTATATCGTGGAATTCGGAAGATGCTATTATAAAAGGTCATGACTGTGCAGTTTTTTGTTAAAGTCGATATGGTCAGCCAAAAATTATAGAGGTAGCCAGTAGCCAGTAGCCGCCCACTGGACAGTGCTAGATCTACCCACGGTCCAGTGTTCAACCCCCAGGTCTGGCACTGGTCCAAGTTTTGGTATTACCCGCTGGAGACTCTCCAGGGAGAGTAAGTGAAAACTCAAGCAATTGAATATGTAAATTTAAATATTTGTAAGATGAAATAGCAGGAAAGTTGTGGTTGGTGTATGATTCATTTATCGAACCGTCTGAGTGACTGGAAAAATATGTGAGTTGGCAGGAATAACTACTACAGCAGTTACAGTGGATCTCAATGAAAGATGTTGTAATGGGAACTAAGACAGATTTAAAATGTTTACAATTGTTTCAAGAATTGTCAATAACAAGATATACAAAATTGGGACGGCTCCCCTAGCCAGGACATGTATCTGTATGTATCTAAGCATCTTTTTTAATAAACTTGCAGAACGAAGGAGTGTTGGGAGGCTCATGTGAGGGAGTGGATTGGAGGTAAACACCATTAGGCTTAAGAAACAGCAGGAGACCAACAGGGGTGAAGACGTTGCCTAAGATGGCCTAGACTTTCCAAAGGTTGTAGGGCCGATTATACATTTATTTTACCGTTCAATGACGTAAATGTGTTAATGATAACTTCTAATATAAATAGAAACGCAAGTGTATGTCAATTTTAATGGTCTCTGACGTTTAAAGGACTTCCATACATGAAATTAATATTTTGTTCTCATCGAAATATTATACCTTTTCATAAGCTTTATTTTATTTAAAAATATCATTGACAACTAGGTACCTAGCAAACATATTGTTTTCATTCCAGAAATATTTTTAAAGGTCTGACAAAATATCCTTCGAATTTATATCTATTGGATCAATGTAAACGGATGATCCTATTACGTAATATCGAGCCTTAAACAGTTTTTCCAACAATCCTTTATTATTTAAAAACAGCAGAAAATATAAAAGGGACTTGATGGAAGCCTTTGTAATATTCCCAAATGTAAATGTTGTTATCGAGCAACGGTAAAAGTAATTATCAGACTCTATTTCGTATCAGTATTTTGTTGATTCGTTCCATACATGTTTATTAACTTGGATATTATTTAAATACAGAGTTCCTAAACATGAGTTTACTGAGTTTATTCTATCATGTTTATGAACATAGTCACAGAATTTCAGGAGTATTATAATAATGTACAGATCAGGTGTAAAATATTATATTTTTAACTACACTATTTAATAATAAAATAGAGGTTATGTGTTCTTAACCCAGACATGTTTGACATTTGTCTGAAAGTAAATCGGTCGAGTATTATTCGGTTATGTGCTCGACGGCTCGGATGTGTAGTGATTTTCCTGCTTTTTTGTTTTTTTCTTTCTTAAGGCATTGGTATTTTAAAGATCTAGATTCATTCCTTCCTTTCATCGAAAATATTTTCCACACATTATTCGTAAATATGACACAGGCTATAGGAGATACCTCAGAGTCTTCTGCTAAGAGGGATTACTTTGAAGGGATATTATTCGTACTATAAGAAGACAACTTTTGCTAATATACCTCACATTTTCTACCCTTAAAATTAAATTAACCACCTTGTTTCAAAACTCTTCCGAAACACGTTTATGTTAAGATGACCCTCCATAAAAAATCACCTGGCTTTGCGAAAAATCATAAATAATAATTAAACAGTAGCTATTTAAGAAAGGTTTTAAATAAATCCGTAAAAACTACCTGAGTCTAAAATATAGTATTTTCAAAACAAATATTAAAATGTTAGAAAATCCGGAATTATCCCCTGTCATTATCGGCAGCCGTAAATAGATTATTATTTGTACTACTTAACCCGGGGTTACTGAACTCGCCAAAAGATAATGGTGGGAAAGATCTGTTAATGATATATCTGTGGAAAATACAACAGTTTGGGTTTATGAAAGACCATTCAATTCAAATTTAACGAAGTGTAGATGGAACGAAGGCATTACCCCAGGTAACAGGATGATTAAATAAATATTTGACGGAATTAATTCGTAAATATAAACTCAATGAATATCAAAATAAATTCTGGGAATAACACTCGTTTTCAAGTAATTAGTATTTAAGTTGAAAGAAAATACAAATAAATAGGTTATGAATGAATACATGTTTGGGGTTTATTCTATTTTTATATGGGCATAGAATTATGCAACAGGGTTCTTCCATTCATGGAATTTCTCTGGGAGAATGGGTTTCACTGAAATTTGGTCTACAGCGATAAAAAAACGGATAATTTTAATTAACACACAATACAATATTGCAGAAATGCATTGCTGGCAAGCGTAAAAATACATACGTATGTACTTGCGATAAAAAGTAAAGCGATGGGATTAGATGTAGAATGTGTTTTTTAGATTTTGGTGATTTTTGGGGAGTCAGGTCGTGTTGTGCTGCCTACTCTTTCCCGAGCTGACATTTTGGCCAGATTTGTACATCTTTCTGACAGCGGAACCTCGCTTTTAAGCACAATTTGTTCCGGAAATGAGTTCGTGATCCAAAACACTCAAATATCAAAGCAAATCTAAAAAATAAAATATTTTTTTTAAGTACATATTTATAATGTGTACTTTTATATTATTTATTATACAGAATAATCGAATGTGTTATTTTTTCACTGGCGGAATTACTTTTCCTCTATTTGAAGATTTTGAGAAAATGTGATTTTGCATTATCGTTGAACAGATTTACAACTTGCACTTTTTCGGCGGTTTTATTTTCAGTATTCAAAGGAAAATGGTTATGGTGGTGAATACACGAAACGCTTCGGGTTCTTTCCACAGTGAACATTTTATTCGCTACACCTAGTTCAGCATCTAGCATTTTTATTTAATTTATAATTGACCATTACCGAAGTTCTTTTAAAAGGATTTTCTGACGTTATCGTAATACTAGTAAGCAAAACAATATTGTTTATAGACAAATTTCAAAACTGTTTTGAAGGGCTACTATCTTCCAATATTATTTTAGAAAAGTTATTCTCTTTTCGTCAGATAACTATACTTGTGTAGTACACGGCTCATAATATTTTATATCCTGATTCTATCATATAAAGTTTTTTTGTTAAAAAGCGGTTACCACCTCACACGCTTTGTGGTGATGATGCTTCATAAAGTACAAACTTCGTTCTTGAATCTGAAACTTGAGTCAATACTTTAAAGGAAATACAAGGCCTGATGTAAAAGGGGTTTGAATAACCCCGCCATCCTCAAGCCAACAGTCGGTATCGTCTCTCCTTTAAGACAACACCTCTCCTAGAGCTTGCGTCAGTTCTAGGCTCGGCCCTAACACATCCATACTGACAACGTAAACTAATTATGATGGTTCTAACTTTCCACATAGAATTAGTTCAGAGTTCGGAGAGTAGTCTCAATTATTGTTGAAATGTGTGATAATTACGAAGGATGAGAATTCGCTAAACTTGAAAGGGGTGTTCAGAGAGATGTGTAAAATATTTTAAAAATCTTGCAAAATCTTATCAAATTCGCTTTGTTTTTCATTGATAGTCGAAATGGTACACACATTATAAATTTACTGTAATGTATTTATTTATTAATCAAGAAATATAAATTTAAATACACGATGTATGTAAAAAATATATTTGAAACTTGAGTTGAAAGTAACCAATTTAAAAAAAAAATAAGAAAATTCTTGGGAATATTGAAAAACATTGCTTAAAAACATAAATTTGTGTTGAAAATTGGATTTATTAGAAGTTCAGAAAAATGGCTATTTCCAGGTTTATAAAATTAAGCTCACCACTGCTCCAGTATGTAGAATATCACATGACCTTTGCGAATAATTTCTTAATGATTTATATATATATACACATTTATATATTCAATTGATTGCGGCATTAACGATATCACACTTATGAGTTCAGTTGCCTACTCGGTCAACGAACATAAGCATTTTGGATTACATGTGAACCGCCTTGTAATGTCTTCCCACACGAACTAATTAGGTTTTTGCATTGTGTGAGTGCCTTCACTCGTGGTATTTGTGACACCACTTCTGGCAAGGTTTCCACCCCTAAATTAAAATCTGTTTACAAAAGGCGGCCGCCTGGCGCCACTAGCCTCGACCCACGAGCTTTGGAAGCTCGCGGCGGAACTTCCTTTGAGGGGAACGTCCCTTCTCTTCAAACTGCCCGTCGCATCGTCAAACACGGTATTATGTTTGTACGCCCCAAAGTCGAAAAAACAAATTGTCGCATAAAACCAGGTGTTTGATATTATAATTTTTAAGATCGAAAATAGCGGTAAATATTATTTTATATGCTTGTCAAAAACTGTTTCAATACAGAAAACAGATAATCCATTGAAATTATTTATTTGTTTTTAGTTAAGTGTTTTTTACATGTTCTTGGTTGTTTAAAAAAATGTTACTACATTTCTGCTCCTTTTTAATACTCTACAAGTTTATTGGAAATTCCACTTAATTACTTGTCACGAACGTGTCAAATACAGTTTCCTTATACTAGCCTCAGAAAATTGTGGACATTTGTTACGGTTTTAAATCCAAGGTACGTTAATGGTAAAGTAAAAGTCATGATCTCTGTTAAAATTCAGCTCTCTTATATTGCGAGACATTTTCCCTGACAATGGACCCTGCAAGGATGTCTGAGATAGGTCAAGAGGAAAGAGGAAGCTCATCTTAGCTCAAACTCGTTCAAAAGTCGAACAAAATAACACTATCTATGCCGAGAGAATCTCATATCACATTTGAACGATTTATGAAGTTTAATTACGCTATTTTGTAAACAAAAGCTTTTATAGATTGACTTAATAGCTTGTCAAGTGTTTTATTAAACTTTTTAATCTATTTATTTGCGATTACCAGAGGAAGCTTTTGTATCCTTTCAACTGTCGCGTCGGCCGCTCACCGCAATCAAAGGGGATAATAATGCGATAAGGCGATAGCGGATGATGTGGAGCCATATTCACACATCCGAGTGAAATGTCACTTGCCATTTTGTTTTTCTGGCATTAAACTTATTAGCCTGCGAGTACTAAAACCTATAAACTATACATGGATTAATACATTTCTACAACAAAAGTAACATATACAAATATTATTCTGTTTTTTTTTCTCAGGGTATTTTTAACAAAAACACAATAATATAATTAATCCGTCGTGAAAAGGTTTATTCAAGTTGATAATACATAAAAAAATAATTCGTTTAATTTTCCCTTCAATATTTTCACAAATAATTGATTGATCGATAGTAAAATATATGGCTTTCGTGGGCACATAGACTACCTAGTAATTTCATAATTAAATATGTATTTAGGAAATAAAAAAAAAACCTACAACAGGTATTATTTGAGTTTAATGATCGGTAGATGGAAAGCGTGTAAAATTTTCCTACATTTTGATGGATATTATTGACAAAAAATTAGACATAAAAATATAGATTAAAAATATAATTCTTAGATACGATATTATTTTAATGGTTATGGATGGTTTTCAGCTTTAGAGTAATGTTTTAACTTTGTGAATTTGAACAAATTGGGTGAAAATAAAATTCAAAAAAATTAAGGTGGAAATAAAACTTTGTTAAGAAATAACATTTTTTTTTTTATATTACAAAACCTTATTACAAAACTTGTCATATACAGATATGATGACATCAGCGAAAGAATAAACATATTTTGTAACTCCATTACATTATGGTGCATTGAATCGGTGTTGTCGTTCTACTTGTGGTCTTTGATCCAGCATCTACAAAAATTCCAAAGTTGACATTTGGACAAAATTTTGGTTTAAGTTGACAGTTCTCATTTTTTAGTTTGTGTATCATTTTTAATAAATATTTGAGGTTAGGTTTGTAATTTTTTTTGCTCACTTTGCTTGTGTAAGTCGCCTAAACAAAATATGTGTAAGATTGTACCTTTTTCCGACTTCTAATTCACCATTCCCGACTCGTTCTGCACCACATGGAAATGGACAATAACCCACCCACAAATATTTCGTACCTTTACAAATATGGGTGGTGTAGCGTGATACCCAGGCAAATATTCTCCAGGGATGCAACGCGAAGATAATAAGAAAAGCCTTAAAATAGATACCGCAACCTATCAATCTTGTGATCATCAATGGAGATCTGGTATAGCCGGCGCTTTTGGAGGTGGGATTGAGGTCAGGTGGGAATGGGGAGGGTTGTTGGGGGCGAAACGGGCAGTAGACAATAACACTTGTGACGTCAACAGTCGCGACATTGTGCCACTAGGCTTTTTTTAACCCCGGCTGGAGTCGCAATCCATTTTACTGTAGAAACCTTGGTCACTCACATGTTCTGTTGGATGAAAAATATGTATTCAACAAATTACACAAAGCTTTTTGATAAAAATACTGTAGGAAAAGTATACATCTTTATTCCATTGAAGTTTAAATTAAAATGCGTTTTTTGTTAAGAAATGTGTGTAAAACAGATAATATTGCAAATTAAAACTTTTACAAGTTTTAATATGGTAGAAATCAAAAAAAAGTACGTGTTTTGGGTTAAACGATAAAAAAAGTATGTCTACAGAGTATAGAGAAAACATAGAAATGTCCGTTTAGTAACCGATTGGTGAAAAGCGTCGGGCTCCCATCCTAAAAAAGCGTGTCGTGTGTCGAAAAAAATGTTTTTGAGGACGTGGTCTGTTTTTGTAAAAATCGAAAAGTATTTTTTCATTTAAATAAATTACCTACATTCTAAATGAACGAGAAAACGAGTTAATGAAAATAAAGCTTACTAAAGAAACTTAAAAAAAACCTTATAAAATATTTTGCATGTTATATTGAACATTTTGGTATTAATTGTTAACTTAAGTATTTTTTATATACGTACTAGGTATATAAGTCATTAAAAAATTGAAAGAAAAAAATTTTGGTTCAGATGCTGAAAATTTTCTCAAAGATAGAAAAAAGTGTTTGTTGTATTTTTTATTTATTTTATATGATAAAATACAAAAAATGTATATAATTCATATTTCAAAAAGAAACACGTACTCGTATTTGAATATGTATTTTTTTAATAATTATTTTATTATTATACGTAATATGTAATTACATATAATTACGTAAATTAAAATTTTTGTATTATGATTTTTCAGAAATCCACCATTAAAACTGAAAAATCCTGAAAATATTTATAAAAAAAATCTTGAAAAAAAAAAAACATTTCCGGCTACAACGACACTAACAATGTCGTATTTTTCAATCTTAGCAATCTATCACACTAAAAACTAACGAGCTGCCACTGCTACTGACTGGTCATTAAAATCAAAGATTGTAAATATTTATAAATTGAATAAAACATATTTTAAACGCTACTGTATTCGAAACAAACAAAAAACTACCCTCTCTTCAATAGAAATGAAATTTTCTAATAGACGTACACCTAACACCAGCGAGCAGCTCGTTTATCAGCACGGTAGGGTCGTAGCATCGTAGCGCCGTAACATCGTAGCGTCGTAGCAACGTAGTACATAATATAGCAACAGAACAACGTGATTGGACTGGTGGACACCTGAGCTTACTGTATAACTAACCAGAGAAGCCAGGATAATAAGTTTGTTTCGGCAAATTTCTGTTTGTTTGTCCAATGATGAAAATATTAGAGGATGTGTCATTTTGTGAACAATGGATATTTTTTGTTTGTTTGTTTTTATTTTTTTTATTTATTAAAATAATAAACATTTACTGGAGAATTCACCTGCATTCCAACATTTTTCACGAATTAACAGATGAAATTTTGATGCAGATTCATTTTAAGGCATTACAAATATATCGTAAATAAAGTTGTGCGACTGCGTTTAGCTTATAGTGACATTATAAGAGATTTAGGAAACTCAATGCCAAAATTCTAAATATTGTCCGCTAGAATTTATCAAATGCGTTCATAGTTTTACTTCATTCTCCACATAACATAAATATTTTTCTTTTAAAATACCAAGTTCTCGAGTAACTACCATAGATTGAATCCTTATAAATGATTAAATTTAACCATTTCACGTTACCAAATGGCAACATTGGTTGCATAATCTCCTCACTTCGCTACTCACAAATGTTAAGAAGCCTTCGAGGTAATTAAGAAATGTTATGCATTTGCGGTATGTAAATATATTAGATTGGAATTGTTTTAAACTCAAAGGTAATATTTTACGTACCTTATTATGGGCCAATCTACCGGTCTTTTATACCAAATGAATAGAAAAAAAGTATGTAAGAAAGTGTTTGCGGACTATCTACCTCTTTAAAATTGAAGCTCGGAATGAAATAAGTAAACAAAATATATTTTATTATTATATGTTTACGTACTTCAACCAAAGTAAAATTCAAATTGTTCGAAATATTGCGAATACTCGATTCTTACAGTTGCAAATAAAAAAAAAAAGATATGAAAACATTTACACCAGTGGTACCCAACCCATGGGCCGCGGCCCGGTACCGGGCCATGGACCAAATGGTACTGGGCCGAGCAAAAACTTAAAAAAAAATCTACATTGAATGTGTCCCCCGCACCCCCTTCCCCACCCTCAGCGGAGTGCTGTAAAATTATCAAACGTTGATCGGTCCGCGGCGACAAAAAGGTTGGGGGCCACTGATTTACACTATACCTATTTGAAAACTATTTAAATCATTATTATTTTTTGCGGGTTTTTTTTTAAATGAAATACGTTTTTATGTTTTTTTGATATAATAAAATATTTATGTTTTTCAGTGTGCTACTTTTATTTATAAGAGTTTTATTTTCCTAGAAAGAGTTTGTAACAACTAATTTGGATACATATAATTGTAGGATGTTTTCGGTTAAACATTATGACTGGAAATATTAAGATTGAAATGTCTTCTATTTTTTAATTATTAACTTTGTCATTAAAAATTATACTGAAAACCCAATTACTTGTTATGTTTTTTTATTCGATGACAAGGGTTAATCTTTACCTACGCCAATTATATTCGTATGTTTTAACGTTTTTTCAAACAAATAACTACAAACAAAAAATTAAGTAACTTTAAGTCTTATTAAATGTTGCTCTTTTTTGGGATAGTAAGAGTATTGTTTGCCCTTTAAAAATGATAAAAATGGTAAGGTTGTCGAAAGGGCGATAAAGAATATATTAAACTTACATTCATATATTTCACATTTTGTTGGCTTAATTTAAATATAAATATACCAATGTTACACACTGTGAACCATCTGACGATGGCGCGTGATAAAATTTTACCCAGCTTTACAGAAAAAAAAAAGTTTTTGTTTTACATATGTTCCTAAATTATACTAGACAACAATAGTTATTTATCTTTTTATATTTTTTTATGGAACAAGCTATCGAAAGATTACTCTTTCAGGTAAATTGTGAATAACGTAATATTCTTCAATACAAAAAGTTTGGTCAAAAAAGATTGTTCTCGCCGTTTTTTTTTTCCTGTTTTTTAAAAAATATGTACATGTCTCTTGTCTTTTTGTTTCATCCACCTAGTAGAATTATATAAGAACATGTTAAATGTATAGTATCTAGGTAGTTATAATCTGCTAGTTAGTATATGGCATATAATAAAAGAGTATAAAACTAGTAGGAATACATGCACTATATTTGAAATGTATATTTTAAAAACAGTTTTAAAATCACTTTTATAAAAAAAAATCCAAAACGATCAACTGATAAATATTTGCCAGAATCGATATTTTACACCCTTACTTTTTTAAATGACGCTGTTTAATAACCCCTAGAATTTCAACTGGCGCCATTCAGGGTTGGTTTGACCCCTTTGAAAGATCAACAAAAGACAAATATTGTTTTCAGTATTCAAATGACAAGACTTATAGCTCTTCTCAGCATCATGAATACTGACTGAAGAGTTCATTTGGTTGACGCGGATTTCATGGCTTCCCCTCAGATAGAAACATGATAAAGCTTGAGTATAAAAACTTCTTGCTGAGTTTTCAAGTGGTGTTTTATGATTCTGACATTTAAAAACACCTTTTTAAAGTTGATTATTATCCTAAAGTCTATAAACATGTAGTAAGACAATTTAAAAAAAAGATATGCTAAATTGAAAAAAAAAGGTTGCTTTTGCAGATTTCATCTTGATACGGAACCGTTAATGCTTTTCATTTCAGTAAAACAGATCGTAATAATGTTTTATGATCCTTTTTGACTTAATTGAATAGTTTGAATGGCTCCATATCATTTAAAGATAAAATAAGCAACTTCACATGTAGTTTTTTTCAGATGAAAAAAAAAACTTTTGTGACACTGATATTTATATTTTCTGTGTCTTTTTCAATTTTTATTTTATTTGAAGGTTGTTTCTTTGTTTTTTAAGCGATTAATGTTCTGTTTCGATTATTATGGAGGAAAATGGTTGAAATAATGTCAATTTTTTTGAAAAGAAATATGTCAGTCTTATCTGATGAAATCACGATCTCCAGTATATTGGTGGAAGAAATTTCGTAGGATTTCAGATCGAGTATCGCCAGATCAAATCGAGTTCAATCATACTATGCAAGTAATTATTTATGCATCCATCATAGTGAAAATTGAGGTTAAATATATAAAAAGTACTTTATTTAATAAAATGCACTAAGAAAACATTTTTTATAAATCAAATATTGTACCTGTAACTAGGGATTTTTTGTACCAAAATAAATTACACAAATCCTGGAAACGAAGCGTTTTTAAATAATATGATTCTTCTTGTGAGTACGTACGAGTGTGACATTTTCAAATTCCGAACTGATGTATGGGTTAAGAAAATTATAAAAAGAATCTATGGAAATTCAGACAAGCAATTAAGTACCTACCTAACATATATTTTACTCTATATATTTGAAGTGTGCTGTAGGTAATATGTGAGGCATATGGACGGCTTACTTTTGCAGGCCATTTTAAAAATGTATAGTAAAAATAACCTTCTTTGAAATTCCGATTCTCATCCCACAAATTTTCACGGGTAAGAATTAATTATCTTATTTATAAAAAAACCTTTCTAGCTGCATTATAAATAATGAAATTCCATGGGTGGGAAAGTACTGGGACTGTTCCAAGAATGTAATAACAATTAATCTATTTAAAGAGTAGAACATACATTCTTCTTCCCACACATATTCTTTCTTCAATGAACTTTTACTCCTCCAAGAAGGAAATATAGAATTACTTCGTGATAAGCTCTTGGCTACGGAAAGGTTGTGTAACATTACGACGGCTAGCCAATATTTTCGTCTAGCAACTATGTACTGAGCTCGGAAACAAGTGTTGTAAATATTGGCGTTTGAATTCGAACCAGGGTTACGGTTAAATAAAAAAATATTAATAAATAACAACAACAAAAAAAAAAAAATATATATTCTTCTTAGTTTCCGAAAAATGCCTGTTCTAACCCATTCAAAAGGTTGAATGGCAAAATCATGTTTTTGGTTAGATCGCCTAAAAATATTGCATGTAGATGCTTTATTTTTGAGGATACATCTTATGGTTATTTTTAATAGAAAATTTTTAAAGTCTTTTTATGAACTTAGAAAAAAGGTCTGAATAATCGGTTTGAAATATAAAATCTTCTACTTACGAACCTTTTTTATATTTTTTATTTTTATGTCTAATGCGGCGATTTTTTTTTTAGAGTGTGAAGCGAACATATTTTGAAATTTGTGTCAGCGTTTCATAAAATCAAATAAAATATGCTTTTGACGGTGTTTTTTTGTATAAATCGTAACACGCGGTCGGTGTTAAGTGTCAATTTCAAGCTTATCGTCACTAGCGTAAGGAGTGCGTGATTCCAAGACTTTTTACAAAGTGCTTCACTTTAATAAAGACATTCAATTCTTAGACCTAATTATAATTTGAGTGAGATGAAAAGGTTTTTTTCTAAATATTAAAAAATCATGAATGTTTTGGAATATTCTTTAGAAATTAAAATTGATTTTGAGTTTGGCTGATTCCTGGAGAGTCATGAAACTAAGCATTTGTGCATAGGTACCTACATATCAGCATATCTAAGGGTAAAATGTGAGTGTTCATTTTATAAATTATGAAATATTGTTTATAAAAAAAATATTGGATTTTAATATTTTTTTAATTTTCACGGAGAACACTGCTTGCCTATTTGAAAAATGTGAAAAATGTCACAAAATCGAGAGGAAATAAAATGGTAAATCAGAGATAATAATATTTATTTATTTGTAAGCTAACGGACTATTGTCCATCACAAGAAAAATACACAAATCGAAATGGGAAAAAAGAGCAACAGAAAGTTAACAAGTTTCGATTTTCTGGACAGTGGAGAATGATACCCATAATTAGTAGAGTGATGATTGAGGAACAGCAATTCATTGTTTCCGAGTCTACGGCATGAAATGTTGAATTGGATGAGTTGCAACGAAGAAGGTGAGTCAATAATACAATTAATAAAATAAAAAATGTTGGAAAAGGAAAGAATTTAATAGGGTGACTGTCAGATGTATATATTTATATACAACAGAAATTATGTGACGATACATATTTCTGTAGTTTTTCCAAGACGTATCCATATCAACCGGGAGTTTCCAGGTTGTGCCGTAAACTCCAGCAGCGAGCTAGCCGGGAAGCTGTTCGCATCTCGGGTCGGATGCGCCAGTCGAGTTCCCGGGCGCTTAGCCGGGCGTATTACCCGATCAATCGCGCGTTAAGAAGAGCACAAGTGAATGCACCGCCGGCGACAGGCGGCCGCACGCTCAGCGGAACCCAGATTTGGCTGGCCCCGCGCCAAGCCTGCCGACTACCCGCGCTACGAGCACCTCTCACACCCCGGCTGCCCCACGTTACCCCGCACAGTCCCACCCCAACCCCACCTTCACCTCATACCTACCCGCAAATGCTCCGCTTTAGTCCGAATTATGATGAACGATGAGGGGGGATATGTTACATTGGTAAAACGAAACTTAGATGTTCATTGTTTTCAGAATATATGAAGCCTAAAGTATCTAAATTAAATTAAGGCTTAAGCGACACTCGGTCAAAAAATGAGTTAAATATGCAGTTACGATCAGTTCTTTTTCTGCATCGAAAGCTCTGATTCTAGTTTGATTCTAAAAACTTTTTTTTAGCCCTTCAGTCATCTAAAATATATTTACCACTTGGGAGAAGGCTTGACTCAAGCGACACAAGTTTGCGATTTTTTAAGCTTTTTTCGCTTCAAGTAACTCAGTGAGAGCATTGGAAGCCTGCATGGTCGAGTGGTAAGACGCTTGACTACGAATCCAGAGGTCGCGGGTTCAAACCCGGCGTGCGCAAATAATTTTTATTTAAATAATATGTGTCATAACACATTTAATTAACATAAAAATAATATATAGTATATTTGCGCAACGTTCCAGAAAGGGAGATACTCATTGTATCGCCCTAGTAAAAGACCACCATTCAGAATTGAAACGTTCCTTGAAATGGCTTTAGCCGTGTTTGGTGACCAAATCTGAATAGTCAGATACTTCCCAAACTTTCTCATCCCCATCTCCTTCCCCTCCCCACTACATTCAACCTTACAACATACCCAAATTGGGGATGCCATAGACTCACATGTACGTTACCTGCCTAGCTAAACAGTGACTGTTCTGTTATGGTTGCAATAGTGTGCAAATTTGCATTTCATTTGAGATCCATGATAGAAGTTTTATTATTTTGAGAGTTCATCCCACAAGTCCGAGCCTTTTCACAGCCCGCGTCTGCAAACATGTAAATGCTTATTATCGCTCATTACACGAAACGTGATTGTAACGTTAACCACAGTTTTTAGTTAGTTTAAAGCTTTGTAAAACCAGCATTTGAATTTTTTTTTTTTGTATTGAATATCATTTATTTATTTTGAACATTTGACAGTGTGACAACATTACATACATACTGAGAGATACAAAATAAAAGGTAGGTCATCAATCCGTTTCCAAAATTTTCACATCATGCAATTAGAAATACACTATATTACACAAAAAAAACAATAGAAAAATGAGGAAAACAACGGTTTTAAAAAATATATATTTACACAAGTTTAAATTTAGGAAAAAAACATTATAAAACACAAAATTACCTTAAAAAGTTGTACATATGTGTACTTTTTTCTGTTTTAAGTAAAAAATGGTATTTAAAATTTCATTAAACCTAAAAGGTGAGTTGGAGAATATATCAATTTCGTTGATCATACCATGTTCGTTAATCTTGCCACTACAGTGGATGTTATACAGTCGACACATTCGCATAAGAGGTTGGGAGAAGGTTAAATTAGTTTTTTTGAAAGGAATTTAAAAAGTTTCGGGGTTTCTTAAATGACGTGGATTAGTATTAAATTTAATTGTGGATAAAAGGGAAGATTCTACGTGATTATTTATAATTTTGTAAAGAAATTTGACATCATTTTTGTCTCGACGTTCTTTCAGTGTCTCCATTTTAAAATATTCCAAATGCTTCTGATAGTCGTCAAGCAGTGTGGACAATCCAGCTCTATAAGACAATGCTCGGACTATTTTCTTTTAAAATGATTCGATCATTGAATGTAGTCCAAGATAAAATTATTTACGTATAAATAGACGATTTTGTAGTTTTAATAAAAAAGAGCAATTCATTATTTGCAAAATTCTATGAAAAATATGGAGTGCTGGTGTTTGCTACTACTTCACATAAAAAGCGCTATCGAAAATATTAAAATGCTTGAATTTTTATCTTCGAACTGCGTCCTGCAACTACGTGTGTAATAAGTTTCAATAGCCACTGTGCAAATGCCCTCAAATCACCTACCCCAAGTTCAAGACACTACTCCCCGTGTGTAAACATTCTTTCAAGATAAAAATATCATTTTATTTTTCTAAAGCAGATTATTTCACTAGTGTTGCAAGTTAAGAAAATTAAAAAATATATTTACGATAAACTGATGGCAGGTAGTTGTTGTGTTTAAAATTATGAAAAAAAAAATATTTACACACAACATTAAACTTTATTTGTGGTGATTTTGAACTCAGCCATATTTTAAAGCTTTTTGGCAAAACTCTTGCTTTAAATAAAAAATAATAAAAAAAAATAAATAGTGCATTTTATTTTTTTTACAGTGAATACCGCACAATAGTCTCAATTGCTCACAACCTTCTAAAGCCAGTGGGACCATGGCATCCCCAAATGGGGTATGTTGTGAGGCTGAAAACAGTAGGAAGGGAAGGAGATGAGGAAAAAGGAAGATTGGGAAGTACCTGGCTATTCAGATCTGGTCACTAAACACGGCTAAAGCCATTTAAAACGATGTTTCAATTCCGAATCGTGGTCTTTCACAAGGGCAATACGTATCTAATATCTACCACTCTGGAGCGTGTCGCAAATATAACATATATTATTTAATATCAATTAAATGTGTTATGACACATATTATTGAAATAACATTTATTTGCACACGCCGGGTTTGAAACCCGCGACCTCTAGATTCTTACCGCACTTACGCCTTACCACTCGACCATGCAGACTGTCAATATTCATTCTAACAGAAACTCTCCTAACCTATCTGAACGTATTTACTATATTGAGTAAAATCAATTGTACTGTAAGTGTAGTCATTATTGCCTAGATTTTAAGGTATTTAAAAAAAAAAAATTGCAGGTATTTGTTGATTATGATTTCGAAAATTCAATAAAGCTTAAAGTAAAACACAGTGTCTTCGGGTGTTATCAGAAGAGATTCGTTAACGAACATTTAAAGTGACCTGTCATCGATTACAATATTTTCGAATTTAAATACGAAGTAAAATCGTTACATAATAATACAATGAGGTTTTTTTCGTGAACTTTCTTACGTTCAGACCTGCGTAGATACTATATGAAGTTTTATCTACCCGTCATACGATTTATGTGCTAGCAATAGAATAATGAAATCGTATTGAATAATAAAATATATTTACCTCACAGTATTATTGAAGCACTTTATATCCAATAACGTAAGTCCTTATTACGTCTTGAAAGCCTCGTACTAAAACAATTCGCAGAGCTACGCAAATTAAAGGGATATTCTTGGAGGGATGTATTTTAGGAATGCACGTTGCGCTGCCACCTGATAATACACTATACATTATGTCAAAGGCTTTGCTAAAGTAAGGCATGTGCAAAAAGCACGTTATGCAAAAACATTAATTCACAAAATTATTAGGTTTTAGGTACCGGAGACAACAAAGCATTGTGATATGGTATTTATAGTTTTTGTGTTCAATTTTAGAATGCATTTTAATTGCGCTAATTGAATTACCTTAATATTACACTATACATTATTTTTTTATGACAGCTGTTTTCGGCGTTTGGGCCATTGTCAAACAGTTTGACAATGGCCTTAAACGCCGAAACAGCTGTCACTAAAAATAAAAATCTGAAAATAGCAGAACTCAATAATAATAATTTTAAATTTAATTCAATTAAATTATATAAAAATTGTGATATGGAATATTGGAACAAAAAAACCTGCCTCGAATTGTTTAAGCTAATATTATTACTATTATTTATTTTTCGTAGAAAGTAATCACTTTGTGGTTTGACATATTTAATGAAAATTAAATAAAACTTTGTATAAGACCACAGATTTTATTAAAAAAATTATAACCAACTGGTTTCCCTTAGTTTACGCATCATCAGGGTACAAAATTAAACTGAACAAAAAAATAGTGTGTGGTTATATATACTCGTACATACAGAGTTATTTTTTGGTTTTCTTCCTGTTCTCTTTATGTTTTATTTTATACTGTGTTTTATCTCTGTATGTATTTTTTGTTTGTTTTTATTATGTACCCTGATGATGCTTAGGCTAAGCGAAACTAAGCGTCATGATTTAAAAAAAAAAATCTTTGGTCTTATACAAAGTTATTATTTAATATTTTTTCTTTATGACGTAGAAGGGCGTAAAAATGTACTTGTATAATTAAATTTATAATTATAATTAAAATTAAATGAAGAGTTTCTAGGAATTATGCTATGTACATTTTCGTCTCTGTTAACGTAGAATGTAAAAAGTTTTCATTTGTATTTTCGTCGTTTTCAACTTGAGCCATTATCACCGCTTTGGGATGCTACGAAACATTGTGAAAGTGCTTGCTTAAGTTCTAAAAGCCGACTGTGACACACATGTGGTGCCTATTTCATACAGTGGAGATGAGAGCTTGACAAAGCTTTTTTTATATTAAATAAATTAGGTAGATCGTTTATTACATTTTTTATCAATTTGCCTCTCAAGTCGGGTGTATTCTTGAATCCTTAAATCAAAATGATTTCAGGAAATACTCTAAAAGAAAGCAATTTACACTTGTTATTTTACACAAAATTATTCTCCTCTTAAAATTTCAGGTTGAATATCGATGTCAGCAACAAGATGTTGAGCAAATTAGAGCTAGGTGATCTTCTAAGAAAACGATAAACGAGGGGAAATATACTTAATTCAATTTGCTGTTTTTATTCATGCCACACCTTTCTTTATACATTTGTGTGATGCGAGGGAGGAAAAACCTTGAAGCTGAAATATATTAATGTAATAGCTTACGGTGTTGTCTAATAAAATTGACAGGACCTGCCCGAAATTTGAAAAAGAAAATTGTCCAAGATATTGATTTTATTTATTTACAATTTTTCATGTTTGTTACCAAGTTTGCACACCCCCAGAAAAAGCTTTTAAATTTTCAAGTATACACGTATAAAACTAATAAAGAATGTTTTATTTGATACAAATTTCCCGGCTTTGCTTTAGATTTAAACCTTTTTAAAAAATGTACGAAATCAATGATATGACACCTGTCTCACACTGTTACAGTTCAAATGATATTTATAAGTTCATTGGTCATTATGCAAATAACGTTACGAATTGAAAAAAAGTATTGTTGACCTAGAGAATTCAGGGACAACGTAAAAGCTCACCGTTCAAGAGTTTTTTACTGTTTCAGACAAAAAGATTTGCTGCTTCATAGTTCAGATAAACCAAATGTTTTAACCAAAATAATATATTCTTAACTGTAGGTACCAAAAAATTAAAATAAAAGTATTCATTCCAGCACAATTGTGACGTATATGCAATCCATAAAGATTAAAGCACGTTGTCGAAATAAAACAAAAAAAAATTTTTAAACAATATCATAGACATTAATCATTAAATGTCAAAAGCTATGTCAAAAATACAACAGATCAAATTTCCGGAATGAGATTGTCTCTCAACGGGATGCTGTATATTTTGCACCATTTACAACAAACAGTCGTATAAAATGTTATTCTTCACCAGTGAGACGTCATTAAGTTTATGATACGTAAAGTGAAATGTTTTATCGGTTTTCCGGCGTGGCATCATCATAACAATAAAACCCATTGATTCGCCATAATGCCCATAAACTAAGGAAAATTTCATCAAGCTAGTGGGTATTTTTACATGATCGCTTTGCGGATTGCAAGTGTGAAAATCACTGCATAATAAATTTATCGATTAAATCAGAGTTTCTCACATGTATTTGGCCTACCGCCCCCCTTTCAAAGATATTTTTCTTTGGCGTCCCTTTCTCCCTCTAGGAAAACGTCGCTTTTTTGGCCAAAGTATTGGAAATATCTTATAATATTAATATAATTAATAGTTTTTTTTAACCTGAGAAGTCAATCATAATACTTTTTGTATATACAGATATATAAGTAAGGGAGGGATAATCAGCTATGGTATATCACATTACGTGTACGAGATTGATTGCATAATAAAGCTATCGATTAACTTGTCATTAGCAATGGGCAGTGTCTTGAAGCTTCTGAAAGCTGCAGAGGACGTCAAATACACAGCCTCCGTTATGCGATGCAAGAAAGACAATTCTGTCTGAGGTGGGTAGATCTCGCAAGACCAAGTATAGGGATAAGGTCGGAGGGTTAGGAAATCTATTTGTGTACCTAAAATGGTACCCGTGCCACTCAAGAAACCTTATAGTTATATAAGTCTTATATATATATATATATATATATATATATATAATATATATATATAATACTGTTGCACATTAATTGCGTGCAAGAAAAATACAAAGCGTGTAGATGTACCTACGAGTAGATTACAGAAAAAAAGTGGTTGGCCTCTGTTTAACATTTTTCAAAACATATTTTATTAAAGTCTCCACAATAATACACCAGCTTCTTAAAATGTGAACAGAGAACTATTATAACATAAAAAAACAGGGTTTATTTTAAGGCTTTGATATTATTTAAATGAAAACATTTTTTGTTACTTTTCTTTCAAAGGTGGAAGCTGTTCACCGTCAAAAAATGGTTTAAAGTAATAAAATTTTTAGGTATTAATTAATTTATTAACGCCTTGTAGGCTTTTATACACAATTACACTATTTTAATCAAGAAACAGTTAAAATAAAGGAGTAGAAAAGTGTATAGGACATATGTTATAATAATTATAGTATACAATAAGCAGGTAAGTACAATATGAGTTACATCGTGATGAGTATTTTTTTGAAACATTTTTATAGTTTGAAAAAAAAGTAAAACATTAACAGTGCCAAGTTATGATATGGAGTTTTGCGGGAAATATAATGTAAATACAACAAAAACAAAAAGGTGCACATAAAGATAAAAATTATTGAATACAAATAAAACAAATAAACTTAAGATTTTAATATTGTCCCGATGATGGAAGGGTGCTTCTGAAACCGGTCGACATAATATTGAAAAATAAAAGTGGTTTTAAACAAAGTTTATCTGTTTTATTTATAAATATGGCAAGCCACAAAGTAAATGCTTTTTACGAATATATTATTGAATACGTTCAATTAAACTGGTTTTTAGTTTGGATAACGTGTATATAAATATTTCGCTATTATTTATTGCACTATTATTATGAAATTACTCAAATGCTATTTTGATGGATAGAAAATAACTTACAAAAAAATTATATTTAAAAAAAGCTCTAGCCTTGAATTCTAAGCAAAAAATAAATATTAAAGTTTTTATTAAGCCATAAAAATTACTTATTGATAAAAACAACCACGATTTAAAGATTAACTACAAAAATCTTCAATAATAAAATATATGGAGAAATAAAAGGGTTTAATATATAAGCTTTATGAAAAAAAAAATTATCGGTACAATGATGGCAGTCAAATCGGCCGAAAAATTTAAAAAATAATATCAATAATCTTCAGTGAAAAATATGAGATCGATTAAAAATGTTGGTTTCTAATATGGTTCCAATGGCTGAATTGATTAAAGCTTTACTCCCGGATAGAGATTAAAACTAAAATTATATCCAAATTTGAAACAGCTTTTGGATAAAAAACATTACAAATGCCTCCCCACTAAGTTATATTACTGTATTTGACGCTCGTTTAACGTTTCATAATCACACTGAAAAGATCTGCAAATCAGCCACAAAAATTTCGGGTTTTATCCTTCATAATTCAAAGGAGTTGACAAATCTTGCAGTGATAAGGCTGCTTTACTTTAGCTTAGTGCGTAGCATTCTCGAGAGCGGTTCTCAGGTACGGAGGCCAGAGGACACCGCTTATGTACTAATGGTCGAGAAAATTCAAAAGATTTTTTCACGGTTCCTGTACATGAGAGAGTTTGGTTTTTACCCATGGCTGTTTCCAACAGTGTTTATCTCGGGAACGCTGGGTATCTGCAGCCTTAGTTCGAGGAGGGATATAGCATTACTGCTTTTTGCTCACAAACTCCTAAACGGTGTATTATTAATACCCGACATCCTGGCGGATATTAGATTTTATTTCCCTGATAATTTCACGTAAGGCCGCCAACACAGGTTTCTGTTTCTTCCCAGGTGCAGAACTAACTTACCAATGGTGATGCCCCTGAGAAGACTAACTAGGTTAATTAACTGCCTCGCAGGAAATTTGGATATTTTTCACACGAGCTACAAGTTTAAGCAAGAACTAGCATTAAGTGCTGACTATATTATGTACTTCTTGAAAACTATTTTTTGTTTGTTTTTAAACTTCTTTTTATTTTAATTTTTGTAATTACGATTACCATTTTTTGTCATTTTTGCAATGTTTTGGTGTAAAACTGTTTTTGCAAATATAAAATAAATAAATAAATAACTCACTTCCACCAGCAATTAAGAAAACAAAAAATGAAAATGATTTAAAAAAAAACTTGGTTCGAAAATTCAAAGAAGAGAATTTAAACTGTATTTTGAAAAAAAAATCATAGTAATAAATAATCATTAGTAAATTAACCCAAACCTAGTCCGCCTCAGCACAGGATTCCTTAGTAAGAATAACAAATACAAACCCTTTAAATTTTCCGTTATTCTCTAAAATTGTTCATCATGTAAAAATATTAAAATGGAATTAAATAAATAAGAGAGTAAAGTTTCCATTTAATACTAGAGGATTTTAACGCGAATGAACGACGGTAATTAACGAGAATTAAATATGTTTTTTTAATGAAAATAGTAATCTCTACCTTCGTGGTGTTAATATTCACACGTGGGTATTAAACAACAGAAATATCCAGTCAGATAAGGGGAAATCCCACGAACGAAGTAAACACATTTTACAAGCCTTGTTTTGATATATTTGCCGGTGCATTCATGAAAGGGTTCCTGGGAAACACCAGGTATCAGTAAACCCGTCATTATCAATGTTATCGTACTACTTGGGTTTGTAATGACTTAATGAGTTTGTGTGAGGATTACTGAAACCCCAAAGAGATTGGAATATACTAGACTGAAAGACAAGAGATTATTTCCCCACTAATTGAACTCCTTGTTGTAGGTGCTGACATTTGGTTAGCAACAACACGGCTAAGGGATTACAACGGATGGGTTACCTTTATTTTGTAAACGGTAAGAAACTTCTCTGATTTTAATTATGAGGATTTAAGTATATTGCCGTAGAGACTATTTGTAGACAAACAAATAATTTACAGACATACAAGGAATGCCATACGAAAGTATTATTTTTTCCATCCAGTTATGCAGGTGGTGTAACATTTTTATGCATTTCATTACTTTGTTCAAGTGTCCATTGGTCAAAGTTGAACCCATGCGGACATAGCAACAAACCTAAATATTTCGAAAATAGCATAATATTAGTAAAACTAAAGGAGACCACAACGTTTCAGACTGAAAGATAACTGAACAAAATCTGTGTTTGGTCAAATATTGTAAAATAAAAATAACAAATTTTCATATATTTATGTATGCATTGTCCTTTCTTTCAACTTGCAGATTTTGATAACGATCATCTTTAAGCGTGAAAGTTTAAAAATTTTCAAAAAAAATAACACAACATTCATACTGCTTAAAAATATTAAAATAAGTCATTTTAAATTCGCCATACAAATGTATTTCAATAATAGAAATACCGCTATTTGTGTAATGCATGTTGTACTATTGAAAAAAACACTACAAATGACGTTTTAATTGTTGAATATGTAAATAGTGCGTCCATTGATAGTATGCATTGTATTTTCAGAATACTTAGTAGTATGAACTACCTCATTACTATGCATTACTCTTTGCAAACTGTCTGTTTACCAAAACATCGAATGGAAAAAAACCCTTAATTTCATTCATAAATATGCCTAAGTTCTGTTACCAAAATAACTATTAATGGAAATAGACGAAAACTAGGTAGTGAAACTGTTACGATTGTTAAATATAAGAAAATAATGAATGGGAAGGAAATACAATTTTTACGAGACCTTGAACCTAATTATCCAAAACACGGTTCACTAGCGTAATTATTTTGATAAACGCCAAAGATTTACAATAAGCCTTCAAAATAATACAACCTTTTTATCTACTAACGGTTTTCTTTCCAAATGAAAAAAAGAAAATAAATTTAGATTAAATTAATAATTGAAATGATATCAATAATCCCTCAAAACGTAGATGTGAAACAGAAAAAATATAACCGTCGCGACAGAAACTCGAACTCGAAGCCTTTACTCTATCCGGAAGTGACGTTTCTGCCAATTCAGCCACCGACACCTTATATGAAATGGCATTTTAATCGATCTCATTTTTTTTTATTTTGATGATTATTAATTTCATTTATATCAATTTTTCTTTCGATTTGGCTGCCATCTTTGTATGATAAACAAAGCTCTACCCAAGCACATATTATAAACCTAGATAGTGTCCTGGATAAACCGTTCATTTTTATTTTACAAAACATTTTGAATTATTGATATAAAAGTAATAAGCATAAAAGCTTCAACGTTAATTCTAATTTAAAAATATAGATTGGTTTCTGGGAGAAAATTAATTTGGACAAGGCTGGATAATATATTGAAATAGTTAATCGAACTATTTGACTTATTTTATTTAGTTTTCAAAGATTAATTTTTTGACCTAATCAATATTTTAAAAATACGTCTGGATATTTTTGTAAAAAATTAAAAATTGAGAAAAAAAACACTGCAATCGTGAATCATTGAAATTCAATTCAATTTAATATAATATTTTTGATGCCTGAAATCTTACTCAGATGTATAATAATAAGGTAAACGAGGTTAAGAATATCAGCATGAAGATCCCTAGTTAGATAAAGCCAGTAAAGCCGATAGTCGAAAATAAACTCGTGAATAAAAGGTAATATCATCTTTTTGTAAATTCACCGACGCACAAATGAATTTTGTGTAGTATTTAATTTAAATAGTCAATATTTTATTTTGCAGGTTGGCTAAAAGGAAATACGAAACAAACCATTCTCGGGAGTGGAAGCCACAATTCTATAACGTAGTATTTTCCAAGCAATTGAGTTATCTTCAAAAGTGGAAGAGTAATGGTATTTGTCTCGAATATCTCAAAACTTAAGATGTCGCAATAAAGGATAAAAGCAAGGCACATTTTTAGTTCTAATATCATCAGATATTGAATAAACAAATAATGACATTCTGCGTTTTTAAATGTTGTTCAAGTTTTAATTTTAATTTATACACATAATATGAAATTTTATTTTTATAGAAATGATTCGCTCCGTGGTAGAGAGGTATAAAATGTTTCTGTCAACCCAGATCGCGGATGCAATACAAAGGAATACCCATAATAAAAAATGGAAATTTCTTTTATGCTTTCTTTATTAAAAAGATCTGCATAATTAGGTGTTTTTCAACATTTCTTTTTTACCCTCTCCTGATCTCATTTGCTTTGGTTTCACAAAACTCACTTATTATTTGGATTATCATAGGAATCGGTGTCTTATTAATTTAAAAATTGATGTTTCTAGTTATTAAGAAATTGTTTTATATGTAAAATGAACTAAGATTTTATATTTCCACAAAAATCGAAATTGTTTCTTCTAACTACAATAAACATTTAAAATAAATAAACAACATAGTATTATTTATTGCGAAAAACTTACAAAAATACCAAGACTACAATAGTATGTATCTGAATATCGGTGAGTGCAGTAACATTTTTTTAAAAGAAAAATCTCTAGAATTAAACACAGTTATTTTGACAGCTGTTTTACCTTCCAAAAGTACGGTTAGAAATAAAAAATATTTTCCATAAAATTTTAAATGAACACAAAATAACACAAGGAAAGAAGAAAAGCAAAGCAGGTTAAGTATTTTGTTATCAGAAATTTTCTGAATTTTTAACATTCTGTACGAAGAACTGTAATTTTCAGTATCTGGTTTTTTCATAAAATTTTAAATAAATATTGATTTAAAAAATGCAGCTCAGAACATTTCTAAAGTTTTATTAAAGTACCTTCTGTTTAGCGAATCAATCATTAAAATGCTACCAACCACAAAATTAAGGCGAGCAAATGAAATAAACTAGATATTTACTGCGCTTTATTCTCCACAACGGAAAGAATAATATATATTTCTTTACTCGACTAGTTTATCATTCTGATAGCACAGCACGATATTGTTTTAATCTTATTTGAGATTTGATTGCCCACAGTTGATGAGGGTTGGTAATCTAGCCAATTATTTTGTTCTGAGGGTATTAATGCTAATACGACTGATATTAAATATATTATTCTAGCTTTACTACCGGGTTTTTGCTTATTTATTTTATCTTAACTTGTATTGTACCTGCTTACTTATTTAATACTAAAGTTATTATAATATATACTACACACTTATTTATGCTTTTATACAACTTTATATATGGACAAGCTGTGTTTACCAATACAACTTCTCATTATAACTTTATATATGAAAAAACTGTGTTTACCAATACAAATTCTCATTACAACTTTATAGAACTGTTTCTAAATTTAAATATTGTAATTGAATGAAAGCCCATAAATCGTTAATAAGACAATTATAAAATGATGGAAGATGAAAGAATATGGTGTGTGGTCTTTTTTTCTGGTAAACTTGATATTTCACAATTTCAATTTTATGAAGCAAAAGCTCACCATTCTAGTAAATTTTCTGCTAAAAACAGGTTTCCCAATATTATTATTTTATTTACCATTCACATATCCATTACCCATTTAAGAAAAATAAAAAAATTAATGTGAATACCCAACTGCTCTCAACCGTCTAGAGCCAGTAAGACTATGGCGTCCCCAATTGAGGTATGTTGTGAGGTTGAAGGTAGTGGGGAGGTGAAAGAGATGGGAAGAGGAAGGTCGGAAAGTACCTGGCTATTCAGATCTGGTTACCAAACACGGCTAAAGCCATTTCAAGCAACTTCTTGATTGTGAATGGTGGTCTTTCACCAGGGCGATACTAAGAGTATTTTCTACCACTCTGAATTATCGATATTATCAAAAATATTTTTATGCATATTACATTAACTGGCATTCGTAAGTCGTAAATCAGTTTTTAGGAGTAGAACGTGACTTAAGGATTTAAGTCTTTAATCACTAGATCTGTATAGCATGGTTCTATCGATCTTACCATATATTCCATTCTTGCAACGTGCATATGTATATTTTAATTTATTTATTTAATTTCATCGTTCAACACAAAATTATTTATATACGACAATTAATGACCCACCAAGCTAGGCTTATGCCCGTATTATGGCGATCGATCATTTAAGATAAAATTATCAATGCGGGTTGGAACAAATATTCTGCACCATAAGCTGTCCAGTTGCTGATGTGTGACGAATTCAAGTGTTTGAATGTTAATAGCACGGTCCTGGAAGGTAGTGTTGGAAAACAGCAGATATAATTGTCTAACTAATCTGCTTTTCCATGTTCAGTCTTATTCGTATAATATTTTACGTATCTTCTTGATATTGCTGAACACTAAGTTCCTAATAGTTCGTGTCGACAAACTGAAAAAACCATTGATAAAAATATACCCTCAAAAGGTTTTAGGATTCAGTTATATATTGCGCCACAGTATGTACATACTGAGTGTGGACACAGTTGTTACTGACGTCATGGCCTAGTGATGTCACTTCCCTACTTTTAGAGATTTCACGTGAAAAGCCCTGTTCGTGTAAATCGCTGAAAAATAAACCGATAGAATTGTGTTGAGGGCGTGTCTGTGTGCCTGAAGTAAGGTAAGATTTCCACTACTTTGTGTGAAATTGTTACAAAATTTCCGAAAACCGAAATTATTTCTTGAACTTTTAATCATATTCACTAGCGTATCCGAAGGGCTACGAGTCGAAAAGACATGTAAATTGGTAGCATCAGTTTTTTTCAAATGGTTTGTCCCACATTTTTAGGGATTATCTGTGCAGTGGTTTGAATACTAAATACTGCCACGTTTTGAGCGCACCCAGTGAAAAAGTTCGCGGAATTCGAATGTTAACTTATCATTTTCACGAAAATTACATGATAAACAATGATGATGGATTGCGACCGAAATGAAAAGACACACTGAACACGCTCACTTTCACGAATTTCTGATTCCCACGAAACTTTGTCACATTGTTCGATTTGTCTGTTATGTCATTATTCAGGAGAATTAATTATTACGTAATCAATTCTGGTTACTCGACACCCCACTGGTGAACCCCTTTCCTTTATGTAATTTGATGTCAATTACTTAACTTCATTAGCCTTTGATGAAGGAGTCTATTAAATATTCATTCGAATTACATTTTATTCTTAAACAACACACATAGATTTTAGTTTTATTTATTTTATATTAGTTAATTGCACATTAAAGTTTACAAATATCTAATTATTTCATTTTATTTTGATTTAATAATATTAGAACTTATGCACTACTTATTATTTTGATTTATGTGTATTTTTAAATAGTTCTTACAGAATAATTTGAATTTATTGATTGGTATAATTGGTTTCCGGCAACGCATAATAAAATTTCGTCCCTTTAATAGTAGGCTATTTTGTGTGTTGGCTTTATTCTTTTCTGGTAGCCTAATTTAAAAAAATTGAAAAATATTTTGGTAATAAGTTGTTCTTCATAAAATGTATAAAAATCAATGTGTTTAATGTTAGCATCTGTTTCGCTGTTAATAATGCTTTTTTTTTAAAACAAAATTAGAGTCGCCTGTAAACATATTACACACCAAGAAGAACCTTATAATACGCAAACAAAATAAAATAGTGTAGGATAAATGGAAAATATTAAAAACTGAGATCTGAAAGTGATATATACTTTCTGTATCGCCCTAGTGAAATACAACCATTTAGAATCTAAACATTGCTTTAAATGGCTTTGATCATGTTTGGTGACCGAGCTATGAGTAGTTAGGCTATTCCCCACCTTCCTATTCTCCATCTCTATCTCCTTTCTCTTCCCTATTTTATTCAGCCTCATAGCATATCCCGATGGGGATGTCATAGCCCCACTGGTTCCGTTGGGAGCAGTTTGAACTCTTGTGCAGTATTCACATTTATAAAATTTAAATTAACGAAATTTTTAAATATGACGAAACAGAATTTTATTTGTTTCATATTAGTTACTTATTTAATAAGAAAACTGGTGTTCAAACTCTGTCAAAATAAACTGATAAATTGTCAAACATTGACAAATTCCATTTTGTTGTATATTTTTTTTAGCGAGTATTTGTAATGTGTAAAGAATTAAATTTCATATCTGATACATTTTTTTGGGGGTCTGTAAAATATTTGCTAACCAAAAATATTCAATGCATTTTGTATCATTGTAGGTTGGTGCGCTTGTATTTTTGAATATTTGATACAATATCTGATTAGTAAGATGAACAAGTAATTTTATGTTTTTTTCCAATGCTCCCTAAAACTAGAATGTCTCTATTTCACTTGGGTAAGGAGGCATCATCACGAAATTCAACAGTCAATAAAACGGAAACACTTCGTGGAGAATTCAAACCATTATATTTATCGAAAAGTTGACATTGTCTAGTGAGTTTATAATTTTTACAAAGTGCCCGTTTTTTAAATTACTTTCTAGAAAATTTGATGATGTCGGGACGAGGCACAGTTAGTACTGGTAAAGATTTTGTAGTGGGCGAGGAATTTCGCCTACGTTCATTTGGGCGGAGGAAAACCTCGAGGAAGTAACGCGGCCAGTATGTAGTATGTACGTATGTGTGTATGGAAAAAACAATCCCATTCGGGTACGGGTTAGAGAAACCTATTTGCTGACGTACTACGGGAATAGTTTCAACTGATATTATGTACGGAGCTAAAATTAGATTTTGAACTAAAACTGCTTATAGCACACATAATTATATAATATCCATTCGATTTCACAGGGAGGGTGATGTAGTCCTATTTTTTTCATAAAATTATGATTAATACGTTAGATGAGAATACACATCATAAAATTTTATTTTATTAATTTATTTATTTACCATCAATGACCATTTACAAATATGATTAAAATAAAATTTTATGATTTTATCATTATATATACATATATCATTCTTCTAGTGGCACATTAGACACAGTGATTAGCAAGTAAAACAAAGCAAAGCGCGCGCAGATAGTAATGTATAATACAAAACATTGCAATTAAAGTTATTAACTTATTTAACATAATATGCATCAATATATTAGTTTTTAGTGACCCAGGGACATGTGAAAGCTGATATAAAAGAAAGTCCCTTAAATTAATAATAAACTGGCTTTATTATTGTACTCGAATCGAGATTTCAACACACTTTTTCAAAATCTGCTTTCTTTTTGATTCATTTAAAAATATAAAACACACTACACAATTAAGTTATTTGTAAAAAAATTATAAAGATATTTCAAAACTCCATAGATCACGATGCAAATTATTTTGCTAGATGAAAATAGTTGTTTTAACCTACAAATAATTTGAATTTGAGCAAATTTCACAACGTCTGAGCACACGGTTCCGGAGTTAATGCTGATTAATAGTAATAATAATAAGAAATTTTATGACTTGTATGTGAAATTAAACAAAATAAGGATCTGTTGCGCGTAGTGCAGCGTTTGTGTATTATACTTTGTTAAATACAATATTATAATGTATGCTGTGATCACATTAATTTGAAATATTTACACTCATCTTTTTATTTGATAATACTTTAAACATGTTTCTGTAAATATTTTGTTTGTGCTCCTAATAAAATAAAATAAAAATAAATCTAGGCATAGAATGCTTCAAAGCATACCATAACACTTTGTGGGTTCGTTAAATACACAAACCGTGTCGTTCTCGTTAGAAAAATTAAATATTTTGTACTTTTGTAGAATATTATAGAAACAGTTCCGATTCTGAACTAATTGACCCCTGGAGCAAGTAGAATTTTAGCGCATTTGAAAAATCTTATACAGAAATACTTACATTATTGAAATTATAAATAAGTGATGAAAATACCCTCATCCAAGCTGTTAGGAACAATTTTATTAAGTACTCAGATCACAAATTAACAGTGAGTTGGGCGGACGAAAAAGCCCCGATACCCCATAAAGCGCCATCTCCCTTTTTAGTCGTCTAACCCAGTGGTCCCCAACCCATGGGCCGCTGCCCGGTACCGGGCCGTGGACTAAATGGTACTAGGCCGCGCCGCCTGCTTAAAAATCAAAATAATTTTTTGAAAAAATCGTCAATTATATAGCTTAAAATAATTGTTCCGTAAAAAACCCCGTTCACGCTAAATTACCATCTACATAATACCTTCGAAGTAAAACAACACCACACTGTCATAATATGCATGCCGAATGCGGAGTCGTTTTTTGTCAAACTGGTCGCTCCTTGACTCCGAAGGCGGTCTTGTCGTAACATAAATAAGGCAAATCGTATTTAAACACGTCATCGATGTTAAAAGTAGTCCTCTGTCGATCGAAGATCGGAGTCGAGACGTCTATCGATCGAAATTCGAGATCTTATTTGTACTTCATAATTGAAAATCGGGGTATACAGCTAATGGAAGTATTTGAGTTAATTTAACCAGTGATTCCTGAAATTATTTGAAACAAAAAATGTAAAAGAAATTTTTCGCTACAGCGACATTTTTTTTCAATTCCTGGCTAAAAAGCCATTCACTATCGGTAAGGAATTGATCTTGCCCGCCACTAAAGATATTTGCCGTGAACTTCTAGGAAAGAATGCTGTGTAAAAGAAAGCACATGTGCCTTTGTCGGCTAGCACTGTGACTGGGCGCATTGAGGAAATAGCCGAAGACATTGAGACACAATTGTTGGAGAGGATATGTACATCACCGTGGTACGCATTCCAGGTCGACAAATCTACAAATATCGACAAAAAGGCAATACTTCTTGTTTATGTGCGATATCTATATCATGAGCATGTGAATGAGGGTGTGTTATGCGCACTCTCTTTGCCAACCGACAACACAGGAGCAGAACTGTTCAAGTCACTGGATGGCTATATATCAGGAAAACTAAAATGGTCTTTTTGTGTTGGCGTATGCACAGACGGAGCTGCTGCCATAACCGGACGACTTTCTGGTTCAACTGCTCGGATTAAGGAAGTTTGCTTCTGAGAGTGAATCTACGCATTGTATTATTCACAGGGAAATGCTTGCAAACCGAAAAATGTCACCCGAATCCAACAGCGTATTGAATGATGTCGTTAAAGGTTTTAACCACATCAAAGCAAACTCCCTTAACTCGCGCCTGTTTGAGCAGCTTTGTAAGGAGATGGACGCAGACTACAAATGTCTTCTCTTACACACTGAAATAAGATGGTCATCCAGAGGGAAATCGCTAACCAGAGTATTTGAATTACGAGAGCCATTGCTAAGATTTCTCTCAGAAAAGAAGTGACCGCTGGTAGCCCATTTCAGTGACAAGGTATGGGTCGCAAAACTGGCTTACCTGTGTGACATATTCAGCCTGCTCAATGAGCTGAATCTGTCCCTTCAGGGTAAAATAACAACTGTTTTCAAGTTGGTAGACAAAGTAGCTGCATTTAAAGCCAAACTGGAGTTGTGGGAACGGCGCGTGAACAGAGGCGTTTTGGACATGTTCCAGATATTGGCGGGAATTTTAGGCGTGACTGAGCCAGAGTAATCATTCTCTCAGTTGGTGCAAGATCATCTCTCTTTACTTTTGAAAGAGTTTGAGCGCTACTTCCCAACAAAAAATGACCCACGGACTGGTAATGAATGAATCCGGGACCCATTTGCAATAAACCTCGTGAATCTAGCATGCCTCTGAAAGAAGAAGACCAACTGCTGGATATTGCAAATGACGGCAGCCTTAAAACCATGTTCGAGACTACAACTCTGCTGGTGTTCTGGATCAGAGTCATTGCGGAGTACCCTGAGATTGCAACCACAGCACTAAAATCCCTATTGCCATTTCCTTCATCCTATCTGTGTGAAGCGGGGTTTTCTGCAGTGACAGCAACCAAAAACAAAACAAAGAAACAAACTTGACATCAGCAAGACACTTCGGGTGTTATTGTCTCCTATTGTCCCCAGATGGAACCATCTCGTTGCAATAAAACAAGCTCAGGGTTCTCATTGATTTGGCATTCAGTTAAAATATTAAATCTAATTACATTCTTTTATAATATTTTGAAAAAAACAAACAATGTTTATATTATGCAAGATTTTTTGTGATATGTCCCACCCAAAACTATATTTTTTCTTGTAATATTTTCAATGAAACAAATGTTCATAATATACAAGATTTTTTGTAAGACTTGTACAATGATATGATATAAAATTAGAATAAAATTCAAACGAAATGAAAATCTACAGTTGAATTGTCAATCTAAATAAGAAAAAAATATGATTTAGCTGGAGTAGGATTTATTTTTTCTTATTTAGATTGCCATTTAATTGTAGAGTTTCATTTAATTTGAATTTTATTCTAATTTTATTTTTTCTATTTAGTAATTTTTATTTAATGTAAACTTCAGTAGTTTTAAAATTATTATAATTTAAGATTATCTATTTGTATTCATTTTTAAGGGGTTACTGTATTTTAATTTTGAACGTATGTTTAATCACGATTAATTTAATTATTAAATCAAATACTTAAAACTTAAAATTGAAAACTTTTAAAGAAAAAATAAATAAATAACTAAAAATTATATATATATATGCAAGTTCAGAATAACATTAAAATCCTGATATTAAACCCTAAGCGTTCTCGAAATTATTTTCTCGTTCTAGGAAAAACATACTTTTAACCTTCCCGTTGAGCCTTAAACATAAAGAAAATACCCATGAATCCAAAATAACTTATCTGAAACGTCTGGAATAATCCTTCATTGTTATTATATATTTTTTCTTAATTTTACCCACAAACCTTGTATTTTCTATTCACTTTACTACTTGTATTTGTCACTATAACTTATGTACCACAATTGTATTTTTTTATTCATTCTTTTAAAAATAAAAAGAATATTATATTTTATTATGAATAAATATTTTTAGCGAAATTTGCCTCCCCAAACACAAGCACCTTGTTTTTTATGGTGAGGAACTACAATTTATTATTTTATGTTTATTCTTAATACATTTTTCTTTACTGTTTATTTTTATATTTCTCTGTAAAGTAATATTTCCTTATTAAATAAGAAAATTTTCAAAAATCTACATTCAATGTGACCCCCAATGTGACCCCCAATGTGACTCCCCCCCCTAATGTAGCCCCCCTACCCTCAATGGGCCGCAGTAAAATTATCAAACGCTGACCGGTCCGCGGCGACAAAAAGGTTGGGGACCACTGGTCTAACCTTTAAGCAGTATGGTTTTTTCCTGTTTGCAAAATGATTTCTGTCAAGTTTTACCGCTTCAATTTAATGTGTTTTTACTGCGTTCCATCATTATCAATTATGAAATGTATTGTATTGCACACCACTCCTGCATACTTTCTGAAATAAATGTATTCGACACTTAAAAATGGCACTAAACTTCACTTTGTAGCATTCCAAAACAAGCAATACAATAAATGATTGATCAGTAAATTTTCTATGAGTAGCTAGGAAAATATCAAAGGTTTCCAGTAAATATTTTATTTGATTATAATCTTTTAAATTCTATAAAAAAACACACTAAATTGTGCAATTTAAACACCAGCGAAGGCCTTTTTGAACGTTTTAATTATAATTCCAGTATGCATATCATGAAGAATTAAAAATACAAACTGTTAAAGAATTGTATTCACTGAAAACTTTAGAAACTTTCTAAGCTACCCACCTAGAAATAACAGAAAAATAATTTGTAGAATTGCTTGTATTAGAAAGCCGAAAAGTATCCATTTTTGGGTGCTGACTCTTAATATTTATTTATATATTTTCAAATGGTATACACATTATTTTTATTTAATAACTAGTTGTTACCTGTGAAAAATCACGGGATATAACTTGACTTGCCAAGAAAAAAATGTTCCAAATCAAATATACTCGTAGAATGATGTCTGCTAAAATTTACGATATGAAGGTACTTTATTGGGTAGGTAGGGATTTGAAAATATTATTTTTAGAATTTATTTAATTAACATCAGTTGAAAATTTGAAAAATTCACACCTACAAAGAAAAACAAGTTTAATCGTGCTCTGTTTGCTTTGTGTTAACAAAATAGGTTTGAATGCGCGTTAACATTTATGGTTCTACAATAATTACACTATTTTAGGCGTAGATACGAAATATCAACATCAAGTTTAGAATTGCGCAGTGTATTTACTTAACTCATATTTTAAGTATAATTACCTCAGCGTCACATCATCAATTTTTTTACTTAAAACTTTATAAAGCGTAGTAAGCACTTGTTTTGTTACCCTCCTAATTAATTAAACTTAGTAATTAATCTTTAAAAAAAAACAAACATATTGTTCTACGACGTTACTGAAATTTGGGTACAATAGGTACATAGGTAAAAGTTAGGATTCTGTCTGGATAAATGAAATGTTCTGATTTCGACATTCTTGGCGCCTTTGACCTTCAAAACTCAAAAGTCCTTGCAAAGGCGTAATCAACTTCAACAGTTTCAATACATTGGAAAGTTAAAGGCGGGCCAAACAAATAACTAAAACAAAATGAATAAAGCTGGTTAAATTTGACTGAAATGTTTTATAAGTCGATAAATATTAGTGTGAACTTTGATAATTTCACTATATATTTAAATATATTTTAACAGTATTTTAAAAAGTTATCTTTATGCTGTAAAATGACAAATTGAAAATATTTTATTACTCGATGCTTAAGTGCTGTAGATATTATTTTCTAACCTAACAGATTGTCGAATACTCAAAACGATAAAATATATTTAGCATCTTCTCGAATGGAATGAACAAAACTGAAATTTAGATCGCGTTGAACACATATTGAGTTTTTTTTATTATTTTTTTGACATCAGATGACTAAAAACATTTTATAAAATCGCTGAATCATGGAAAAGGTTTCTTCGTAGAATATTGCAAACACAGATGAAAATCAGACGCAACATTATCAATACACTCAAAACTGAAGTAATCCATCGAATTCAGTCAATCATATTGTATTATATATAAACTTTCTTTGGGTTTCGGAAAAAGTTTGACACAAGCTTTCGAGACATCACCACATGACCATAGTGACGACCTCAACGAGAGAGCCGCAGCTCTTTGGTTATAAACCAGAATATGGCGTGTTCTAAACCAGCTTTGGCCAAAAAAACGTTCTTAACGAATTGTTATTTATTTATTATGTAGTGTAATTTAATATTATTACGTACACAGTGAAATATAAACTTTCTGATAAGACGTTGCTTGAAATGACTCAAGTTATTTTTAACAAGCATATCTGAATAGCTTCATCATGATGAGGAGGAGATGGGGTATGGGTAGAAGATGGTTGGGATGTATTTGGCTCTTCAGATCTGGTCGCTAAACATGACTTAAGCCATTTCAAGCAACAATTTGATTCTGAATAATATTCTTTTACCAGGGCGATACCGAGAGTATTTACCACTCTAAAAAGTACCACGTACTCGTATATGCGATATTTCTAAAATTTTATATTAATTATTACACGAAATAACACATGCAAATTAAATTAAATTTTAGTAGAAAGCAATCATTTTGTAGTTTGACATATTTAAAAAAATGAAGAAATAACTTTGTATAAAACGGATAATATTTTATTTTTATGACCGACCGGTTTCGCTTAGCATAAGCATCATCAGGGTACAAAGTTAAACTAAACAAAAATACAACGTGTGCGGTTATATATACTCGTACATACGGAAGTAGAAAAAATATAAAATAAAATAACAGAACAATGAGAAAGCAATGGGCGGTCATAAAAATTAGAATAATATCCGTAGTCTTATATAAAGTTGTTTTTTCATATCTTTCAATTTAATTAAATTTATTTGGACCCACTAGGTTTCGGTAAGCGCGACCTCTGGATTTTGAGTCAGAAATTTGATCGCTCAAGGTCGATTATTAGAAGGCGAGAAAACAACATAGATATGCCACATTAAATAAATATTTTTACAGAAAACTATTTTTCCACAAAGCTGTGTGTCATTTCGATTTTATTAAAGGTGGCTTATGTTAATGATGGAGGTGATCTACATTTTACAAAGTATAAACATTAAACGCTCAACAATGTACTCCAACTGCGGGAGTATAATGAACTTGTGCGGTTTGACTTTGTGGTCACTTTATAACTTTTCAAATTTGATATTATTTCAAAGTGAGCGTAAACGTAACAAGTAGCTGTGCTCCAAGTTACGGGCCTTACAGCTTTGTTATGTTATCCAAGTGCGCGCGCACAAAGGCGAGACCCTTATATTTTAAAACGCAGTGAATACGGCTACAGCCTGTTTAATGTTTTAAACTCACATCTACGCATCGCATAATTTTACGTCAATTATTTTTATTCCGCCAAAAAAGGTTCGATAGCAAAACGAGGACGGCGTTGTCAAATGGTTGGAGAATTAATTAAAGTTTTCTGAGAATCGAGGGAATACTTTAGTTAACGAATAAATTACGTTAAATACCACCCTATACACGAATAAAAACGATCTATTACTGTACACTACCCGGTATTGCCCAAGTTTTATTTTATTTTTTATTGTAAAATTTGTGGGACGTCTTTTCTTATAATTTTAGGGTTTAGCGGATAATTCAAAGCTCGCGTTTGGTGAAAATTACTTTGAGAGTTAAAAATAGTTGCACTGAGCTCGAAACTCTTTTTAAAAAAGCTGTTTAAGTTTTATGACGCTAGAGAGTTTTTGCTGCTTTTGGTTAACAGAAATTTTACATGCAATTTTTTTCCCTAAAATTTTATTCATAGTTTAATGGTTTTTTGACGCCTAAAAGTTGTGATAAAAAAAAATGAAAACACGCAGAAATTAATTCAAATTTATTTTAAATTTTATTAATTTTGAATGATAAACAAAAAAATTTACCTTACTCATCCCTAAATTAAATATTATAAGGGATCCTTATTTCAAATGTTCTATTCGCCTAGAAACATTATATCTGTCATTTAAAAGTAATATTCGAGAATAAAAGTAAAAGAGTTTAATATTTTTCGAACGAATCCCTTAAAATTAAAATTTACCCAGCCCAAAACGTAATGGAAACCTCAGATCCTGAAGGCTAATGTTCCTATTTTAGCATTTTCCCAACTGCGCGGTCTGAATAAAGCGAACCGCCTCATCGGGCGAGCGAGAAGACAGGCGAGGCGATAACGCATTGTACGGGCGACCTTGACATTTCGCAGCTCAAAGTTTTCAGCTCTTATAATTAAAATAAAAATGAAATTTAAAGAGAGAAACATAATTGTTTCTAAAAAAGGAACCTTTTTCCGTCTTGTTATTGTAGGGGTGAGAATATCTCTCACTTTGTTCTATAAATATCCGGGAAACAACGTAGTTGCTCTCCGCCTGGCATTCGAAATATACCCCGACACACCCTTACTCTATTGACGAAATACAATATCGACATATTTTGAGTGTAACAAAATCAACACATTTATAAAAGTGGTCGATATACTTATAGTACTTTGACCGCTAAGTAAATCGTCTTCTTCATAAACCATCTGGCGTCCAGCTTTGGACATGGGATTGCCTCAAGTTTTTCCCCTTTTACCCATTCTCGGCGTCTCCCACCCATCTGTAGGCGACGTCTGCTTCTCTTACCCGACTAAGGATGTCATCTGATGATGTTGTAATTCCAACGGTGATCTGATAATCGGTGCGTAGGTGAACAGGTTGAACCTTTTCCACGTATGCTTGTAATCGCCTTAGTAGTGAGAAGAAATAAGTTTTGTTTATGGGTGTTAGTGGCTGTAACGGCGCTGATTGGACAGTCGCTCAGATAGGCGGCGACTATTCACTAAACATATACTCGTACACACTGAACCGATTGTATCTCCACTTCGTGGAAACAGTTCATGTGTATTTCAAAAAATTCTGTATTTATGTAAAAAAATTATATTCTGATTACTGCATGACAGTTCCAACTGCTCGGATCCAGTGGAATTATGAGTTCCAAATGGTATGTTGAGAGGCTAAGAGAATCGGAGAGATAATTCTTTCTCATCTCCTGATGGAAGAGATGAAGGGAGGTATCCGACTATTGTGATCATGTCACTAAACACGGCTTTTTTTGTTTACAGTCAATACCGCACAAGAGTCCCAGCCGCCTAGAGCCAGTGAGAATATGGCATCCCAAATCGGAGTATGTTGTGAAGTTGAAGGTAATGGGGGTAGGGGAAGAAACGAAGAAGAAGAAAGTCGGAAAGTACCTGGTTATTCAGATCTGGTCACCAAACACGGCTAAAGCCATTCCAAGTAACGTTTCGATTATGAACGGTGGTTTTTCACCAGGACAATACTTAACGTGATACGGAACGTGCCGCAAATATACTATATATTATTTCTTATTAATTAAATGTGTTATGAGACATGTAATTAAATAAAATTTATTTACGCACGCCGGGTTTCAATCCGCAACCTTTGGATTCGTAGTCGATCGTCTTACCAGTCGACCACGGGGGCCTTCACGATGCCATTTAAGTAGCGCTGACGTCTCGACTCTGAATTGCAGTCTTTCACTAGGGCGATACTGAGCATATCTAATACTATGGAATAAGACGTAAATATACTATAGATCTATTATTTTATTTTAGCTGTACGTGAAATAAAATATAAATTACAACCACATTTGTTTGAGCTCGCTGTGTTTCGAGTCCACGACCTCTTGGTCCGGAGCGAAGAAACTTACCACTCTGCCACGGAGGTCGTATTTAAAGTAAGGTCTTCTAAAAATAAAGTACGGTTAGTATAAAACAGTGAAACCATTTATAAAACGACAAACTGCGCAGTAAGCCGAACTTCCCTTAGCACCCACACCCCTGAAATAAAAAGCCCGAGCCTCCAATAATATTGTAAAGTTTCCACAATAATTTCAACCCCCAACCCCCGGCCCGCGCGCCTGAAATAGAATGGTCTATATTTAGATCCGAGTACTTTTGATTTATGACGCCTGTACTTTGAATGTTGATGGAATAATTTGCTTGTGGTCATCTGGGAAACAGATTTCGTAAAGGGATGTTTGCAAAGCAGCAATATTTAAACAAAAAACGGATTGTTGCTTAAGAAAAAAAGTTACAGCTGAAGCTGCGAGTTAAGAAAAAAAATTACATCTGAACAGATAATCTTCCTAGAAGTGTAATCAATACTAAATTGAAAAAAAAAACTGACGTAGCCAGATCTTTCGACTATAAGCTTAGAGTACATAGAGTGGTACCTATCCAAGGCAGTGTAGTCAGTTTTTGATGATTTTTGCCGGACTCGGCAGACCTGGGCGTGGATAGAACTAGGGCTAGGGTATTTATACATCCATTCATAGCACATGTCGACATAATGTTTTTGTTTATTCGTATAACCACTTTTTCACACTATTGTTATCAACAAAAATATAGCATATAACCTAAAGAACCGTTTAGTTGTGTCGAGTTTAGTCGCATATGAAAACATGTGGGCGGAGTCCCCGGAGACGCGGGAGACCAAGATTATCCTTACAGTACATAAAAGCGATGTGTTATTTTTGTTGACTCTTTCTCTCTCATGGAGTACGACGTAAAAACCCGGAGAAAATGATTTATCGCAAGTTTGTATAGGTTGGGTAAAAAAGAATTAGCTCTCTCTCCATACATTGTTACTCTAAGACTTAGTTACCAAATACCCTGCACTGGTTTTGAAGAGGTGTGCTACGGCAATAGCTCCAATTTGGACGGAGCTCTTCAAAAAGTCCCCGAAGTCTGGATCTGTGCCTTCTGATTAGAAAACAAGCACCCATTCATTCTATTCCCGAGAAGTGTGACCGCTCCAAGCCGGCCAACTACCGCCCCATAGAAATCATATCAATTCTGTCAAAGGTGATGAAACGTGTGATCAAAGACAAACTGCTCATAAATATCGAAAAGAACAAAATTATTAACGACCGTTATTACGAATTTCGACCAAATTGGTCCTGCGGTGCTTTTTTGCGTACGTGACGCACGTTAGGGTCGGTTAAAACCGTGAAGCTTTAAAGTCAATTCTAATTTAGATACGTGTACTTAAACATAATCGTTTCTTTAATATCTGGCCAATTCTTGGCAACTGCTGTTAAGAATGTATCGCGAAAAGTTTAATTCGTGAAAAATTATCAAATCTTTGAGCAACATGCCACCGCTGAGCCAGGCTTAGTTAGATTCCCCTTTCTCCGGCTCCGTCGGACCGATACTATTGAAAATGAAATGATAGTATGAAGATTTGTATAAAAGTTTCCGCAAAAGTTCAATTTCTTGAACTTATGAAATTTGCCAACATTACGCAACACTTAGGTTAGGTTTGGATAGCTTTTATCTCCTGTTCTATGGGAGTGAAACGAATGATGGTACGAATATGATTCTATCAAAAATACCCCATAAAGTTCCTCCGCTGGCTAAGTCCTCCATCTTTCCGCTTATTATGATAGTAGTAGGAGTTTTTCAAATATTGTTAAATTATTTGTAACTAGGGAATGTTTGTCATTCTTTTTTAAAAAATCTATCGAACCGATAAAATTTCGATTTTCTGATGGGTTCGAAAAATGATTGAATAGAGATTGGGCACTATTTCCACAATCGAAACGATTGAAAGTTTTTGTTTAGTTATAAGATTGATGGTTCGAGAATCCTTATAAAGTAAAATCGGTGGGAAAAAAATCTATGAATTTACTAAACTTTACGTCTATCCGATTAAAGTTTGTGGTTTTTGCAGTAAAAATGATAGTCAGGAGACGATTTTGCAATTTATCCAGCAAAAAATTAAATTGATGAAAAATATTTGTTTTGTAGGCATCATGCAAACCTTGGTCTAGGCCTAAATTCCAACTTTCTCCAGTTCTATGGAACCAATCCGACTAAAATATTGAGTTATTGTTGTCGAGCAAAATTTCAGCAATAAATCTGGCAAAAATTTAAATTTATTAAAAAGAATGTGGGCATTTGCAATTCATCGGTTAGGCTTAAATGCATCGTTTCTCCAACTTTTTGGGATAAAGCCAACTAAACAATAGCTGAGTGATCGGTTAGTAGCTGGGTGGAAAAACGCGTCGGATTCCCACCCGGGCGTCGTGGGTCAATTCCTGTGTTAGCTAAGGCCTCCATCATTGCACAAACAACATCTTCCGCTTATTATGATGGCAGTGAGAGTTTTTCAAATATTGTCAGGTTATTTGAAACCCGGGAATGTTTGTCTTTCTTTTTAAGCAAAAGAATTAAAAACTTTTTGATTTTCTGGAAGGAATGATCGTCACAAGACGATTCTTCACATTGTTATAGAGATTAGTACTCAGAAAAATAAAAATAAATTAATTGATGAAAAACATCAATAGTATGAACATTATTATAATTGAGTATTAATAAATAAATTCTGTCCACTAAACATTGCCACAATTACACTAGGCTTGATAGGCGCTAATCTATGGGCTCGAAATAATTGAATTCCATGTATCGATTGTAAGAATGATGGTCCAAGTATGACATGCGTCAAAAAATGGCGAAAATAGTTATAAATAAATAAAAACAATTCTGTGCGCATTATGCAAGACTCTATGCGAGGCTCCATGAAACCAATCTGCGTTTTGAGTTATGATCAAAAGCCGATTCTGTCACAACTCCAGCCATAAGAGAAATTGATGAAAACAATCCACGTTGTAGGCATTTTCGAAATATGAGTTAGGGTTGAATTTCACCATTCTCGGGCTCTATTGAACCGATTCGATTGAGGATTTTAATATTCTGGTAAGAATGAAGATCGAAAGCCGACTCTGTCGAAACTTTAACTAAAAACGAAATTGACAAAAACAATCCATTTCGTAGGCATTATGCGAGACTTGGGCTAGGCTTGAATTCCACTTTTCTTGAGCTCTATTGAAAACAATCCATTTTGTGGGCATTATGCGAGACTTGGGCTAGGCTTGAATTCCACTTTTCTTGAGCTCTATTGAAAACAATCCATTTTGTGGGCATTATGCGAGACTTGGGCTAGGCTTGAATTCCACTTTTCTTGAGCTCTATTGAAAACAATCCATTTTGTGGGCATTATGCGAGACTTGGGCTAGGCTTAAATTCCACTTTTCTTGAGCTCTATTGAAAACAATCCATTTTGTGGGGATTATGCGAAACTTGGGCTAGGCTTGTATCAACCTTTCTCGCGCTCTATTGAACCAAATCGATTAATGATTTCAGTTTTGTGGTAAGAATGATGATTCTGTCATGACTCTCTCCACCTTTCTCGGGCTCTATTGAATTTGATTGAAAATTTCGGTTTTATGGTAAAAATGATGATCAAAATCAAAATGATTCTGTCATGACGATTCGATTGACGATTTCGTTTTTTTGTTTGGAATGATAATCAAAAACCAATTCTTTCATAACTCCAGCATAAAATGAAATTTACGAAAAAAAATGCATTTTGTGGATGTGCGAGTCTTAAATTTCACTTTTCTCGAGCTCTACTGAACCGATTTGATTGATGCTTTCAGTTTTGAGGTGAGAATGATGGTGAAAAGCTGATTTTGTTATAAATTCAGCTGAAAACGAAATTGATGAAAACAATCTATTTTGTAGGCGTTATGCGAGACTTGGGCTAGGCTTGAATTCCACCCTTCTCGGGCTCTTTTATATCGATTCAATTGATAATTTCGGTTTTGTGGTAAATATGATGATCAAAAGCTGATTCTGTCATACATTCAGTTAAAAAATATATTAAAGAAAAAAAAAAAACAATTTTGTGAGCTTTATGCAACCACTGGGCTTGGCTTATATTTCACCTTTGTAAGGCTGATGAAAACAATCCATTTTGTGGGCTAGGAATTGAATACTTTATTTTTAAGCTCTATTGACCTGATTCGATTGATGAATTCGGTTTTGTTGTAAGAATGATAATCAGAAGCCGATTCTTTCATAACTCAAGCTTAAAATGTAATTGATGAAAACAATCCATTTTTGGACATTATTCGAGACTTAGGCTAGGCATAAATTCCACCTTATTCGTGCTCTATTGAATCGATTCAATGGATGATTTCTGTTTTCTGGTAAATATTATGATCAGAAGCCGATACTGTCAAATCTTTAGCTACAAACAAAATTGTTGAAAAAAACATTATATGGGCATTATGCTGGGGCTAGAATTGAATTCCACATTTCTCGAGCTCTATTGACTTGATTCGATTGATGATTTCAGTTTTACGGTAAAAATGATGATCAGAAGCCGATTCTTTCATAACTCTAGCTAAAAATGAAATTGATTAAAACAATCTATGAGCGTTATGCGAGACTTGAGCTAGGCTTGTATTCCACATTTTTAAGGCTTTATTGAAGCGATTCGTTCGATGATTTTAACTTTTTGATATGAATGATGGTCAGAAGCCGATTCTGTCATAAATTTAGTTTAAAAATATATTGAAGAAAAAAAAAAAAGTGTGATCTTAATGATGCGACCACTGGGCTTGGCTTAAATTCCACCTTTCTAAGACTCTATTAAGCCGATCCGAATGATTTTTTCAGTTTTGAGATTAAAATGATAGTCAAAAGCCGATTTTGTCATTAATCTATATTAAAATAAAATAAAAAAAACTGTGGGCGATTTGTGGTTTTGCTGAAATTTCATTTTTTGAGGCTCTCAAGAATAGCGATAGGTGTTTTCAGTTTGAATGATGTAGAAAGCCGATTCTGTCATATTCATACGATTATACACATCATGGGGATTTCCCTCATAAATTTAAACTGATGGTTCAAGTATGACATTCGTTAAAAATTGCGAAAAAACTACAATTGATTTAAAAACAATATACCGAACTCAACTTTTGCGTGAAAGCTGTTTCTGCTATCGAAACCGTTGATAGTTTGATAATGGCACTGACCGCCAAAACAGCTGTCACACAAAAGCAATGCTATAAGCAAACTAGTTTTTTTTTTTTAGTATAAAGAAAGACAAACATTCCCGGGTTACGAATTACCAGACAATATTTAAAAATCACCTACTTCCATCATAATAAGCGGAAGATGTTGCTTGTGCAATGATGAAGGACTTATCCAGCCGAAGAATTGAACCCACGAAACCCGGATGGGAATCCGACGCGTTTGTCCACTCAGCTACCGACCAGTCAGTTTAACTTAATTATTTGTATTTTTTAATGAATTTTGATTAATAAACTCTATTTGTGTGTCTCACTCAAAAGTCGCCAATGGTAAGCTCTGGCGGAATAAAATTTGTACAGATTTTTCCGTGTGAAATTTGTGGGTCACTATTGCTTAAATCTTCGTCAAAATGATTTATTGGACTTTGAAAAATACTTAAAAATCATGTCAATTTTGTGGGCATCTTTGAACTATGCTTAAATTCCACTACTCATGGTGGGGTTATTACAAATTCTGCAAAATGTTAATTCAAATATGCTTATATACAATTTTTTTCCGGGTCCATGGAATCGGTCCGATTGATATTTTCGGTTTTCAGGTAAGAATGGTGGTAAGAAGCCAATTTTGGCCAAAATCCAGCAAACAATTTACTCGAGGAAAAAAACACAATTTTGTAGGCATTATTGGCTCGGCTTATTTTCTCTTTTCTCCGGCTTTACGGAACTGATCCGATTGATGTTTTCTGTTTTGTGGTAAGAAGAAGAATGATGGTCAAAAGCCGATTTAGTCATAAATCTCGCTAAAAATAAATAAAAAAACAAAAACAATTTGGTGGGTACCATGCAAACCTTGAGTTAGGCTTTAATTCTTCTTTACTCTAGCCATAAGTCACATAAGTGAACGATCCAATTCAAATAGTCGATTTTGTTGTAAGAAGACGATTCGAAAACGGTTCCCTCAAAATCGCGTAAACATTTTATTAGCTGCCAAATTATCATATTTGCAATCCTTGAGCTACGCTTAAATTAAACTTCTGCCCTTCTCTATGGAATCGATTCTCATGATATTTTCACGAGAATTATATATAATATTTCTCATGGTCAGTAAAATGGTCAAAATACGATTCTGTTATAAATTCCTCAAAAACGATGAAAATAATTAAGTGACACTTAGGCTAGATTTGGACGCCGCTTATCTTTGGCTTCGAATCGATTGAAAGATTTGGTTTATTAATACAAATGATGGTTCAAGGATGATTCCATTATAAAATCCGCTTAAAGTCAAATTTGTGGAAAAAATAAAATATTTGACCTTTTGCAACATTTAGGCTAAGCTAACATTTCTCATTTCTACGGCTCTATGTTTCCGCAAAATTTAAATGATTAATTTTGTACTTAGAGTGGTTGTCTAGAGACCTTTCAATAAAACCAATATCCCGGATCAAGAACACTTATATGTGTTTTTAAACGCGATTATTTCAATACGGTTTATCCACTTGGCAATTGCTGTTAACATTGTGAAATGTTTTATTCGTAAAAAAATTCAAATCTATCGATATTATGCGACCATTGGGTTGTCCGTTGATGATTCTTCTTAAAATTATCTTAAGCCGTAATACATATCTCAGAATTAGGTGTAAATACGCCTAAGTTCCAGGCATTAAGCACATAGCTCATTTGGGTTAAAAATGGACCTGATTTTTAAATAAAAACTGTTTATTTAATTTAATATTATTATTGAAGAGTCCCAACTGCTCCCAAACGTCTAGAGCAAGTGAAACTATGGCATCCCCAAATGGGATATGTTGTGAGGCTGAAAGTAACGGGGATTGGAAGGAGATGGGGAAGAGGAAGGTTGTGAAGTACTTGGCTATTCAGATCTGGTCACCAAACACGGCTAAAGCCATTTCAAGCAACGTTTCAATTCTGAATGGTGGTCTTTCACCAGGGCGATACTTTGTACTAAAAATATAAGGTTTTACCAGTTTTTTTTATAAAAGCTTAGCACTCCATGGAGATTTTAATTCTTGGAAATCAAATCTTTTGGGCCAGAATAACACAGAATAAAAACGTTTTGTGGTGGCACTGTATCTTTCTCTCTCCGGGTAACATAAACTAAGTGTTTTTCTATTGTAGACTTATACTTAATATTTTTTCAAAATTAAGCATATTTTGTTTTGTCGTGTTTATGGACGTTAGTTTTCCCGTCGAGTCCAAAGATTTGTTTGATGAATCCATTTGTTTTACGCCATTACTATTTCCTAATAATTTATTTAGTTTAAAAATAAACATTTTATTGCCAGTAAAATATTTTTTACCGTGTTTTAAAAATCATAGAGCTGGTGCCTACATTGACGGAATTAATGTCATATTTCCTAGGAAAAACCCCGACCAGAACAATATTTCCCAACGACGTAGTCCGCCAACGTTTTGACTACCCCTGAGAAAAGGTCCGACGAAATTAAGGAAAGTTGCGCATGCGGGTGTTGCTACCTCTTTCTCTGGCAACGATTCACGTATAGCACCATCCCTCACTGGCGGGGGCGGTAGCTCTACCTAGGCCCTGGTTCCCGGGCACTTGCCCAGCTATTCAATGCTGTAAATAACTTCTAAATCACAACGAAACATAAAAAAGACACCATCATTTACCCTCTAAGAAAATAAGATCAAGCTTTTGTTTTTCACCTTTTTACTTAATGGTCGGTATTTAATACCTACCCCGGATTTGGAATTTTTGTACACCGAGCACTGGGGTTTACTTAGCAAACACTTTATGAAAACTGATTTTAATTTAAAGGCCCCAAGTAAAAATTTCCTATCATATGCATACCAGCAATGTTTTATTTTGTGTTAAGGGTTTAACATTTTGACTTTGCTATGTATATTTTTGGATATGAATATCGTGATTTTACCTTTGCTCAGTGTTATTACGGGTGGTACGCGAGCCGCCCCCCGCTCTGCTCCACGGGCCCAGCCCTCCCACACGGGAGGACATTAAGAACTTTCCTGCGAAAAGAAAACCTTATTATTACGGTTTTTATTTAATATCAGCTCCACTTTGATGTCTTAAGAAATAGATGGTTTATTCCTAAATTGTTGATAGGTAAGTAAATTAGATTGACTCCATGAAAAATAGAATTAGGACCTTTATTTAGCAAAATGCAGATTTTATCTATTCATATTCATAGAAATTACGACGGCATAAAGTTTTCTTAAAATACAGTCGATTTTCAAAAAAAAAAAAATTTTTTAAGAATTTTTCTGTTTGTGTAACAGCTAAGAGTTAAAAAATGGAATCTAAATAGCAGACTAAGTACCCGTAGATACACTTAAAATGATAAAATGTCAGATGAGAAAGAAATAAGTTACAAATGGTGTTGATTAAAAAAAAAGATTATCAAATACGAGCTCTGCTAGTTGGCGTACCGAAATCATCTTTTACGTGAAAGTTGTTTCTGCTGCCGAAACCGTTGATAGTTTGATAATGGCCTCAACCGCCGAAACAGCTGTCCCACAAAAGCAATAATTATAATAAATGGATAACTTTTATAGCGTACAAATTAATTTATCTAACCTATAACTTATCACTTAAACTTATAACTAATAGCTTACAGTTAAGACTTATTACTAATGGCTCACAATTAAAATTTTCAACTATAAGCAAACTAGTATAACTTAATGATGTGTATTTTTTAATGAATTTGATCAATAAACACTGTTTGTGTATCTCATTCAAAAGTTGCCAACGGTTGCTCTGACATAATAAAATTTGTAAAGATTTGTCTGGGTTAAATTGTGGGTCACCTAAGCCATTTCTTAAATCTTCTTTATAATAAATTATCGATCCTTGAAAAATATTTTAAAATCATGTAAAAAAACGAGACACCAGCGTGTCCCATATTTTTTATTAAAAATCATAGACGAAGCCCGAAATTAAACTGTATTGTAAAAATTATGGCACAAAAGTAAAGGAAATGTTTTTTATTGAGATGTTTTTTTATATGAAAACATAAACGTTAATTATAATAATGAAGGGCGAAAAGACGATCGTTGTATTTGTATGCATGAATAAAATAAAGCCCGTGACAAAATATTCATGGAAAAGTGTTTCATGCTTCTTCCAAGCAGCTTTCAGGCTTTTGCGCGAAATGAACCACTCAGAGGTCTGGCGTCACTGGCGTGCTTCGTTAACATTACACAGAGAAATGTATACTTTGCGTGGCTAGCGAGCCTAGCGATTTCGTTATTAAGCTTTTAAGATTTTGTAAAATTAACGCTATTTTAAAAATAGCAAACTAATAATTCAGGTTTCTGCCTCACAAGAGAATATAAATATAATATGTGCAACACACATCTAGTGTAAATACAATAAATGCAACACCTATCTAGTGCAAATATAGTATGTATATGCAAAACACATCTAGTGCAAATACAATATATGCAACACACATCTAGTGCAAATATAATTAATGCAACACACATCTAGTTCAAATATAATATATATAAAACACATTTAGTGGAAATAAAATATGCAACACACTTCTAGTTCAAATACAATATATGCAACACACATCTAGTGCAAATAACACACATCTAGTTCCAATATAATAAATGCAAAATACATCTAGTTCATATACAATATATGGAACACACATCTAGTGAGAATACAATATATGCAACACACATCTAATGCAAATATAATATATGCAACACAAATCTAGTGCAAATTAATATTAACCAGGCAGATTTTTTTCGCACATTTTTTTTAACAATATTAACACTACTAGTTGGATCTGAGAATGTCTTGATGACCTATTTCATATTGGGGGATACTGTGCTGAGGGTTTTTTGAGGAGAGGAATAAGTTATTCGAGATAAGACACTCGTGTCGTAGAGGAAGGAAATATAAAAGCCGACAAGTCATTCTACAGCCGAGTAGTTGAGCACAAAAGAGTCGATAAATACACCTGTTTTTATGTGTCAAATGCCAACCGTATACAATGGACTCCATGGATATGACATGTCAGAAATTATTAAAAAAATGTCTCAAAAAATAGGGGAAAAATGTAAATTTTTGTATTTATTTTTATATTACGACAAAGCTATCTGCGACGATTTAAAAAACAAACATTTTAAATTACCGCGAAAAACGGTACCTGCTGTGTGACGTCACAACTTAAAACCGGCGAAATGAAATCTGCATATCCACTGAAATTGTATCGAATAATGCATTTCCGACTGCTCTAATTCTTGAAATAATAAGTTATTGTGTTGTAAGCATCTAACCATTGAAGAACCCAGGGCAAGAACCTGTTAACTAACATTTTTGTCAAAAATGAGTTGGTATTCTCACTAAACTAATTCTGGTACGCTCTATACAATGATCACACTTTCAGATCATGGAAATGGCACGAACATGGAAAATCAAAAAGTTGAAGATGTTAACTGCAAATTTTGTTATTGCTGAAATATTTTTTAATGGCAAGAACATGTTATCTGCAATAATAAAAGTGTATTTCGGAAATGCATTAAATGCTAAATTACACGTTAAATTTAGTATTATAGCTATACCATTCATGAAAAATAGTGGTGTGGATTTGTGATGGTGCACATTTTTTTTTATTAAAACGCAAAAGACTGAAAATTTCAGAATGACTCGACAGTTAGTAAACAGGTTTTTTTTCCGTGGGGTCTTCAATTGTTAGGTAATACTGTTCTGTTCTTAGATGTATTAACGCCACATACTTTGTCCGCGTGTTTGGCTATCGAAAACAAGTAAATACCTAAACAATAATGTAAATCGTTACATTATGAGGTGGTTTTATTGAACATCAGTACGTGTTCCTTAGTATTAAAGACGCTACATAATTCTTTACCATGCATATATATTATGCCTAACTAAAGTTTCAAACTTTACAATGTAGGAAGCTGGGCATGTGAACGGGCGCTAAGGCAGGCGATCACTGTAGTTAGTAGGTAAAAATGGCTTTAAAAATACAGCAACGCGCCGCCCGGAGCGGCCTGCTTTAATTACGCTAGCGTAAAACCGGGTCTGGATCTCAGCTACTTTTTTAAAGGGACAATATTGTATCACCAAGTTGAAAGTTACTAGTAATAAGTACACATTTTATTTCATGTCTTAAAGTAAAACATAAGTGGAATGAATCTAGTATTTTTCATGAAATGAAACAATAACTTTGTATAGGACCACAGATTTAATTTTAATTTTTATGACTGACCGGTTTCGCTTAGCTTAAGCATCATAATGGTCCAAAATATAACTAGAAAAAAAATACATAGTGTGCGGTTATATATACATACAAAGGGAAAACACAATTTAATAAAAAATAAGAGAACAGTGAGAAATCAATAGGATAACATTTAAATTATAACAAAGGAACAAAGAGAAAGATACAGATAATATGAACTGAAAGTTTTAGTATTTTTCTTTCATTTTCAAAAAAAATCGGGATGTTATTTTATTTGAGATAAGGCGAAATGGAAATCTCACTTTTTTCACTGTTTTCACAAGTTTTAGAATTTTCTGGATTTTTTAAAATAAAGTATAAATAATTTATACAACATATGATTTATATTAAAGTTACCCAAATAGCACTTCAGTATCTTCCCTGCTCCCACATTTTGTCAGAGACCTCATGATTTTTTTCTTCAATAATACGATTGACAAATATTAAATTTCTCAAAACAATTTTTTCTAATATTTTATGAACCAAGAAAATTCCAAAAAGTAACTTCTAATAAATAAAATAATAAAAATAGGAATAGAAGGTACCAACCCAATAAAGGCCATACCCCCATAAAAATTCCTTCCATGGCAATGCGAGTGTATTATTCCGTTATCCAGTCGATTTTTCAAATTAACTAAAAATACAACAGATTCAAATTTCAAATCAATTATAGCATCTCTTTGATACCTAAGAAATGATTCATTTTTTGCCTGAATGTTTTCCTTATATTTCGCTATTTCTGTAATGTAAATTTAACCCAGTATAATATTACAATTTCTTGAAATCAATACAAAATGTATTGAAATGGGGTCGATTATTATCTGAAGAATTTCTCTTTCCTTACAATTTAATTTAACGTAGGAAATATTTATTGAAATAAGGAAAAACGATTTGAAATGAGTACAAAATCAGAAAGTTTATTTCAAAGTTGCCTTGAGGCATAGTCGTTACATAACCAGCCCTACATTAAATTGTTAGAAGATCTAGAAATATTTGTTTATTTATGTTATAATTTTGATCTTCAAATTCACGCTCTTGCTATTATATTCCCTTTAAATATTATAAATACCGACTAATTTTCCGTAAAAAATTATTATCACTTTCCCAGAATTTTTTATTGCCAGCTGTTATTAAGCTTTTCGACGTATTTATAATGACTAGGATATTTTCATATTGTGTCGAGGCCATGATAACGCATTTTTACCAACGTGTTGACAGCAAGTAAACACTTCGTATAACCTACTTACTTTCCCTTTGAGGACGTGCCTAGTGAGTTTAACTGAGACCTCGGATTACAACACATAATAATTATGTGTGTTATTTATAAAAAAAATGTGTCAAAAAGATACATTAATTACCTTCACACCTAACATGAAAAAGGAAGATGGCTCATATTATTTTAAAAAAGGAAAAAATTCATACAATGCTGATGAGAATTTTTTGTAAGGTACATTATATAATCAACTGCTCAATGCATACCTGATGCCTGCTTAATGCCAATAAATACCATATATTATTTGAAACAATTTATTTTACTCACCACGTGGATATACTGGATTGGCGGTTTCCGAAGTGGAAGATAGGCGTCGCCAGGGTTTCGCAACGGTTTCAGAGAACCACACCCCAACATCAGCTTTCCAACTGCGTGACTAACTAAAGGTCAATCTTATAGGACAAATCATTTTTGTGAGTCATGTTTGGATATTGCACGTCAAACAATGGCCTTTAAAATTTGTTTATCTTGCAAAGCATATTCAGTTAACTAAACGAGGTTTTCAGGTCTCTGTAGAGAAAAAAAACCACTTGCATTGAAAGACAAAGTTACATCGCTGAAAAACAATTGAAACTGTGGATCGTATGTGCAGAAGAAAATTACTTGAAATGTTTTCTCTTTTTAATAGATTTTTAGCAGAAAACGAATTACAATTAAGAAACAATGTTAGAAAAATATAACCGACTATTTAATGAACTCAGTGAAATCCACTTCTCTGTTTTTAATCTTTTTAAAAGATAGAGAAAAGTTCCCGTGCTACGAATAACCTGAAAATAATAGAAAAACTCCTACTACCATCATAATAAGCCGAAAATGTTGGTCGTGCAATGATGGAGACTTACATAGCGGAGGAATTGAACTCACAACGCCCGGGTGGGAATCCGACGCGTCCACTCAGCTACTAACCGGTCTTACTTACTTATCAGAACACTTTCAAACACTTCCCAAACACGAGTATGAAAGCCTAATGAACGATAATATTTTATCTTCTTTAAAACAGAATTGTGAATCTGTGTCATGAAACGATTTTGGATTGAACTTATGAGACAAATATCCTTCAGTGGCTGAAAAAGCTATCCTCACTCTGCTACCATTCGTGTCGATGTACCACCTTTGAAACCGGGATTCTTTTTAAGCTTGTGGAAACCGTCTCATTTTTAACATTGGATAAGTTATACACAACCAGCTACCCACTTGGCTGACTAAAAAAAGTTGTCTGTAATTCCAGTGAAAAAAACGAAGAATATAACTTAAAAAAACAGTTGGACAAAAAATACTCTTCAAATATATACTATAAACCTTTTCAGAGAAATAATGGAATACAATCTGAATCGTCACATTAAACATAACAAAAAGATTTTGACTGGAAGTGTAAGAGAAAACATCGTAAACAAACGGAAACAGTCTTTAATTAGATTTCTACTCGGTTTGAAAAAATACATTTACAATTTAGTTAGTCGTCCAATATCTCAACATAAGTAATAGAAGTGAGTGAGTTGAAAATTTTTTTCAGTTAATAGCCATTGGTTGAAATTTTGAATGCTGTGGTCAAAATAGTCAACGCTTTTCGTTGTGTTTTACAAGAATAAGGTGAGTATCACCACAAAATTTAGTCGCTCTTAGTTTATTTTATATTTGACATATGGTTTATATTGTTATTTTTATACATTTTTGCCATTATTTGTGTGTATGTATTTTTATACTTTATGGGATGGGTGGCATTGCGCTCGCCTTTCCACATTCAAGACTAAAACACTTTTTAGAAAAAGTTTTTTTTTTTTTTACATGTTCTTTAATATTTCGCAACGAAAAAGGATTTGGAAAGTGACTTTGAGGATTATAAAAACGACAGAATTTTGTGGTCTGACCTTAAATTTTAACAAATTGTTTGATGTATTTAAAAGGTTTCTATTTTTAAAAAGTACTAGTAAATTTTACGACCAAATATTATTTGGAAACTGTCTGAAAGATAAAAATCACCAGCATTTATGGATTTGACCTTGGGCTTAACAAAATTTTCATATTGCACACCCTCCAGCCTCACAACACATCCCGTTTGGGGATTCCATAGCACCACTGGTCCCGGTAAAATGGAACTTATATGCAATCTTTTTTTTTTTAACAAAATCATAATATTGAATTGTTTTTCTATCATATTTATTTTGTCAGGGGACAAAAAAACTTAGGTTCAAAATTGCATCAATATAATCATATTTTTGGGATATAACTAAGGTTTTTACGGCGGTTTTTTAGGGTTCCGTGGTCGAATAAGTTTGAAAACCGCTGTACTAGATGAGAAAATCTAAAAAAATATACAAAATTATTTAAAATATCTTGTTTGTATAATTTGATTGACCACCAATGAGGCTTCTTTGTAATATAAAGCCCCAGGATAAAGGAGTGTTATCACATCTAAATATTGGTGATTTGGCGGTGTAGAGGCAAACACCATATCCTAGGGCATAAACAACTGAAGGGAGAGGTGAATTATCTAGAAGCAGCAAGGATTCTCTAAGGGTTGTAGCGTAGACGGCGATTATGATTTTTATGAAACCGGAAAATTACATGATAATCACATATTTACATAAATATACAATAAATATGGTTATTGTTACTCAGAACCTAAGAGTACATTTGCTTTTATTGAACCAATAAACTATACAAGTACTCATCTCCTTATCTCTAGATTAAGCCTTTACACTTCATAAAGTCCGGCTGAAAGGTTTATATTATCATAAAATCCTGAACTATATCAAGGGAGTGCGGCAAAACATCTGATCAAAATACAGCAATATAATAAACGTTCACAGAAATGTCGCCATAAATATCCCATGTTTGCTACAAAGGAAACTTTCACATTGTGTTTGCTGTTTTTTGGTAAAGATCTTATATCCAATACTTCACGTTTATTACCGAACGATGACAGAAGATATATTTTTAACATCATTGAGCGTGCTCTGAAATAAATTAAGAAATAGGTAAGTTTCAAATTATCGACTGTTGCAACCTAAAAGAGCGTAAGTGACAGTGCCCAACATTTCAGGAAAGCGAAAACGGTGAGAAAAAACCCAGTAAATAATTACATTTCATATTTTTTTCAATTATAAAAGAAGAGGGAAATCTATAAATCAAATTAATTTGTAAAATAAGATGGTTCTTCTTATATATATATTATATTTTCCAATGTTTTCTTCCCTCTTTTGAACGGCAGCAATTAGTCACTTACACCTCTTTGGCTAGGGAAATGCGATATGTTAAAAAAATTGAAGTCTATATAACTTACAAAAGCTATTCTAACAATATTGTTGCTTGTTGGGAAGCTTCTCGCCTTTATATCAATTTTATAAAATTTACAACAATATATGTTTTGCAGCTCTACGCAAATTAAGGAGGTTTAACCATTGTTATGTACAGAAGTAAACTGGATTTCAATGTATGGGAGCATGCTTCTTCTGATGCAAGGTAAATAACCACCATGATAACTAAAACGGTCGTCTATGCGAATACCACACAAAGCCAGTGGGACTAAGGCATCCGAAATTGGAGTATGTTGTGAGGCTGAAGGTAGCGTGTATCGGAAGGAGATGGGAAGAGGAAAGTGGGGAAGTTTGCAACTATTCAGATTTGATCACCAAACTCGGCTGAAGCTATTTCAAGCAATGCAACGTTTTGATTCTGAATCGTAGTCTTCACCAGAGCGATACTGAAAGTGTCTTCTACTCTGGAACGTAAACAAAATACATAAAAAGTAGTGTAATGAACATTTTATTACTAGGTATGTGCAGTGGTGTTGTGCAAAATAAGAGTAGGCATTTTTCTATTATGTGACACTGTACAAGAGCTCCATTTGCACGGAGCCAGCGGATTGATGCCATCCCAATTTCTGGGAGAATGCTGTGAGACTGAAAAACGTGAGGAAGGGGAAGAAGAAATACAATAAAAAAACGAGTAAGAAAAACAAGTTTTGAGTTAATTATACAGAACTGTTCCTTAGATACATATCTAGTAAGGAAAAATAAAATGTGTAAAAAAAAGTGCTATTATTTTTTGAAAAAAGACACGTAACCTTGAAGTAACAATATATGGAGGGAGAGCTAATTATTTTTACCCAACCCATACAAACTTGCGATAAATCACTTCCTCCGGGTTTTCACGTCGAACAACATGAGAGAAAAAGGGACAACAAATATAATACACCGCTTCTATGTACTGTAACGATGATCTTGGTCTTCTGGGTCACCGTGGGACTCCACCCACTCATTTTATTATGCCACTAAACTTGATACAACTAAACGGTTTTTTAGGTTATATGCTATATTTTTGTTGATAACAATACTGTGAAAAAGTGGTTATACGAATAAACAAAACATTATGTCAATATGTGCTATAAATGGATAGATACCATTCTATGTACTCTAAGCATGTAACATATGACATGATTATACCACATACAAAAAACGAAATTCCTAAATTTTGTTGTGGCTCTCCTGAACATCTGCGTTTACTGATTCATTCCGTTCTTCCTTGAGCACACAGATATGTCTAAAAACATTTTAAACAAAGTTTTCATGTGAAATGTATTAATGACAAAATGATAGCGCGTGTGTTGAGAAAGCTCTTGGGGTTTGAATGAATGAAAGCTCTGACTCCTACGTCGAAAAGCTCCCCGTCTGCGCTAAAGCCGGTGGTGAACGAGGCGATACGAGCAGAGTTACGAGTATGTAGTATACCGCGTAACAAATAATGAAACTGCGTCGGCAAAGGCGGAATGCACTTCCCAGGGAAGCGCCCGACGCTATGCTATATCCCGATGTTTGCTGTGGCGCCGTCTTTATGGATCATTTTTCACGTGAGTTTCACACAGAAAAGACGAACTGAAGCAAAAGCCACTCGAAATAGTATTCTTTAATAGTAATAATAATTGGCTAACTTGTTTAGTGCTATTTTTGTAAAACATCATCTCTGGGGCGCTTTACAAAACTTAAAAAATATGTCATGGCAACAGATTAAATAATTTAGAAGCACTAGAATTTAAAAAAAAAGCAATAGACGTTAATAGTCATATTCTTAATATTCAGTTAAATTTGTCCAGTAGTCCAATATTAAGTATATAAAAAATCATAAACTCATAATATTTCTCATTATTCTTTAATCACCTTCTGACTTGACATTTTGCCTCTTTTATTTCATATTATCTGTCTCTTTCTATCTGTTCCTTTGTTACGATTTATATATTATTCTATTGTTTTATTAGTGCTATCTTGTTTTATTTTACATTATGTTCTTCCTCTGAATGTACTCGTATATATAACCGCACACTTTGTGTTTTTAAAATTTAATTTTGTACTTGATGCTTAGGCTAAGCAAATCCGGTCAGTCATAAAAATTAAAATAAAATTTGTGGTCTTATACAAAGTTACTATTTAATTTTCATTAAAAATTATGGCTAAATTTACCATAAAACTATCTAAATACCTAAAACTATACATAAAATTACCTTATTGATTATTTATATATATGTCGCGGACTGTGACAAAGTTTAGAAATTTTTTTTAGCAGTAGATCGAGAATTTGCTGATCATTGGATGAAAAAATATTATAATACTGGTGAGTTGAGATGCTAAGGGGCTGCCTAGTTTTGTAAATTAGGGCAATTCTGTTATGGATATGATTTTCTGAAAATATGAGTTTCGAGTTTAGCTTTGAACTCTGTCGAGTCTTTTATCATTTTCAGATCATGTGGTAGTCTATCCAGGCTTTAGAACCTGACATTCCGAACGTTCTACAAATTTATTGTATGGTGTGCGCTTTGGTTCCTTCAACCTTCCGATGGCCGATGATATTACCGATCTAAGGGTTGACTGTCGCAAATTGGTATCTTCAGGAATACACAGTTCAGATAAATAAGCCGGAGCCATCGTTAATTAATTTAAATACCAACCAGTAAACCTTGAACTGAATTATTTCGGGATGTTTAAACATTAAGGCAGTAAAGATTTTTGAGGTGCTCTGAAATATGGGAATATTTTAATAGGCCGGTGATAGGTCTTGCCACAGCGTTGAAAAATAGTGTTAGTTATGTTAATTTAAGTTATTTATGATGGAGGTAGGCAACATCTTATGATTTTCAGATTAAACAAAACAAAATGATTGCGTTCGTTTTATCATATTAATTATTCAAATAAAATACACGGAACAGAAGAATGATTACGTTGTTATCGACACTAGATCTCGGGACCTCTCCTCTATCTCGGGTCGATGCATCAATCGACTGTGATACCGTAGCTAATTCATTTACTACAACTGTTATCAAACTCGTATTTCATGAAAATTATTATTTTTATTATAATTATTATTTTCAATTTGAATTTTTCCATTATTGGCATCAATATTATAACAATTATTAATTTAAGCATATAACAAAGCAAAATATTTTTTTGGCATTGTTGTAAATACATTGACTGTGTTAAGGTCAAAGGCCTTATTCCACATATTTTGCAAACAAACTTAGGCCTAGCGGTTTGAACCACTGTCACATTTTGAATTTTGCAAATCGATGATTAGCGCCATTATTATTTTTTTACTGTCACCATTTTAAATAATTAACAACGTTAACCAACGATTCTCGGCCCATGTCACCATTTGATAAAATAATGATTTGGGGTTAAGCATAACAGCATGACCCTTATGTTATCACTATGGCCTTACTTTCCTATGGATGTCAATAACACCTTTTACCTGTATAATGCCATATATTACCACAATAGCTTCAGTTCTATACTATACCACCTAGAAATATCAGTAAGATGTAATTTTTGTTCACCTTTATAAATACCTTTTACAAAAAAACTTTCTTTTCCAATAGATATGGGTATCTTTTATTTAATAATTTAATTGGGTTTATGATAATATATGGGTATCTATGTTTATCATTTGACCGCCCGACCAATCATTTTTTTACAACAAAAAATCCTTGGGGGTTTACAGACTTATTTTTTATAATATGAAAAGAAGATTGCAATAAAAAAAACTTCATAGGAATTAGGTAATAGATATGATTTAGTTCATGATGAAATTTTACTATAGAAATAATAAAGTGTTTCATACTAATAAACTAACCCTAGACTATTATGAAAAACTATAAATAGCATAAGGTTTCTTGAAACCTTGACACGAACAATTTATAGGCGAAAACATTTACATGTCGGTTCATTGGCCTTTCGATAACTACATTTTTGAACATAATTGTCAGTGCGAAAACGACGGGAAAGGGAAACGGGCATGTTTAAATCGAGCGGAAATTACTTCACAATTACTAATGGATGTATGGAAGATTACTTCACAGTTACTAATGGATGTATGGAAAACTACTTTACAATTACTTACGGATGTATGTAAAATCTAATCTTGAAGATAAAGTACCTACTGGTAGATTGGTATTCTAAGACGATGTATATTATTTGTACGTGAAGGCGGTTCTTTTCTTCGCGGTTTATGATAATTTACTAAAAATCTTACCCCATTTTCAAGTCAAAAATTGTGTCTCACCAAAACCAAAACTCCAAACTCCTTTCTCAATCCAGCGCAATATATTTTCCCTTATAATCCATTTGTCAAAGTGATTCCTTTGTTTTAGTTTAAAAAATGTAACAAAATCAAAATTGTTGCCAAAAATCAAAAAAACACATGCCCATGGATGTATATCGTCGCTAGATAGGCAAAAGAGCTTAAACAACACTTTGGTCGAAAATTGAGTTAAATATGCAGTTTTATTCTATATCAAATGCTCTGAATTTCGTTTGATTCTGAAGAATTTTGTGGCCCTTCAGTCATCTAACATATATTTACTATTTAGGAGAAGGATTGCCTCAAGCGACACAAGTTTGGTACTTTTTAAGCTTTTGGCGCTAAGTAACTCAGTGAGATCATTCAGTTACCTAAGTTTACTTTGAAAAAATCCAATAGGTACTGAAAACTTATGAATTTTATTGTAAAAAAAAAACCTAAAGTGTTCTGGTGTAAACTTCCCAAAATGGTGCTTCAACCCTTTTGCCTCTTCGGCGACGATATATATAATTAGAATAGAAACTAAATGAATGAATGGATTAAATGTTGTCAAAAAGTATTTAAAAATATAAATTCCTCTCAATTTTTACTCAATAACTTATTTCTGTATTAGAAAATGATGCTTTAGTCTATAGAATTACATAGAATCAAACATTTTCAGTCTAAATATCTATATCGAATCAAATAAAAGTTTTCAATTTCATCCATTTGTATGCGAAAATCAATTTTTAAAATCCTCTTTCCGATATATTCAGATTAGATTCTTCAGATTGCTGTCTACACAGAAAACAACATATTTTTGGCTATTAAAATATCAAGCAAGGACTGTTCATTATCGACTACGGGAAGAAAAGTCACTTCACACAACTTATAAGAAGTCATTGTCTTGTCAAGCGTAACACTCGAATGAGCTATAAAACTAAGTTGTTGGAAAATTCAGTATGTGACCGAAAAACTATATATATTCTTACGGAACCGTATTTCTTTTTTCCACCCCTTTAATAAAACACCTTTATAATTAATTATTCGCCTTTATAATTCCATTATTGCGCAGGTTGCCTGTATGAGGGGAGGGCAACAGCAGCCATTTTGGAATCAAATGCATCCGTTAGCGAGATTAATACTCCCGGTGGACTTACGAAAACAATAATATTTTTCAAAAAAGAAGGATTTTTTCCTCCGCCAACCAAGGTTTTATCTGAAGTTAACAAAATTTGCATTAATAATTTGCCAATCAAAAAACAGTTTGGCAGTAACCCAAACAATTTATGTTATGAAGCATACTACATTACAAAAAATATGCATTCCTGATATATCAAATAAATTATGGAAAAATAATACCATGTAAATTATTATTCATATGAGTGGCGGTGGGTGTGTTGAAATTGTCCCCATTTCGGTCATTTTTAAAACAAAAAGTCTTGATTTGACATTAATAATATTTGTTTTAAAAATACAAAAGTCTTTACCCGTCAAAATGTATGAAAAAATCAATTTTGTTCTTCAGACATATATACAAGTAAACTAATAATTATTATTCATATTAAAAAAAAAAACGTCAAAACAAAAATGAAAAAATCTTTTATCTTCGATAAAGTGACGCACTTTGTTAAAAATGTATAAAGAAAACATGAGATAATATTTTTATTTTATTATATGTAATTTATTAATTCAATGTTAGCGATCTCCATTATATCAAAGTTTCATCTCGGGTTCATGACCTTTATTGACCAATCAAAATTTCTGCAGTTGGAAAATCGATACGATTAGTTGTTGGTCCGCACCGCCTCACAAAAGTATGGATTTAATATTTGATATACTAAATATTTTTGTCAAAAATCACTTGGTAAACAGGTCTTTGTACATAACAGAATGGTGTAAAAATAACCTTTTGATTTGAATGTTGAAGGAAATGGAATGTTTCAGTATATAGAAATTTATTTCGGGAAATGTGAGTAGATTACACGAGGTAAAAAGGTAAGTAATATTTGTTAAGCCCATGACGACCGTATTATGAATTAAGAGATTCGATAATAATGCAATATTCAAGCGTCGTGAACAAGATACGGAATGGGAAGTTTATAAAGTTTAATTAATTGATTTATTCAGTACACAAAACATACTTGACAATCGCCAAAGAAATGTTTTGACTATTCAACTAAAAAGATTTTCTTGTTTTGGGACCGTCAAATTCAAATGTTTAGGAAATGATGATTGTTGTAGTTGATGCCAATATGAGTAATCGATATTGGGATTAGAGTTTATAATAAATAAAAAATATAAATTAAAAAAGTGGATACAAAAAAAAACAACATGATACAAAGCATATATAAATCACCCCAGAAAGTAGAGGAATACAATGCCGAAAATTGACATAAATGTGAGTGTTGTATATATCCCATATTTGGGATTTTTCGTTTTCTTTACATTAGACATATTTTATTTTTTGTTATTCATTATCTTTAATTATTTTTTTATTTTTTTTCTTTTTCTTATTTTCTCAGTACTATGTTTTTTAACTCTCCTTTTTATGTGTTGATACAACTTAATATAAGCATATATAATTTTATATATAAATGATTTATGTAAAGAATTGATAAACTCGTACATAGGCTCTGCAAAAATAGGCATGGCTACTCCAGAGAAGACGTACATTCTCAGCTATCGAAGGCAAAACATACTCACCAAGTTTGTTGAATGTTTTCCAAAGTATGGACCACCGAAATTATGCTTTAAAAGTTAAATTCAGAGAAAGTCAAACCTTTTCTGAAGTGGCTGAAATATAATACTACATGAATAATAATTAATCCCACTGTTAGATGATATCGGCTCTGGCGAAACGGAAGTGTTCGAAGGAAACGTAATACTTTTTTCGGTAAATAATTCAAAATTCGACGAATCCACACAGCTCAGATCTGACCTCTTTGTCTCCATCTCATTTTTCGTGTAATGGATACTAGTAAAGTGGATAAAGGCTTTTTGGTTAACTTTGTAAGAAGATTTTATTACATTACTGGGCAATAAACAAGTCGATGAATTCCGTAGAGCAATGATTAACGAATGTGATTGTTTGTCGGATGGCGCTAAGTTTAATTGTAAATTAAAGCCTGAAAGTTTTCTATGAATTACTGAGGACGGATTATTTGATACGAGACATAGCTAAAGCCGATGTTTAGCCAATTTTATATATTTTAAAAATCGTTTTGTCGTTTTACAGCCTCCCAAACTAGTGAACAAATTATTTTTAAAATATTGCGCAACATAAAATTCAATCGAAGATCTACACTATAAATTGCAAATATCCATTTTCCAGCGAAAAAAAGAAAAAAAAGAGTGAAAACTACAAAATTTATGGGAAAAATGTTTTATTTTAGTCTAGTAGAACTCATATTTTTGCAATTTTTAACTTAGATCTTGAATTTAATATTAGAATGAGTAAAACTTTTATAAAAAAATGATCGCATGGAGGGCCGTTATAACTTTGATTTATATAGTTTATAATCTGATAAAAATACTTATTTTTAAATAAATGAATAAAATAAGATGCAATATCCCATAGATACAGCGACATAATACAGGGACATCCATATCATGGTGGGCGAAAATTTATTAAAATATATTGTAACAACCTTAAGGTACAAAAGTACGTACAAGAGTGACCGTTAGGTACATGACGAACTACAAACTTTTGAATCTATATTTTTTACAAATATTTATACTCACGCTAATTCAATGATTATTTCATAACATGTATACAAGAGTGAACCTTTATTTTTTTATTCTCAAATTATTTGCTTTATTATATCATATATAATACGTCACACTACTTCAGTTTGTATTCATTAACTCCTTCGGATAAATAATACCTTGTCTATATGTAGGGTGTAGATAAATGTTTAGTTTCTTTTATTACATTATGCATGTATTTCCATATTTTTAATTTTATTCATCTCTTCATGTATTTGGTGAACAACTGTTTTTTTGAGATCTCTGTTAAATAAATAAATAAAAAAAGCAAATAATCAATATGTATGTATTTTTAAAACAGAGTGCAGTTCCGTTTAATTGTCCCAGTCTGCAGGCTTCAGGGTTAAGATTACCCTGGTGTTAGCCAACCTCCGAAAGGATATGGCACTAGAATGATGAGACTTGAAAGAATGTTGGTTATGAATGCCAGTTTATTGAGAGTAAAAAGTAAGAGTAATAAAGTTATAAAATAAAGTTATGTTTGTATAACACTATAAGATAGTTTAATATTTATTTCATGAAATATCTCTTAATAGAATAGCAACAGACACATATGTACATAATTTATATATATATATATAGAGATACATATTTTTTTTAATAAACCTTTAAATATTTTAAGTATTGATAAAAAACGTTGAAAATAAATTCGATTTGTGGCATTAAAGTTGAATAAAGTGCGACTCACGATAAATTAAAAACTTGTAGCAATTTACTATTTAAAATATTCAGTAAATTCATATTATCTGCCATTTTCATTTAAGCAAAACCCAGTTTTAATCAGGAGATATTTGGTATGCCACGCGCCGACAAGGGTGGGCCGGTGAGTTGGAGGCTGAAGGCTGTTCGGAGGGCGGTTGCCGTGGGCGGCTTCTCAACGTTTCCTCGATACTCATATTCAACAAAGTTTTAGTTCATTCAAAATAATTTCATGCATCAGGCCAGTAATTAGAAAAAATATGACCGGGATCGATAACTTATCTCCCTTTTAGATTTTTAAATTTCTGTATTAAAATAAATATATGTATAACTTTAAATAACGCCACTCAATGTATATGGTAACTTAAAAAAAAATAGTTGATGAGTTTTATGAAAAATTGAAAATCATGAAATAAAGTTTAAAACTCCATAGCTAATGATGGAAATGTTGTGAATTGCAAATTGTTGCGTTAACCTATAAATTCCAAACTAAAGCTGTGCAACCTTGTGAATAACATTTTTTCCAATAATGATCTATCGCTTGTGTTAAGTTTTTATTTAGTAAATAAAATAAAAATATTTTTTAATAATTATTATCAATATTATTAAAGTATCAATTTTTGATTTTTATTACATCGGTTCTTGTAGATAAAGTTCTTAAGTAATAAATGGAACTACAATTTAAACATTTTTAGGACCAATACGAAATATAATTTATTGTCAACGTCAAACACCACATCAGAGCGAAAATATTATATTAGACAACCAAAAAGTAGTTTATCCGAGAAGATCTAACTTCTAGACCACAATCAGTAGAATCATAGAAGTAATGTAGAAATAATTGAGAAGGACTGGAGGGTTTTATCCCATTTGCTAGAGAAGGGTGAACATGTTTAATATTGCAGTTATTTACTTAATGAAAGATTCAGTTCATATTTATCTCACCAAGAAATTGATGGCAAAAACGTTTGTAATGAGAAGATCTTACTTATTCTGGTAAAAAGATGAATTAATATTCTCTAAAAAAACAATCAATAATTTTCAGCGATATAAAAAAAAACAGAAGAAGACATAGAACAAAAAAAAACAGATTAGGTTGCGACCGAGTCTCGTACTCAGAACTTCTACTCTATCCGAGAGTAACGTCACTGCCAATTGAGCTATGGAAACTTTTTTAAATAATGTTATTTTTGCCAATCTTATATTTCTTTGAAAAGCATATATTTTTATCAAATTTTATCCGATATAGGCAGTAATATTTGTATTGGTGCGCACTGCTATACCCGAGCATATTTGCAAAACTAGACATTGTCTCGGATAGCCTTTCCATTTCTATTTACGAAAGAAATTTTAATTTCTTACTAAGTCGATTTAAATAATACAAAATTTAAAGAAAGAAACATTTCCGAGATAGATTAACCAGACCATATTTGAAAAAATCATAATGCCATAATAAGCGGGAGATGTTGCTTCTGCAATGATGGATGACTTGGACATGGGCAGAGGAATTGAACCCACGATGAACGGGGGGGAATCCTACGCGTTTGTTAACTACTAACCGGTCGAATAAAATATAATTTTCCCAAAGAAAACAGGTAATTTCAAGCTGTACAAAGTATAAGCAGATTATATTAGATTGAACTATAAATTTCAAAGAAAATAATCATAGCACAAATAAACAAAAAATAAAACACAATATTTACATTAAAATTGGAATTAACTTTAAAGTCTTAAAGCTTATTTATTATTAAATATTTAAATAAAATTAATCTAAAACACAAATATGAAACAGATAAAAGCAAGAAACTAAAAACAACAATAGTCACGACCGACACTCGAACTCAATATCATCAAAATATGGCAGCCTAAAATCGGAAGAAATTTAAATATTAATAATTTTTAATAGAAAGTATGAGATCGATGAAAAATGCCGCTTTCTAATGGGTAGATAGAAGATAATAAAAGTTAGATCCCGAATAGAGTAGAAGTTCGGAGTTCGAGTCTCGGTCATGACTATTCTTCTTTTTAATTTCTGTTTTTTTTTTTTGTTTTGTTTCTTATTTGTGTTTTAGATTATTAATATTATTTTAATATTTAATAATATTAACATTTTGTGAAGTTCCTATAATATTTTTTCTTGTTTTAAAGGGTAGTTTAAAAGAAATAAAAAATATATTATATTCCATGTGTCCTAAACAAATGTACAATGAAAAAGTGAGGCATGACCTTAATTTGACTTCGGTGGGTCTACGTGACCAAAACATGACTTTTCTGGAGCGAATAAAATTCCCCGGTGGGGTTTTCATGGTTAGGTTCATAAAGCGCTAGCCATATATACACGTGATGCTTTTAATTATTACTGCTGCCTGTTGTCCAATTCCAGGGAATGCGTGAAGGTATTAACGTTTATTTCAAAGGGGTCATGATGCCTTCAACGTGATCTTAAATGTCAGTTAGTGGAATGGAAATGTCACGTGGAAATTTACTGTTCAAGAAAAAAAAAATTTTTGGGGAAAGATGCTTAGCTGGCTTTAGTATTTTATATTGGTTACCTGTGTCAGACAAGGTTTTACGTAAGAAAATTGAGAAAAAAAGAAAATAATATGATAAAGTACATTATATGTCCATCTTATGGAAACAACATTAATAATATTCAAGCAATATAAATTAGAAAAAAAACAAATAAAAATGCTACCGAGAATCGAATGCAGAATCCACCGCTTTTTTCGCAGGTGCCTTTTCAACACTGTCATTTTTACTATCCACATATTTCTTGAAATCATTATTATTCTTTCAACTTAATTTCCATTAGAAATTTCCCATCTTTACTTTGTAAGCGAAGATTTGAACCCAAACTGAATCGCGAACATTATATTTTTATTTTTTATTATACTGAAACAATTACAGAGTCTTTAACATGATTAGATATATTAATGTTCTTAAAAATATTTTTTTATTGAATTCTAACATTTCGAAGAGAACAGGCTGTATAGAGGTTTTCTATTGGAATATGTTTTTTTTTATGTATTGATATTTTCAACGAGTTTTTTATGTAACGGTCACTAAAATTTGAAAAAAAAAGTAGCCGTACGGCCCTGGATCGGAGGTAGGCCAAAAATAATACATTTAAGAAGCACTTTTTAATGTGCACAAAGTTCTAAATTTAACTCTAGGAAAGGCTGGCTAAAAATATTTAATTTCATTATTCATAAAAAATATTCAAAGAAAATATTCTAGAAACGTATCATAAATAAATAATGAAAGTGCTTAAATTTGCCAATATACGTGCTTAAAAAGAAAAGTTTTATTTATCCAGGCATTCTAAATTTTAATCGAATACTTTATTTAAAGAAATTCGAAGAAAATCGAGAGATATGATGAAAATATCTCCACCATTAAAACAAAATCCTAATTGAAGAATCCCGACGGTTGAAAAGAAAGGTGTATTTTTAAACTCTCTGTTGATCAGATAATTAACTGATTTTACATATTTATTTTTGAACAGTACATAGATAAATGATAAGATCATACATAATGCAATCCTTAAATTAATATTACTCAACATAAATTTATTTTATATTTTCTTAACTTAATTTTAAATTTTCTAAAAAAAAACATGTTTTCATGTGCACATTATGAAATTTAAACATAATCAACATGCATGTTACCATAGTAAAAGCGTCATACCTATACGACGAGGTTTCGTTTACTGAAAATATACAGGTTTTACAATGTTTACATGACTATATCAGCAAAATAAGGGTAATTTGAAAATATGAAATATGGTCTGGAAAAGTTAATGGGGTACTTGCATTTCTTAATGTGTTTAATCTAATCCCTGTTGTAAATGGTGGCAAGAGTAGCCACATATCAGCACGGAGCAGCTACTGAAAGCCGAGTACGTGGTTAACAAGTTTCAGAGAAGTTGTTTGAAGAAGGTTGGGCGCTTAATGAAATCCAGCTTTGGGTAAAAAGTATTTGAGTGTCCTTCTGTACAGTGAAGAAAGCCAAGCGAAATTGAAATCTTATTTTAAATTTAAATTAACTTATTAAATCCTTATGCTTCATTATGATATTAAATGTTTAAATAATATTAACATCATTCGAAAAACATGAATTAATTAAAAAGACACAGAAAATAAAAAGCTTGGGTTGTGACTGAGACTCGAACTGGGGATCTCTACTCTATCCGGAGTACCGTTCTACAAACTGAACTACCTCACCCAAATTCATCAGTGGTCATTTTTATCAATTCATACTGCTTAAAAATTATTCACATTTTATTTCAAATTTTCTGATATTTGCCTCCATTTTTATGACGGTGAGTTGTAACCGTAAAGTGTGAAAAATATTTGGCAAATCTTTTTTTTCCGTCATACTATTTTTATGAGTTATTAGTTATTACATCCAGACTTCTCCCAAGACATGTGCTCTCTTTTTTGTTAGGTATCGTTTTGCTAATTGAACAATTGAAAAATATCGAACAGAGAAAATGGGTTTTCTCCTTTTTTGGTAATTTAAATGATATTTCAAAATTAATAATATGTAAAATATTGGATTGGTCCATAAATAATTTCGTGATGTCAGAGCTCACATTTAGAATGTTTTTTTTTTATGTCAGAAAACAGCTTTCGATTTAAATTATAGATTTAACACAAATAATATTTCTGAAATCAGTAAAAAGATTTGATTAAAAATGCTTTTTACAAAAATCTTTAAAAAATGTAGACGCTTCAGCAGAATTTTTTTATGCTTCGTTTAACACACTTCAAGTTGATTCATATTACAAACTGTTATTAGAAAAAAATAGAAATCTATGTATAGTTATAATTTTAGATTGCTTTCTAAAGTGGACTTTTTTTATTCCGATAAATGAAAGTTAAGCGATTCATTTAACGTTATTTTCAGTGGTTCTTATACTGTTTCCTGTAATTAACCGACAACCAGATGGGAGGTATAGTATTCGTTTTATAGCACAGTTAGGGTCAGCATTACACTGCTGAACTCTAATGTGGGTTAGAGGAAATACGTTTATCTACCATTATTGTAATGTGTAAAGACATGTTGCGTTTAACGAAGCTACTGGGGACGCTGATGTTCTGTAGACTGCAGTTTACTCTATGAAAATACAGACCCTGCTGACGGCCAACCTATGATTAGAAAAAAAAAAATTTTTGAGAAGAAAGATGCAGAAAACAGGGTCTGTCTGTAATTATTTTCTGAAATAAATCCCTCCATAATCATTATTACCAGTTTTCTAACCACTGCTCTCATATTTTTACTCACTTAGTTTGGTACGATATTTTTTCTTCTTTTTTAAAAAACACTGTTTTTAGAAGGTGACATTTACAACAGGTGGACTGAAGCGTGCAAGTACGAACATGTAATAATAATTTTTCCGTTATAAATACAACATAATCCATACCATTTTTTTTTCTTTCATTGGAAGTGGAACATTTAACTTTGGGACCAAGGGCGAGTGGGAAGCAAGTACTTAACTTTAATTGAAAAAAAAAAATACTGGAAGAACTTAAAAACATTTCTTTAAGTAACATAATTTCTTCTTATACTTGAATTTAGGTTATTCGCAAGGTATTTTCCAGGAAAGCATAAGTCTTTTGGTAAAGTTAGTGTCGATTTACCGAGAATGCAGTAAAGGTAGCAGATAAAGGCTTATTCCTGGAATTGATTGAAATCTCGGTTAGTTTTTCCGGGAAAAAGAGGCGGTCTTCCGTTCTCTGAGATATTTCACGAAAAGGTAGGCTTCGAGGAATCCGTCCGTTTAGTTAAGAGTTGAATTGTTTCTCGAAAGCGAATACTTTTCTCTCTAGATAGTATTTAAAGTTGAGATACGGAATGACAAAAACAACATACTGTATTATAATAGCTGAAAACTGATAGAAGAATACGAGAATAGAAAAAGACACAGAAAATAGAAAGGTTAGATTGTGACCGAGACTCAAACCCGGAACCTCCAAATTGTCCGGGTGTGGCGCGTCTGCCGGTGGGATGGGAAGGCGGAATTTTTATTATCTGTGTCTTTTTATATTCTCATATTCTTTGAAGATTGTTAATATTCTTTCAGTAATACATATTTCGATGAAGTGTAAAGCCTTAAAAGATAATGTTAATTTAAAGAAAATAATTATTTCAACTATCTACGCTTAATAGTATTGATTTAATGTCTCTTAGATTTAATATTTCACTCTCATAATGATGTATTATGTAAGGGTAAGTCACAAAATATATATTTTTTAATATACCACTTTAAAATTAAGAAAAAAAAGGTTTTAGAATGTATAAAAAAAAACAACATGGTGGATTGATTTTATGCTACTACTCTATTTTTTATATATTTTAAATGTCACACGAAAAACTGTTATTTCTTTACAAAAATATATAAAGAAAGTTCTCCACAACAGCAATATAATTTAAGATTACTTTTTACACCAGCGATATTTTAGAAAGATCGTTTCATCTGAAATCATTGAAATTACCACATTCAATAACCTTTTGACCTTTATAAATGTTTATGCCTACTTAATTGGAGATGCTCGTTGAATAAGAATGATTGAAGATCAAAAAATGGCAAAGAAGAAAAACGTATAGAATTAGGCTTGTGGGACGTGGAGAGAGTTGAAATCAGCGGGAGCCCAAGCAACCCCTTCTCGTTCCTCCACTCCTGGTCTCTGTAGATATATCCAGACTGCCATCACCCCCTCCCCCCCGGCCGCCCACGAGCGCCGCCCCAGAGCGGGGGTGAGTGCGGCCCTGGCAGGCTATAAATAGAGCCGGCGGCGGCGAGAGCAGAAGGGAAGATGGCCCTTGTGTTCGGGTTTCGCGAGCGAACAGCCCCAGCCCAAACTGCTCAATGGCGTTCTTGGAAGTAACAGCTGGTGGATGTGAGTACTCGAGTGGAGGGCGGCCGCTGGCGGAGGGGCGGGAGATGTTTTCAATTTTCTGATCCTGGAATTCAGCTATCTGCCACAAGTATGTTAATTTAAATCTTCGATGACCTATTTTTAAATTGTTGTATAAATACCAAGAACTGATTCTGTATTGATATTACCGAATTCTCATAAACGTTATTAAATTTATTATACTTCTGCCACTAAGGGTTCCGTTGTAATTATTATTTCTGTTAAATATGTTGTTTATGAGAAAGGAAAATAAATGACAAAGGATCTACCACGTGACAGTATGCCTTACATGTGTTTATACTTTTGCTAAAAAATTGATTCTTCTACAGACCTTGCCAAAATGTAAACATTTCCTTTCATTTGTTGCACGTGTAACATGTTTTCCAGTCCGACCTCATCGCGAACAAATAATGATTGACCACGGATAAAAAGGAACCCCTTAAAGTGTTCGCTTTAATTATTCAACAACAAAAACTCGAGTATTTTTTAAGTTGATTGCTTCAGCTTTGACGCCTGTTAAGTGTAGAATGACGTCGGAAAGTTATGAAAGCTGTTTATTGACGTCACGCCCGTACTGCCCCACCCTCCCTCACCTTGCCGCCCTCTACCCTATCTTGTTCCTCCCTTCCGTGTATCACGACAAACCGGTGTTTACGGCTCCCGACTGCTAACCAGAGCATACAAACAACTATAATATACAGATATAATGCACGGAAACTACAATGACGCAATTGAGAGAAGCTATTTATGTTCAAGGTTAGAGCCTTATTTACGTTAATTTCACTTCTAAGCTTTTGATGTGTTACTAAAGGTATTATTATATTTCGCGGAAGGTATCACCAGCAACATGTCTGGACTACTTAAATATATTATTACCGTATTATAATACAAATACAATATTTTTCTTCACCAAAATATATCCACTTTCCAAATACGACGATTTAGTCTTGGTTCGTAGAGGTCCGAAAAATACATTTAATTCATAAATATACATATTTTTATCCGTCTGTTTACCGGCTGCCTCAGAATACGGAAGGACGACGCGTGACGTATATATATGTGTCGTCAATATTTACCAACAATATTGACGAAAGCCGTGGCAGAGTGGTCAAATTCCTTGATCTGATCCGAAAAGTCGCATGTCCAACAATTTATCCAAATTGAAACCAAGGTTGAGTCCTATGTAGTCGTACGTATTTCCTTCGCTTTATTCGAACAAAAGGAAATTTTATCAAGTTCTATATTTAGCATTTCGTAAATGTATCACCCGAGCTATTAATCACACATAATCGGATATTCCTTAGTATATTAATAGGCATCGTGTTTTATTCCGTCATATCAAACATCCCTACTAATTCTTTGTCCGCCTTTATTCTGAGAATTCTTTCATGCCTTCCAATTTCTCATCATCATTACATATCCTGTTATTAAAATCATACTTGATTATACACGCGCCTTTCTACCTTTCCTATGAATTAATCATCACAATGAGATATCAATGTGGAACGTGTGATTAAGCTATCATTTGTTATATTTAAAGCGAAAAGCATGTAACGAGAGCCCATGCTTAAAAAATAATAGTTAATTTACGTAATTCATAAAATTGTTTTAGTGTATACATCTTCTACTATTCCAGAATAAAATACATATTTATTCTTACAAATGATAAGCTGAAAAAATTATACAATCTTTGTTTCATCCACATTCATACATCGTCGCATACATACTTACATGAATCGAATCTATTTCAATTAGATTTGATTGATCATTTTTTGGAAGACCTGGGTCTTTACCGACTTTTTCTTCCATTTACCTGTGCATTATGTCTTCTCCTGAAACTCCCCGCTCCGCCTATGCGATCTAAAAAAACACAAAGCCTCCTTTTCTTAACAATAATCATCACGCTGCTGTTACCATGTAGTATTTTCTCAACTTTTCATTGGCAAAATAGTAGTACTTAATTTTTAATAAGCTGGTATGTACATTATTATCTATTTATCTATACTGTTTAGTTATAAAATCTTGTCTTATATTGTATATTATATGCATTGTACTCTGTTTTTTGTACACTCCATATATATTTTCCTACATATCTTGAATAACGCCTTAAAATTTTATTTTTTTTAATCCATATAAACATATTATGATCCAACAATCTACAATGAGGTGTACAAATAATATTAAAATTTTATTTTTATTGACTACTCTTTCTAATATCTGTACATGAATGTTCTGCCGAATATTTTAAACATATACTCGTATGGTAGATTGTAGATATGTTATATATACATATAGCTTCTCTGTATGCCTCTTCACACCAATAGAATTCATAGAACCAAATAACAATATATCTGCGTGTGCCTTAACAGGTCACATAACACAAACAAAAATAATCCTATTGACCCAGATATTTACTTATTGACAAATTATTGTGCATTTACATTGACGAAATGTCACAAAACACCATTGGTGAGAGTTAATTAATAGTGTGAAGGGGCATTAGAAAGGCAAAACCGCTATCTTGCATAATGACGTCACTTTAAAAAATGGTTTCACTCATTATTTGGTCAAATGATGGATGAATTTGAAAATATTGAAGTAAATGTATTTATTGCCATTGTACACATTTTTAATAACTCCTGTGGTGATACCTTTAAAAAAAATCAATTATACACAAGTACTTTATTTAAAAAGTACGAAAAAAACATAAGAACAATTATACTGACATAAATATTTATTCTTTGGCATGTGCAATGTTTATTTATTTTTATTAAATGGAACCATAAATGAAACACGAGATCTGCCTGCTGTCAATTGATTGGTCGGAACGTTAATTTGTAGTAAAATATGGATTTAATATTGACGTTATTTTTACTATATTTTTAGTGAATTTTTGAAAAGCTGTTTTTTAATATATTAAAAATTATATTTTTGCAAAATTTGATATTTCTATTAATTGCCTCACGGCTCACGACTGTCGTAATTTCCTGATAAAGCATGATTTAGCATTATTTTTTTAACCGTAGTAGTCAAGTTATCAACGGTATCGGTACTATACATAATATATGATATGTTCAAAGCTCATATGGGCTTAGGTATAATCTATATCGATATGCTACGGCGTAGAACATGTGCCAAGCCTCTACGGATCTACGCATCGGGTCGCACGTGTTGATCAAGAGAATCGTCCAATTTGGAAAATAACCAATTATCTCTTATTTATATAAATTGGTCAGGAATTTTCCACAATAATTTATTATTCCAAAATAATAATTAATGGGCATTGAATGATATTATACTTATTTCGGGCATTGAATAATTTTATACTTATACTGTTCAGGATTTTTGTGTTGATGAATATGTGATTAAACATAATTTAACCGGTTAACTGAGTCCTCCATCATTACACAAGCAACATTTCTCACTTATAATGATGGTAGTAGGGGTTTTTCAAATATAAACAGATATTGCTTGTACCTATTTGCAACCCGAGTTTGTAACTATTTCTTAAAATAAAATATTTATACATATAAAGGAGGTCCTACTGGCAAGCTGTCAAATGGAATGAGATGAGTGAAGTGAAGTTGAAGCTGAAATTTTGGTACACGTTTTACGGTAAAAGGTTAGTGGTAAGGGTCAGATTTCATTTATCTAACACACAAATTACTTACATACTCTGAAAGCATTAGATTTTATTGTTACAGATTCATCAGAATTGATTCAAACGTGACTCTCAGGCAATTCCCCCGTTTTTTGTGTTATTTTCTCTTAATCAATATACTCGTATACTCAATAGTTTTGAAGAATACGAAAATAATTCCGAAAACTTTTTCCATGGTTCGTCAATGAAGCGGAAAATCTGTCAATAGAAAATTTATGATTACTTGTACAAGAGACCTTTGTATGAATGGGTGATTAGGTTCGCTCTAAATATATTTCGGCATAAAAGTGTAGATAATATTTATCGTGTTAATGGCCACGGGGAGGTGGGTTAAATGTTGATTGGAAAACCTTTCGATTTCTATATTTACTGCGTGACATTCGAAAATAGCCCATAAACTTACGGTAATGGTTTGAAATTCAAATAACGAGGGAAAAACATGTTTTTTCGACTGTCATGTACAAATCGACATGTGACGTGTAATTTTGAATTGGAAACTACAAAGTATCTATCAATCATGAATACATTACCAAAAAGTTGATTCTAAACATCAAACAAAGGAATTGATTAAGCTAAGGTAGTCTTGTTTGAAATGTAAAAGGTTTCCCGAAAGAGAAAACCTTTTTAATATTATATAAAGATTTACACACTGATGTATAGTGTACTGTCCTATAATATAAAACATGATTTCCAAAAAATAAAGTAATTGACAGGCTCTTAGCGTTCGAGATGCGAGTCCTGAGAAAATTGCTTGGATTCCGTCATCCAATGGCCAAGTATGTAACCACACGGAAACTGATGCCATTCATCATGAAACTAACGATTGTTTCGTGATCTCTAGAATAAGAGCCCCAATGACAATGTATAAGGAGAATGAACGACATCAAGGAATGGGTCAGGATGCACACGAACAAACTGAAGCATGGCGCTAAGACAGAATAAAATTCCGATTTTTTGACGCAGAATTTAAAGTTTAAATTCATAATATTATCCGTATATAATATTGTAAAGTTCAATGTAAACTGCAACCACATATTAAAGCGTGAACCAACAAACTAACTATAACTCAATTTCTCCGCAGTTTTAGGTTAGGCAGAGACGATGGAAAATCCATAAAAAAGCTGTCTCGGCACACACTTCTTGTTTCGTTGACATTCATTCATCGTCTCGTAATATTCTTCTGTTTTTCTGAATCTTTAAATGTCTTCCTGGAGCATCCCCGATATCTCCTTCCATCCCCTGGCGCGTCCCTAATTCTCCTCTGTCTGAACGTATGAACAAATGAAGGCTTATCTTTTCTTATCAGATAAATCAAAGAGATGTTAATAAAGATTGTTAATCAGTGAGAAATGGTTGTGATACAGGCTAATTCTCCAGTATATGTATTTATATATTTATTACTAATTTACTGTCTGTATCTGTATTTTCTCCAAATAAATATAAAAAAAAAGAGTTATGAGAGTTTTTTCATGACTTAAAATATTGGATGTAAGTAAGGATGCAAACATTAAATATTTTATTTTCTACGAACACAATGATCCAAAGTGGTAGGTACAGGTTTTGAAAATGGCAGTTAAGTAATAGGCCATTGAGTTTTGACCAAAAAGAATTAACAAAAAAGATAATGACAATCTTTTTTTTACAACTGTTACATTGTGTGCGGTCCTGTCGGTCGTGCACTGGCACCTGTTTGACCTCGTATTTCAGGTCACACTGTGTCATTATGTGTAGTTTGTAAGTACTGTATGCTGATGCGGCTGGGCGCAAGGCTTTAGTGCTGAGGTCAAGGCCCTTGCCTGGTTGTTCCCTGTGCCTGCGGTTGCACAGTGCACAGCCTTCACCACTAGAGCTTTTACAGGAGCTCAAGACGCTTTGTAGTTTACGTGCTGATTATAATGCATGAAGTAAATTACAAAAACATAATAAGTTTCGACTTTATAGTGCAACAGCTTGGCAACTGAAAAATTCCTTAGATTTTATGTGAAAACGTATTATATATTTATATAACAATCAATTACCTACCTCGAACGTTAATTGCTAATTGTTAAAGCACAATTTTATATCGGTAGAATTTCTTTATTTAGATTAGATTTATTGTATGTTTATGCAACCACACCTTTTGAATATTTGAAATACGAGGTATTGTAATTCAAATATTGTGGACACGTCTGGATAATTACAGTAAAAATAACCGTAATTCGTCATGTTTGAAGCGAAAAATTTTTCTAGATTTACTTCGGTAATATCACCGAGTCAGAAACATCGAAATCGTCGCGGAGCCCCGGCGTCCTCCGCGTAAGTTTTGTGAAAGTTTGAAGTTGCGGGTTTGACTCCTGCACAGTCCAAAAAATAAATTCAAATAAATTTTTCAAACAAATACACTGGAGCATCGCCTTATTCAATTGCGCCTGCAAATAACGGGCCTGGAAATTCCAGAGCATATATTGGTTGCTACACCTGGGAACACGCTGTGAAATACCCGAAGTGGCGGTAAGGGTATGTATTCGTGATGCAGACAAGGAAATTCGGAGAAAGGTAAAACAATGGATCCAACAGATGAGCAACGGTAGCTCCCCTCAGCGGCTGTTTTTTTAATGTACAAAATGCTCCAGAATCCGTGGGTCCAAATCGATATTTTCAGCCACTGAATGAAGCATGACACCTGACGCCAAGAGACCAGTCTACCTGGAATGCATGGGCCAGTCGATGATGAGATAACTTCGCCTTTGCCTAACCTTATCCCCATTGTATTTTGAATCGTTTGATGTTATAAATAGATAAATGTTTCGTTCGTCTCACTTTATCGGGCGGACTAATGAAGCATATTGTTCCTATTGACGTGCGCATTCTTTAAGGTTAACGTCCTATAGCACTTAGACGATCAGGTTGTTATTAGCACTCGATTCCATAAAGTTGATTGGTCGAATATTGAAAATACAAGCGACTTGTGGCGCAAATTGCGAAGTGTCGGGGCAATATTGGAATTAGCTGGCCCTCGATTTTTAAAAATTGTTTGATGTAAAAGATAAATATTTTGCCAATAAAAAAATGGGAACAGGCATATTCGATTACAGTTTGCTTAATCAAAGATTAAAAAATGTTTGTACAAAAACAATTTTTAGCCATTCTTACTTTTTAAAAGTATTTTCACACTATGGAACATCTGATACGCAAAATAATCACTATTAAAAAAAAGACTACTCGGAAAAAGTATTGCTTGGCTTCTTTTAAAAAAAAAAACAGTTTCAGTTTGCTTTGTTTGTATTTCATACTATTTTTGTAAAATGATTATGCTTCTGTATGAAAAAAACAATTAATTGGTCTCATTTGGATTTTATATAAGAATACGATACATCAACAGTACTTAGCATAAAGGGTATAAAAAGCAATAAGTAGGTACCTACCTAAAGTTAATATTGCAAAAATGTTATAAAACATAAAACAAAAAATAATGACACTCAAAAAACATGCACATGAAATATATAGAGAAAAATTACAGGATGAAATTGGCAAAAAAAAAATTTGCTCTAATCCAGTCATTCCCAAAGTGGTCTATATCGACCCCCAGGGGTCGATTCCGACCTGCAAGGGGTCCACGTCAATGAAAAAAAAAATTGGGGGTGCATGAGACGTAAATGGGTGTCCACGGGAGTGGATTCCATTTAGGCAGGCTGTCACCAAAATGTTGGCTTCCCGCAAATGTAATAATCCACCTCACAGATACTACCTATGTAGGTACTTACGTAATACTATCTTATAATGGACTTTAATTCCCTAATTATATTAATAATAATAATTTTTGTGGAGGTTTTTTTTCCGATTTGGGGAGGATTTTTTTGTCGATTTGCTAGTACTTTTCGATTTCAAATCTCTACCGACTAGTGCTTTTTTTCGGAGAGGAATTTTGTTGATTTGCTAGCACTTTTCGATTTGGGATCTCTGCCGACAAGTACTATTTTTTGACGAGTTCGACTACATTTGAAGTGTTCACCGCGAAGGGTTCATTTCAAAGAACTAGCAGTTCCTGAAGCGTTCACAAAACTTTGAATTTTTTCCCAACGCTAAAAAAAATCAATACTAGGAAAGCAGGGGGTCTATACAAAACAGAAAAAATCGACAAGTGGTCTACGGGACAAAAAAGTTTGGGAACCTCTGCTCTAATCCATCCATTTAAAATATGGAATAATATCTGCTAAAATACATTGTAATTTATCGTTTGTATAAATTTGAAAAGATAATTTTGTATAATAATATCCGTCAGTTCCGAATATGAAAAATTCACACGCGTACTTGTGAACGTTATATTCACAAAGAAAATTATGTTTTAATTTTAATACGTATAAGTACCTATATACGTATTAAAATTATCAATATTAAACAAATCAATGACATCACCGTTTTTAATTCATTTTCATTCTTGGAATTGATGAGTAAATAAAGCAAATAGTTTCTAAGAATCTGCTGTTAAGTAGAACACAGTACTCATACGTATGACTTGCTTGCATACGACATATTTCAAACGTGATGTTTGACTTTAGTATTTTTTTAAAGGTTAATAAAAAGTACAAAATGAAAAACTTTTCAAATAACCGTAAAATTTTTTCGAATATTCAAATTCCATAATCGTACACACCCGTTGTCCCCTTTTCGCTAAACATAATAAGTAAGCCTAAGTAAGTCCAAAGCTGTTTCTCAGTGACGTTTGTAAATTATAGTTGTGAAAGTGTATACATGTTGTTATTCTAAACGCATAGCCTATATATAATAGGTTCGAGAGTATATATAATTTTCAGCAATTATTTCGGAAGAATTACAGAAGTAATACATATTTATTACTTTTTAGTTGTAAATTTAAAATGTATTTCGTTTAATTTTCAAAAGAACTTAGGTTGCATGGTTGACTGAAGCTGTAATATCGCGAGCGGATATTAATAATAAAAAAAAGTATTAACTCTGTACATCAGGCCATATTACACAAATCTCAGAACAGAACATGGCTTTTGAACATACCAATATTGTAGGAGGGAGAAAACACAAAAGTCATCAAATCATGCCACAACCGAGCCATTGCGCACGAGAACACATTGTAAAAACAACAAATTCTCACTTAAAAAATGTCTACCTTATGCAAGTGTTGGCACCATTTCGTAAGGCTTAAAGAAAAATTTTGGTTTTGGCTGGAAATAAAAATATTTTTGGTCGTCTTCTAAATATGTATACCTAATAAATTCCTGAAAAAAATACCAGTTGTTCGGCTTGTCTTCATTAGCGCCATCTAGCGATTCTTTGCTTAAGCATTCTATTGATACAGAAATCTGCATACCTTTATCTAAGCATTGAACCCATGCGGAAAGGCCGCCATATATCAGAGGCTTTATTTTACATAAAAATAATATAAAGTTATTAGTCACTCTTGTATGAATTTTTTACAACTTTTGTCGTTTTAAAAATATGAGAATTAATTAAATTAATTTAAAGTAACATTTTCCTGGGTAACTGTTAAAATTTTTAGGTATGGATCATAAAGAGTCATCTGTTGGATTCTAAGTAACTCACATTTTTTATACTTCTGCCAACGTAGTCTTAAATAACTTTGAATGTAAAGCAAAAGGTGCCACTACAGTAAGTTACATTAAAAAAACCTTACAGAGTTCATAAGATAAGCATCTGAGTATTAATCTCAAAGCGATAATATACAAGAGGGAGAACTGCTGTTGAAGTTTTGACGGACTCGGCTAGACCTGGGCGTGGCAAGGACTAGGGCTAGGGTATTTATTCATACATTCATAACACATGTCAACATAATATTTTTGCTTATTCGTACAACCATATTTTCACAGTATTTTGCTATAAACAAAAATATAGCATGAACCGTTGAGTTATGTCAATTTATGTCGCATATCAAAACGTGTGGGTAGAGTCAACGGAGACGCGGGACACGAAGAACATTCTTGCAATACTTTAAAGCGGTGTAATAATTTGGGAAATTTTGTTGTCTCTTTCTTTCTCATGGTTTACGACGTAAAAACCCGGAGAAAGTGATTTATCCCAAATTTGTATAGGTTGGGTAAAAAGAATTAGATCTCTCTCCCTATATTGTTATTCCAAGGTATTAATACATATAAATAAGTTCACCGTACACAGGGCAGGTCCAAATTAGGCGCAATTGGAGCAGTCCGCTCCAGGAGTTAAGGCGCTGATAGTATCTAATTGGTCTAATTAAATTAGTTTTTACGCGCCCAGTGCCATTAAATATATAAAATGGAAAAACCAAACTATTCATGGACGGCAATCGAACCCGCAATTTTGGCATAACGGATTATCGTCCCGCGCCTCTCTTTAATACTTGATGCGAGTTGGTGCTTTGTTTAAGAAAAAGTAAGCGTGAATCTGACAAAACCGTTTATATATTTCGACCCCGTATCTTCTTAAGCTCACCAGTCTTTTCAGAATTTGGTAAGTCCCATAAAGAGCGAGAAAACGGCATCTAATTTCCGACCCTAAGCCTCGCATTTTTCCCGCAAGATGGTATTTTTTTTAACAAGTGTTACTTTTGGAGGATTTATTGAATTCATCGTCTTAAACTCACCAATCTTAAAACAGAATAACAAAAGTTCACTTCATTCGGTCCCGTAGAGAGCGTAAAAACGGCATCTAATTTCTGACCCTAAGGCTCGCATTTTGTCCGCAGAATTGTATTTTTTTTTAAAGTCTTACTTTTGGAGAATTTTTTCAATTGATCGTCTTAAGGTCGTCAATCTTAACAGAATTACAAAAGTTCACTTCATTCGGTCTCATAGAGGGCGAAAAAACGGCATCTAATTTCCGACCCTAAGCCTCGCATTTTGTCCGCAAAATTGTATTTTTTTTTAAATTGTTACTTTTGAACGATTTTTTTCAATTAATCGTCTTAAACTCATCAATATTGACAGAATTCTAAAAGTTCACTTCATTCGGTCTTATGGAGACCAAGAAAAAGGCATCTAATTTCCGACCCCAAGGCTCGCATTTTGCCCGCAAAGTTGTTTCTTTTTTAAGTGTTACTTTTGGAGAAATTTTTCAATTAATCGTCTTAAGCTCATCAGTCGTAACAGAATAACAAAAGTTCACTCCATTCTGTCTCATAGAGACCGAGAAAACGGCATCTCTTGAGTTATTTTGACTTCAGACTTACGACGTTTTTTTTTTCAGAATAACACTCATGGGTCCACGTGGAAAATAACGAATATACGTACTCTAATTACACAATTAGTCATTCTGTTAGAAGTAAACAAGTTTTTTTTAAATGTTGGTGTTAAAAGTGAGGTTTCGACAAGGGGCGCCAAACATTTTACCTGCGCCAAGCGCCGTTTGACTCAAGGCCGGGCCTGATCGAATAGTTCGTAATTATTTTTTCAGCCATTGTTTTACGTAGGTTCAATATTGTAAATAAGACTAGAGTGAATTTACTTTGTAGATACTACGGTAGTAGGGTATACTGCATATCAAAAGTTATACGGTTGATTCACTAACACCTAAAATTGATAAATATTTATCTTAAAAAATGCAATGCAAATGGCTAAATGTAAATAAAAGATAGCAAAAATTAAACGGTCTTTTTAATTTTTTTACAAACCACCCCCATCTTATATCTCCAAATGTGATAGATGAGGCTGTTATAAATAGCATTTCCCTTCAAAATATTATTTTAACTACGCGTTTTTTACAATTTTATATCATTTTATGGACATGTGCCTAGTTTGGTAGTAGTATACAGTAAAATACAAAAGGCAAAACTAAAATAGAAAAATTAAGCCGGTAAATTTACTTAACTTTACAGTTTTTAAAAACGATGACGTTGGTTATCTATACACGTACCTTTTATAGTTCCTAAAATGTACTTTACTCTAAACACCATCGTCAATCCATGGCGCACATTGTTATTGCGCAGTTTTCATTTGATGTCATACATTTACGTGCCCGAATTGTGACAATATGCCACCTCAACAAATCATAAAACACTGCTACTAAATCAAACCACCCAATTAAAAGAGATCGATTATTTATTCCATATTTTAATGAAAGGTTGCAGATGGAAATCCCTTTCTTTGTCATTTTTCTCAAGGATGATTCTAGAGGGTTGTGTGAGGATTAATGCTTGAAAGCGCTACCTCAGTGACAGCTATGACGTGGGCGGGTGTCGGTGGTGGGGCGGAGCGGGCGAGGAGGGTTAGGGCGGGTGCGGGGCGGGCGGGACAGGTCGATACCGGGACACCCACATGATTCCCCTTGCGCATGCGCCCTTACCATCGATCCTACTCAATGAACTTTCAGTATCACACTCCATTCGCTGACACTTGTGTTTAAAGGTGAGTCTGAAATTTTGATTTTCTTTATAATTCATTGTTCAATCAACGTTTTTAGTAATCTTACCACTTATTTCCTTTAAATGTTTAAAGTCTATTTGTTTCCATATCAATTAGTATCTTACACATTGTTTTTTTAACTACGCAATATTGTTGACTGTTCACTAATGTACGTATTTGTTTTCTAACCTTTGCCCAAAATATATGTACGTAACATAATTGTTATTACATATACAGAAAAATGTTCATAAAATAGGATTTAATTAATTTTAATTTTTTTAATGAATACGTAAAATATTAGAATAGATATAATTATTTCGCGAATGTAACCGATTTACTTAATTTTGGGTTATTTAAAAAACATTCTTTGTAAACCTTTTTATAAATAAACTTGTGTTTCTTTATTATAAATAAAGAGTTATTTAAATCATATGTTTTTAATGGTGCTAATGTTCGCTTTTTCTTGATATATTTATTTGGAAAGAGAAATGGTTGATTTCTCAAAGCTAAAAATAAATTCCCTTGATATATACAACCCACACCATTTTTAAATTCCAGTGGCCGACTGAAATTCATTGATACTCCAACAGGTGGTAGCAACATTTTGGTGGCGTGGCAGAAAAACGTATTACGTATTAGTTTCACTTTGACTTTGTATTAATTCTGTAACGTATTTGATAACATAATTGGACATAAGGACTGAATTCAACAGACAGAATTCAACGGACATGGTCATAATTGGAACATGATTTAAGTAAAAACCATCACGTAATTTTTTTTTTATTATCGTCTTAAAAAATATTGCGTAGTGCTTTACTAACATTTGAAATTATAGAACAAACTGAATGGCGTCTTGCTTTGTTTTTTAATAGTTTGATGGGTTGGTTTTTCTAAGTTCCTTAACTTAAGTTAAAAATGATGTTGCGAATCTAACATTATTAATCTAGGGATTCCTGAAAAAAAAAACATCGAAATTCATGATGTCAGAGAGCATAGTTATAGACTTTTTACTGTTTTTTTTATTTTATTTTTAATTCTGCTATATGGTTAAGATACTGAAGTAATTTTTTTAACAATATCTGGTTTCCCGAATATTTTCCGTGATAATCTTTCGCGAAAATTGATAAATACGTGACCCGAGTAAAGCCTCAATGCTTTATTTCAATTCAGTCTTCTTTCTACGCGTTTGGACACATTTTCCACATTAATCTTTTTGATTCCGGGAAATCAATTTACATAGGTCATGACTGAAATACGAATTAACACGAAGATACGACCTCAGTTAACACAATAGAGGCCTGGAAGGTCGCATATTAAAAAAAGAGACAATTTGAAATATGTTTAGCTTTATGTGAGTCATTGCATTATCCGAATGAGAGATTTTGTGTAATGTTTGACCTAAAGAAATTTATAGTGTTATTTAATGTTTGACCTAATAGATTTTATTACATGTGTTATTTGATGAAGGGATTATGTAGGTTTGCTTAATGTTTTATTTTATTATGAAATCTTGTAATATTTGGCCTAACGTATGTGTACATATACAGCTCATTACATGATTTGATGGGCATTTTATGATATTGTTTGTAATCACGCACAAGTGACCTAACTACTTGAACCAGTAGGGCTATGGCATTTCTAATTTTAAGAATATTTTGATTCTGAAAAAGGGTATATTCGGTTCTGATCAATAAACACAGTTGAAGAAATTTAAAAAAAATATCTAGTAATAACGTCATGACTTTGATTGATATTAATGATAGTATCTTTTCATGGCGATACTGAAAGTATTTAGTTCTTGGACGTTCTTGGTTGCGTTTAAAAAACTACAATTTTACATGTGAAAAAATTTAATATTTTTTCACCCTGTCCAGGATTTGAGCCCATGTCCTCTGGCCTCTAGGCCCGGAGCCAATGATCTAACCACTCTGCCACGGAGTTCACCAAAGTATTGTGAGTAGGCTAACAGTATTAATTGATTGCAGGAATCGCTCAGCCCCTCAGCTAGCACCAGTTCCAGATCCAGTGTCAAGATGGCGCTGCTTCCGGCGATAGTGGCGCTGCTCGCTACTGGGACGCTGGCCTATCTGCCCCACGATGCGGGGCCAAAGCTCCAGGCTGTTCATGTGAGTTATATTTACTAAGCCGACTAGCTGACCATCACGCCATTTCTCCGCAGGGGTAGGCAGAGAAGATGGGCCACCATATTACTCTGTCTTGGCACACACTCCTTACTTCATTCACATTGATCGTACCATGTCTTTCTCGGACGTCCCCGACTTCTTGTTTCATTCACATTCGCGTCATACATTTTTCTCACACTTATTTTTTCGTTCATCGTATCGATACGCTCAACATCCCCAAACCATCTGAGCATCCTATTCTTAATCTCATTCATTACGCTTACATCAGCCTTGCATTCTTAATAATAATAATTAATTGTCAATAACTTTTATTCAATTAATATGTGTCATAACACATTTAATTCATATAAAAATAATGATAAAGTATATTTACGGCACGTTCTAGAGTGGTAGATAAGTATCGCGCTGGTGAAAGACCACCATTCAGAATCGAAACGTTGCTTGAAATGGCTTTAGCCGTGTTTGGTGACCAGATCTGAATAGCCAGGTACTTCCCAACCTTCCTCTTCCCAATCTCCTTCCCCTTCCTACTACCTTCAGCCTCACAACACACCCTATTTGGGGATGCCATAGTCTCACTGGCTCTAGATGGTAGGGAGCAGTTGAGACTTTTGTGCGGTATTCATAAAAAAAAATCTTTCCGGATATCCACATTTTTAACACGGTCATACATGGTTTTCCGCATATACGCCCCAGGGATCTCATTTCTACAGCATTCAGTCTACTTTCATCCTTTCTCTGCCAGTTCCATACCTCAACGCCATACAACATTGTTATAAGCACTCCACTGTGGACTGCTAGCTTCGCTTCTTTGGACATTTTTTAATTGCGCCAACAGTGTTCGGTCCTCCATTTATGGAGTTTCCTGCATTCTTGTTTCAATATCCTTTTTCCATCTCTCGTAAACATACTTCCTAAATACACGAACTCATCTATTTGTTCCAAGTATTCATTATTCAGAACTATATTGCACGCTGTTCTCGTACTCTCTCTTCCAAATAACATGACTTTGGACTTACTTACATTCATCATTATCTCATTTAGTAAGGTTATATTACTTTTGTTAATGTTACCATGTTTGAAAATGTTGAAAAAAATACATAAAATAAATCATAACAAATCAAGATCATGCCGCTGATAGCTCTGTTGGAAGATCTCTTTTCGTTAGACACATTGTTTTTGGAAAGGTAGAGAGGTCACAGAGTCACACGCCTTTATCCCTCACTCGCCATATGGAAACAGCTGTCAAGGGGAAAATAAGCTAAGATTAGTAAAACGATCATCCTAAAATTCAGAATCTAGTTCTATATATTACAACACGAGTGGCTTTGACTAAGGTTACTAGCAGAAAACCTGCCAATGATTGTTTTCAAAGACTCTCACTGTTAAATCTTAGAGTACAATAAATTGTTGTTGCCATACCATGTTTCGGACACAACTTCAAAAATGCATCTTTTTCTGCAGTTCGCTCAAGACCACTACATCTCCGATGCCCTACTACGAGAGGTTGTGGACCGTATGGGCAAGGACCTGGCAGAGGCTGCTGACTCCTACATGGACTTCCCAGGAGGAGACTCTCGCATGCCTCTCATGTCTCGGGCAGTCAAGGATCTGGAGAGCGAGCAGTTTGACTACGACTCTCTTTCCGATGGCAACCCCAATCCGAGCCTGAGGGACCAGGAGTATCTTCAACATAGGTTAGAAAAAACCTTTTTTCAAATATGTTACATTATTGTACTCTACCTTTTCCAGTCAAATTCAACCCAACCTAATTGTATTGAGATCTTTAAGTGATAGCATAACTCTTCATTTTATTAGTGCAAAGAAACGGTTCGACAGAGGCTTGCCTCAACACGACCCAATCTAAACCTAAACGTTATGTTAACTTCTTTGCTGAGATAACCCTTGTTCCATAACCCTTTCAATTTCATTCCGTCCCAAGGTTGGTAATATCAAAACCACTTCCATAAGACGCCCATATACTGACAGCAAAGATGGCCGCTAACCTTGTTAAAAAACGTTTTCTTGCATGGTGGATACTGTTTTTTTTTATTACTCAAAGCAAAAAAACAATACGGCTCGAATTGTAATTTGATTGGCTGTTTACGAAAAGGCGCTGTTGATAGGCTGGTATTATAAACAGGCGACAAGGCTTATTATTTAATTTAAACCACCCCAACGTCTCGAGTCTTACGTCAATCAAACACACAAAACAAAAAAAAAACTGTGCTTCAAAATGCTCTAAATAAAAACAACTCTTACCAAACCTTCCCCAACCTTGCCAAACGTAACCTAACCTTACTTCTTACTTCAATAATCCTAGCTTGAAGGATCCAGAGCCCCTCCGACATAGGTTTGCAAATATCTTTTAAATAAATAGTATCATCCATAAACCACATCAATAAAACGTAGGTATCAATGTCTGACGTAGATTGTAACATGATTGTAACATATATGACCATGTCCACTTCAACGAAATAATAATTTATTATAACCTGTGTATCCATATATTGGATTGTAAATTAACCAACCTACCTCAGAGCAGTCATAATACTCACGACCCGCTCGGATAAAACAGCAAATATTAAGAAGATTAAACAAAACAGCTGATAATTAGGCACCGCAGTTAAAACGACGCAAATAACTAATATTGTCACGGAAAAAAAATACCTTTTTGATTATAATACATAGCAAAAAAGTAAGGATTATTCACCGTTATTATAATATTTTTTCTCCTAATCTATAGATTATGATTTATTAAAGTATCTCAAAGCTTGGAGTTTTAGTCTTTTTCCACATTAATAATGAATTCAGTCGTATTCCATACCAGATACGTCATAATCTCGGCTTCTATTGCATCTCTGATGTCATAACATGTTATATGATAGGATACTGACAGAAGAAAAGGTTCGAATTAAAAAAAAAACTGACGCATTTGGTACCCATTTACTAGAAAGAGTTATGAGTAGTTACAATTTGTTTTGGTAGCCTATATTATTACAAATATCATACTAAAAATTAAGTTTTTTGCAATAGATAGTGATCACTAGACCTTATTTCTGTAGGTTTCGTTTCACCAACCAACCAAGTACCAAGAACATTTATTCAGATTTTTTTTGCACTTTGTTACTTGGTCGAAATATATGTTTTACTGTAATTATCTCTAAGAAACCTCAAACGGTTGAGAAATAAAAAAAAACTATTAAGAGACATGTAATTTTGCAAAAATATTCAAAAACATTTTTAAAACAAAGAAACTTTCACCTACAACTTGCGAACTAAAAAAATGGTACTTATCTGTGGATTCACCAAAGGTTAAATATAATATGATTTCCCATATCCTTTCCCAGTACACTTACTTAATAATAATAATTACTAACTTATTATATGAATACTTCCCAAATACAAAACTTATCCACTTGCTCCAAGTATTTATCATTCATAACAGTACACTTTTTTGTACCCTCTCTTCCAGATACCATGACTTTGGACTTACTTACCACATAAATATAAGAAAATAATGGCTCATTTGCAGCACTCTGTGGGGTCAGTACGTGAACGGGCCGGGATCTGAGGGTCCGCACGGAAAGCCGGGCCACGTCGGAAGGCCGCCGCAGCTGAAGGCGGACGCCGCCCTTCCCGCCTACTGCAACCCGCCCAACCCATGTCCGGTCGGATACACTGGTAATTTTATACTTTATCTTTAGGAATCCAATTATTATGAATATTTAGCTGGGTAATTTGATTGTGGGTAGGATTTTATTACATAAACGCTTATATTGTGAAGAACATGTTTAAGAAATCAATTTAGAGGTTAAGAAACTTGTAAATTTTTCATATGTTTTTGATGCAACGCAGATTTAAAAATATTTTATTAAGTATAACTGAAGTAAGAAACTAACTAGAAAATGACAAGACTGAGCTTCTATTTCCTTATAAGACATTTTTAATTTCCGGTGGATATTCTAGTTTTCTAGTAAAACATTCCAACGATAATCTAGTTCTTATAGTATCGTATATCACAAGCTAAGAAGTTTACACTAGAGCACTTCATGTTTTAGAATAAAATTCATAAGTCTTCAGTACCTGGTTGGATTTGGAAGCTAAAAAAAGTTCCAAACTTGAGTCGCTTGAGTCAAGCCTTCTCCTAAATCGTAAATATATTTTAAATGGCTGAAGGGCTACAGAAGTCTTCGGAATCAAACAAGAAAAACTTTCGATGCAGAATTGCTAATCAAAACTGCATATTTACCTTTTTTTATCAAGGTGTCGCTTAAGCCCCTTTGCCTTTCCAGCGACGATCTGATGATAACGTCGAAAAAATTAATTGCCAACAGTAATTACAACCGATCAACGTGAAATTAAAAAAACGTATTATATTATTTACCAAAGGAACATCCAGAAGCAATAAGAAGAAGTGATAAACTAATACTGACCGCTAGAATCAAACTGTACTCACAAATCCAAATTATTTTAGAAAATTATTCATACATTTTGGAAAAATGTTATCTTCTTACGAGTATGTACAAAAATTTTCACGTTTATCGGAAGGTGTACTGTTATTTCAAAGAGATGTGATGACTTTTATATTCCACACTTTATAGAGAAGTAAAAATCAAAGCGTTCAATACGAACAAGTGAAAATCACAAAACATGGACAGTTTAATTGTGGGGTACGGAATGATGTAAATAGAAACAACTGTGAAAATAACCCCTTTGTGGAACATATTTTACTACCTTTTTTTTTTCCTTGTGACAAACTACAAATTTATTTCAATTGAATTATAAAAAAATGGAGTTTTATAAATTAAACGCAAAAACGATAAATAAAAATTGATGATACCATGACTTTGGGCCTATGGTTATAAGTATAACAGAATGGGAAGTCACATTTTCACAATGCTAGTGTTAAATAATTTAAAATCAATCCCTACTTACTATTAATTTCAATCAGATGTCTAGTTTTTCATTTCATTAACAGATGTCATCTTTAGTTTAAAACGCCATTGCTGACTGAAGATTCTTAAAATAGGTACCTACGTATTGTTAATTAGAGAAGAAAATAACTGTTCGTCGATTTGATATGTTTTTTTTAAATACGAGCAATTCTCCGTTCTATTCCAAACAAACTAGGGGGAGTCATTGCTTTAATAATGTCAATTATAATTTTACTCATTCTTCCATTTCTCGTATATATTTGTTTATTTAATAAATATAATTATATTAAACGGTATTTTAGAAAACATAAACTTTAGTTCACTTTTTTCCGCAAGCGGTATGAATCTTTATTTTAATGAAAGCAAGGTGAACAATAATGGACGCTTCCACCTTTTTTGTATGAACTGCACACAAGAGGCCTCGAGTGAAATAATTTCCCTCGGGGCCTATGTCGTCTTTGGGGATGCTGTGTAAAGAGTATTTTTGAGGAAAGAAAAAAGTAAACCTGAGTCTTGAAGAGGCCCATGTTGTAAGAGGGATGAAACACAGAAACCGGCAAATTATTCCACAGCCGAGCTGTCGAGCACATGAAAGAGTCGTAGAAGCGACCCATTTTCATGTATCGAATGTCAACCGTGAACAAATGTTGGGCTCGCGTTTGGCGAGTTTCCCGACTATGCACCGGTGCCGAAGGCTGAAGACCGAGTTCCTCGGAGCATCTTCTATTGAAATACCGGTAAAACAAAGACAGCATTCTCACCTGACGTTTGTGCTTCAAATATTGCAATCTGTTAAGATATGAGAATTTATGAAACGGACCGCTCGCACAGAGTCAATGGTTTTTTTCAGGTATTTGAGGGCTCCAGATCAGAGGTGGCTGCCAAATTCAACAGTGGGGCGCACTGATGTAACAACATGCATATTTCAAAAATAAAGTGTGGTACAACGTAAATGTGACATATTTTAACCTATCTTCCGCAGTCTAAGTGAATCATTATTAAAAAAAAACACATTCTTCATTTTGCAGAGGAGCAAGGCTGTACCCTGAGCTTCGAGAACACCGCCGCCTTCAGCCGGGAGTACCAGTCCGAGCAGGAATGCATGTGCGACGGAGAGCACATGTTCGAGTGTCCGGGGGTGGGCGGCGAGGGCGGCGACGGCGGCGAGGGCGGCGACGGCGGGCTGGGCGGACTTGCCCGCGGGGAGGACTCGCCCTCCGCCCGCCTCGACTACTTCCTGGCGCAGCAGTTGAAGATGGACCAGCACAAGAACCTGGTGGCCAAGAAGTTTCATGCCAAGAAGGTGACATCATATTTACTTGTTTGACTTTAGGTGTAGTGTTTACACCCGCGCTGTGCAAGCCAGTTTCCTACAGAGCTTCGGACCACCCGTCACTGTTGTCTCCCTGTTTCTAATTGAAGCACCCTGTAAGTTATAATTTTGAACATATTGTAGCAAATCGTCGCGTCGCTGCCAACAGCTCCAGTAGTATTGATAAGACGCTATGTGTCAACTGGAGGGAACATAGACTTTAAAATAATTGAATAGGTATTGCCAGAGCGCTGTTTTCCAAAGTTTTATTAGGTATTCAACTATTTTTTTATTTTTTTTTTCATTATCACCATCGCCGGTACCAACACTCTTTAAGAGTCCTTACCGCCTTTTAGAAAAGCCTCCACTTCTTCGTGTTTCCTGCTGTCTCATTCCAGTTCCTCGTTTGTAAGGTTTCGGTGTATGCCTCCACCGCATCTAGCCACCTCTGTTGAGGTCTCAAACACTTGTCCGTCCTACGAGATTATTATAAAGAAGTCTCTTTATTGGTCGCTCTTGCAGTCTCAGTTCCTAATTCCCGGAGAATAAGTCGGTGGGATGAAAGGCAAAATTACAAATTTAGGTTATTCAAGAAAAAAGTGACACTGACAACCTGATAAGAATTGGACAAACTTTAACACTATCTCACAATGTTTTAAGTTATGTTTGAAAAAAAAACATCTTTCTTTGAGAATAGAGTTCTTTTACCAACAACGTTACAAATATATAGACACGTTGTAGCTCTCTCAAAGTGGTAAGCAAAAACAACGCTAGTTGGTGTGTTTAGGCCGATTTAGTATTAAACTGTCACGCGTCGTTTGAGGTCGTCGACTATACCTAATCAAATCACAAAAATAAGTACCAAAATGCCCTCGTGTGTGATAAGAAAGTGTTTCAATTATACTGCAAAGACTACTAAAAGCAAAGGAATAACATTTCATTTCGAAGTACCCGTAAATTACTTATTATTTTAGACAACACAACTATCTCCATTGTTGACCAACATAATGACGTCTTCGCGTAAGCGAGTAAGCGAAGTGCTATCTCATTCTTACCAGAGCATTCCGATCCTACGTGTGTTTCGTTTATAGACACATATTCTATGAATGTCTATCTTTGTCATACATGATGAATGATGATACATGACCGATATTTAAATGATGAATTTACGGGTAACGTAAGTGTGTTTGTTACTTGCCACATTTTGTGTTAATATTCTAAGGCTATGACGTGTCTTTATATTTGTAACGTCATTGACTTTTACAAAATATGTTTTGTTCTTTCAGAGCTTGAACCCTTATTTGGATGGAGAAAAGCTGCCAGTGGCCGCAAAGAAGGGGATTAACGTTGATTTGAATATGGATTAGATTTCTCAATCCAATTATTTTCCCTCTAATTTTGCTCTTTCGTACACTTTTCAATTGTTTGTTTAATTTTTAAAACAATTATCAAACCACCAAAGTGGTTGTTGGAAATATATTTTTATTAAAGCAAATGGATTATTTATATTTTTGTAAAGACTACTTATTACATTCCGGAGACGACCTTGGCAAAATACCTATGGATTATGAATTGATTAAATTCTGAATTACATTTAAATGCGATTTTTCATTATGATGTTTTAATAATTGATATCGTAAAGTAATAGGTTATTCAGAAAGTAATATTTTAACTATCATCAATGTTGCTGTTTGTAATTTTAAAGTAACCATGTACTAACGTGTTTGTATTTATCTGAATTATTAATAATTACTATTTTAATTATTAATATCTATTTGTGGTTCTTCTAAGAAAGCTGGAGTGAACAAATAGAGGGCGTGTCCATTGGAAATGTAACCACTTTTAAGATTCTTTCCCTTCCAAAATATATTTTTGGTTTATATTTACCATCTTCTAAAAGCTGTTTAAAAGATCTGCGCGATATTCAACATTATATATCACATAGTGGCCCTATGGTGTAACAAACACATCGTGGTATGAATTGTCATCATGTTTGTGTACACCGACGTGTGATATATAATTAAAGTTGACATCCAATACGACTTTCAACAACTGCTCATTCAAATTTGAATCTTTCAAGTTTTCAAAGGTTTATTTTTCAACCGATAATTTTATCCTAGAATCGATTGAGCATGAGACAAAAAATAAATAAATAAAAAGGCGTAAAATACCTGGGGCATTTATTTTACCACTATGAAAATATGGTTGGAGTTTTGTTGACGCGACGCGAAAAGATATCTCGAATAATTGATTTGCGGATGAGAAATTGACGCTGAAAGGTAACCGTAACCAGTTGTGTTCGCAAGTTTAGTTCCCTAGTTTGGTAAAATGGTTAGGTTGTTGGTAGCGAAGTTTATGATCGTGGGCCTAAGTGCTTCTCGACAGGTCCACGATTGTTATTTCATACCTTCGGCCAACCGGTGGAGCTTATCTCATATCCTTTGGACACGAGATGGACATCCGAACGGAAGGTTGCCGAAGTCGGACTGTATTTTAAGTAATTAATATGTAGGCACATGAAATAAGCAAATTAGGCAAGTACATGCTACATAAAGCACATACATAGGCTTAAGGTTTCAAATAGCTAAACAAGAAAAGTTTACAAACTGAGTAATGTTCTTCAATAGCCCAAACAAAAACATTCAAACAATTTAATTATTGATGAATGTTAATATTAGTCGAAGGTACTAAATCTATGCATAGAAAATAAAAACTTATATTTTTCTGGATATTTGAGGCGTTTTCTGCGACTTGTACTTAATATGTAGGAATAGGAAAGCATAAAGCGCGAGGAATGAGGATGGAAGGACCTAGTCAGTAATCGTAGAATAAATATCTATTTTAGTGAATAAGTTATTGAGAGATCGCTGACCCAAACATAGCAACACGTATAATGCATGATTTTTTAATAAATGTTATTAAATAACCTTATGTATAACTATTAATTACATATTTATGAAATGTATGTTATTAATAAAATAGTATAATAAACTTTATCTTCTTTTCTGATGCAATCAACCACTTATTGATCATTTATTTTAATTTTACTTTCTTATAATTTTTCATGATTATATTGGGGTACAGAGAAACGTTTGATGTTTTTCTTCTCCCCCCACTGAATTATGGTTCGTTAATTAAAAATAATAATTGAAGTATAAAAATCAAACAAACGGTTTATTCTAACTTGTATTTATTTCAACATCAGTTTAACATAATAAATATACTACTGAAATAAATATGTGATAAAGCTGTAAAATATTAAAATAACACAACATATTGTTATATCTACTCAACATAATCGCATATACATTATTTCATTTTGCAGAATTCCATTATTCCATTCATTCTTTCATTACATTTTAATAAATATCGTTATATTTCTTTATGTAATTCATTACAATCAAATACAAAAAATATTATTTTCAGCCTTACAAAAATTACAAATAATATCTACCTACTTAAGTCTTACAATATCCAGATGGCTACTCAAGTTTACACTCATAGTTCGGTGTTTCAAGTATTTGCCAAACCAATTGAGAACACTGTTAATTAACTAAACTGTATTAACAAATTCTTTCAAACTCCTTCACCATGGAATCTCCTTGATAAATACTGAATTATCAGAACCATAGAAATAAAATTTAATTGGCTTTTCTTTTAAATCAAAGAATAATAAAATCTATACGAATATAAGAAAGTTTCTTTTTTACTTTTTACGATTCTACTAATTGCCTAGTTTTTCTCTGTCTGCCCACAGATGGCCGTAAAGGTATTTTTAATCAGCACTGAGTAAAATCATATAGAATCCCATGTCAACAGCTACGGGTAAAATCGTTATTACTATTTTGAAGCACATGTTAAGATTTCATTCAAACCAGCAAATTAACTTTACATTGCATTAAACATTATCACCGTAATAAGAAGTATCTAAAATACCTCAAAGTATAAAATATCTAGATTCACAGGAAGGTTGAAAAATATAAATACAAAATTTATTTTAGCTACTAATATGGCAATCGATAATAATACAGTATTCTTCCATTAGTGTATAACATATTTCTACTTTCTTCTCAAATAAAATAAAAAAGTTTAAAAACATGATTTGGAATGTAACTGCTTATATTTATCTAGTATTGGTCAACTATATAGCAGTATAGGTATTTAAGTACAAGTAAATATATATAAAAAGTTATCAAAATAAATTCGTGACATATATAAGTTTTATTAATGAACTCAAATTTTGAAGTGAAGTTATTTTCTAAAATATCAACAAAGATTAAGATAAACACAAATAATAGGATTAAGATGTTATTTTTTTTCCAAATTCATGGTGGTCGAATCATTAATAATTGAACCATCGAAGCCTCAAATAGGGTGGCCTAAGCCTTACAATGGGGAGAGGAATTTAGAAAATTGAATTTTACACCAGGGTAACATTCATAGCAACCAAAAAGACTGACCATATTTCGGGTGTTTTGGTATAGTGTTAATAACATGATATTATCGATCATTTAAAAAAATCTCATTTTTATATTTTGCTACTCACATCTCGGAAAACTTTAAAGTTAAAAAAATGAACAACTCTATGATAAATATCACACTACATACATTCACTTACCAATAGTATTATTTAATTGCATAAATAATATATACATCTACATATAATTACAACTTTAACACAGAAATAACCTAATAATAATACTTTCTTTTGATAAAAGTCTACTTGGTAAGCAATTCCAAAGTTTTTCATTTTCAATACTGAATTCTCATTTCACAACCGTCCCTTCACCAACAATTATTAAAGCACTCCGCGTTCTTGTAATAATACCACTAAGTTTTCACTAGTAAAGCGTCTCTACAAGAAGTGTTTTCTAACATAATAACACTGTTTTCACGTTATACAAAACAGATAATTTGATTAGGAACAAAATACAGCGACATTCTACCGCTTACCATTTAATTGAGGAATGCACAAAAATCAACAATATTAACTTCAAGCACCTTCGGTGTTGAGTTTAAGAATATTTCACTGTAAGCAGAGTCAGAAGAGCGAAAAACTTTTCTACAGTACATCGAACAATTTTCACAAATATTTGCACAACGAACAAAGCATTAGAATATCAATTCGGAAGCTGTAACAATTTATTCGCCATTGCAAATAATTATCCATTTACGGAAACGGATTATTTTCCTGCCTGTGCTGCCAACACACTGTGTGCGCTAATTCTATAACACCTCGGATTGTTTCCTGGATGTGCCTCAATTAACATCCACAGTCGTGCACTTGCATTGCCGTATACGCTGTATTCGTTTAATTCTGTACGGAGGAGTCAAAGTTGGACATTCAAGCCGGACGCTGATCCAGATGAACTTCTTTGGCTTGCAGAACGTGCATGACTTGAAAGCTGCTCCAGTTTGATCCAAATCATCCCTTTCGTCTTCGGGGGCAAGCGGCGGCTTTGTGCGACGCCTTCGAGGGTTTTTCGGGATATAGAACGAGTTACATTGTCCGTAACAGAACCTGTTTATGACAGTCCTAGTGATGCATTTATCTTCTTTTACTCTTTGGACCAACGGTTCTGTTTTACACCAATCTTTTTTCAGGTATTGCTTTTTGGTCACGATCAAAGCGTTCTTGCTCGACTTGAGAAGCCTGTGTCCGTTGTATCCAAGTTCAGAGAGCAGTTCCGGTGACTGAAAAGATGTGTTGTAGTGTTTCAACAAAACATCGATACCGATCCGGTTACCGCTGTCTCTCGGCTTATGTTTTTCGTAATCATTGTTGTGTTCGGGCGGCTCATAAAGTATGGCTTGTGGATTGGGTTCTAGGAAATCTTCGTCCAAGTCATTCTGTGCGAGGTAGCGTCTTTCCGCGCGGGAGTTGTTGAGCTTCCTGGCCGCGAGGAGGCGCTCCACTTCCTGAGTGTTGATGATCTCCAGAATAGAGTCGGACGAAGACGCTCCTCGTCGGTAGGATGCTGCCTCCGTCGACGTCGTCAGCAGGAGGAGGCCGGGACCAACTATCCACAACAGAAGCATCTTGCGGCTTGAAATAGACTTTGACGGTTTCACCTGAAAAGAACAAATAAAGTGTTTTAGTATAATATTTAAGCAACAAGCGCTGAACATTTTACGTAAACCAACTGTGATGATACATTCATTTAGCAGGTGCGTATTTACGTTGAACTATACAATTCTCCTATGTGATACGAAGTGAGTAGTTTACTCGGGACATCATCTAGAAATTGACCCTAGAGCTGGTGGGCGCTGCCCATACTCCGATGAGAGGGCGGAAGGGGCGGGAAGAGGGGGCTGATGATGTCACTCGGTTCGTGGGCTAGCGCTGATACTCAAGTGGATACTTTATGGTCATAGGGCACACCATTGGTAAACGAACTGCATGCAGCATGTTTCATACATTCACAGTTTTCCAAAATGTACGCACAATGCACAGAAAGTGTTTGGTAAATAAAAAGGACTATATTCAGTATCGAAACGTTGTTTTAAATGTCTTTAGCGCTGCTTAGAAACTAGATCTTAATGGACGGGCACTCCCCAACCCGCATCTCCCTATTCTCCGTATCCTCTTTCATTTCCTTTCACCCACAATATTTCCGATGTTTGAATTCCACGGGCTTCGGGAATTTGGAACTTTTGTGTGGTCATCGCTTAAACAAATAACATTTGTATATATCTACATACCGTGGGAGCAAGGCTAAAGAGATAAGATCAAGTGAAGCTGAAGTAAGTGGGAAAAACACTCCATGTTTGAGGAAATATAATAAACTCTTCAAACACAACATTCAGACGTGATTAACGAGGATGGAATTATGTCTCAATGATGGGAGTGACGAATAAGATTGAATATTTTAAGACTGGTACTTAGAATGTTTATGCTAACCAAAAAAGGATGTCATGTTCTGAAAAAGGACTGGAAAAATAATGATGATTTAACATGATAAAAAAAACTATTTTTTGCCGTCGTTAAATGAGAATCAACCAGAGGGTCAGAGCTTCGTCAAAATATAGATATCGCTATGCTTGTTATTGGAGTAAATGTACAGTAAGAGTACATTTCACAAAATGTTTTATGCCTGGAACTATTGGTGATTTTTAACTGTTGTAGAAATGACGTAGGTATATATTTTTTGTAAATATAATCCGTGGAACTGTTTATAATAATAGATAATTCTCATACAAAAAAACTTTGCCAGTTAAAGGTTTAGTATTTCTGTCGTACAGTCAATCCGCATTTGGAATATTTCGGTCGTAGGATTCCTTCATTGACTGCGTCATTTGTATAATACAAATAATAGTCTCCGATTGTGTATTTATATAATATAATATCGCGTTTAAGAGTTTTTATTACAAGCTTATACAGTGCTGTAAACATATCGCCGGGACGCTAATTGGCAGTAACTTGACGTGAATTACGAATCGATTTTAATGAAATCGGCGCATGCAGTAACACTGCCTCCTACCCGCACAACTGCACAATGCTTGAACTGCAGAAGGTTTTCGAATTGATCTCTTGTCAGCCTTTATTAACCAAAAATTGTAAGCTGTTTATTTATTGGCGCCGATTGGGTCATTTATACAAAACAATTTTTTGGGACGCACAAAATTGTAAATTTACAGATGGTTTTAACTTGAATGCCTTTGAGACCCGTAATATAACACGTTAACAAAATATTACGACGTATTTTAACAGGATTGTTGATTCATGGAAACCAACGCGTAATTAAATTTTCAATTTTTAACATCATTTTCGTGTTATATTGTTTTGCTATTTTGTGAAATCTTTCTCGTTTTATTATTTCTGCATATTTACTTTCTTGCTTTAGAGGTTTACCCCTTTTTATACGTAATTTGCCATGCAATATCGTCGACAGAAAACTTTTATCAAAAAGTAGATTGAGATAAAACCCTCGTAAACATAATGATGTCCAAGGTTTTTGCCGTGAGTTTTTTTTAAAATAATAATTTGATACTTTATACAGGAGATAATCAGCAAGAAATACAATATAATATGTAAGTTGAGTCGTAAGCAAAGGAAGTAAGAAAATAAGGAAATTTTCTGTTTCTTAATTGGATCCCCGTGGTAAACCTGAAGTTACTTGTACAGACATATTCCTTTATAGCTAAAACCACCGATCTTATTTGATCAGAAATTTTAAATGGCTTATGTTTTTCTTAACTTCGGTAACATTGCACCAAATATTATTGCCAAAATATAATAATACACACAAAAAAAAAACGAAACGAAATCAAAGTAAAGTCACTACCCATCTGTGCATTTATTTAGGAATTCTTTGCTTGGACACTTAATAATCACTTTGTGGTTTGGCATATTTAAATAAATGAAAAAACGACTTTGTATAAAATCACGGCTTTTATTTTAATTTTTATGATTGAAATGTTATTCTTTTGTTTTCTCATTGTTCTGTTATTTTTTTTTTCTCCCTCTGTGTGTATTTATAAACGCACACTTCGTATTTTTTGTTTAGTTTAATTTTGTTCCTTAATGATGCTTAGGCTAAGCGAAACCGGTCGGTCTTAAAAAAATAAAAATATCCGTGGTCTTTTACAAAGTTATATTTTAATTTCTTTAAGTTTTTTCTTTTTGTTTTCATTTTCTGGTTGAATCAATGCACAAAGCGCTTGCCTTTCATTATGGAAAGGTACAGTTTGATAATACTTCAATTTGTCCTTGTTCACAAACGTAACAAGATAGTGCACACGCCTCCCGGGCCTAGCGGTAATCCGTGATGGTCCCGCGGCAAATTAATGAATGCCTTATGGTCGTTTGTACTGCAACTTGCAACTTGCAACTTGAATGGATAGGTGCGAAAACCCTACAGTGGCAGTAGTGGATGTTCTGCGAATCGATAATAAAAGCGATTAATGCCAATTCCTCATATCATTAAACCTTGGAAGTAGAATAATTTGATATCAAGCAGTAATATTATAACGGCTGATTTATAAGTACCTTTATATTTATTGATTTAGCTGAATTCAATATAATATAATAATGCTGTTTGTGACTTAAGTATTTTCTGTAAACATTTTAAAAAGCTCAGGTTAGGTTAGGTTTCTTAAATGTTTCCGGAACATACGTAATAATAAAAATCAATTGTTGTATAATTTGTGCGTTTTAGTAACAAAATTTATCTAACCTACAACAGTTGTAGTTAGGTAACTAGATATGTGTAAGTGTTAAGGATAAGTAACTTACCCTTAAGAAGAAACGTCGTAAGGTGAAAGCGATCAGGATAAAAATAAATAAGTGGAAATATAGACCGGTCGGTAGCTGAGTTGACAAACGCGTCGGATTCCCATTCGGGCGTCGTGGGTTCAATTCCTCATCTGGCTAAGTCCTCCATCATTACACAAGCAATATCTTCCGCTTATTATGATGGCAGTAAGATTTTTTCAAATATTGTCAGGTCATTCGTAACCTGGGAATGTTTGTCTTTCTTTTTTAAGGGAAAAAAATAAAGTAACAATGGTTTTTTAATCACAAATTCATATTGACCTATAATGATTTCGGATAATATGTGAGTTCAAACTGGTTTTCTACAGTTTATAATTTCAACAGAAAATGCCGGAGATCCGAATTTGCAATAGTTTTGATGCAAATGACAATTGTAGGCTTTTTAGGAGTTAACGATGATACTAGCATGTTTAATGTTTTATAACCTGTTCGACCAAGTCGAAGTTGTTGTTATTATGAAATTGGATTGCTAGTAAAAACACAGTGTTTTATTTAAACATGAAGATAACTGTTGAATTGATTACAACTTGGAATTATCCTTTTGACTAATAGTGATGGATTGCACGAAAAATGATAATAATCGATATCATACCTAATATGAATATTAGGTACAGAATGAGGTTAGGAATTTATTTCATTAAACCGATCTGTAGTTCAAATGATCAGTCGGAACAATGGTTTGAATAGAGGGTATACATTTTTTCGGTTTAAGGAGCACGTGGAATTCCTATCGTAAAACAAATTAAGCGTAATTACACGATCCCAAGAAATCCCCCGTAAGTGGCGGGTTAGGACAACCTGTTCTAGATGAATGGCGGTACGCGGGCCGGCGGGAGGAGAGGAGGAGAGAAGGAGAAGGCAAAGGGGAAGGGGGCATGAATGGCCGGTGGGTGTGAACCCACGTGCCCGAAGTCGCTGTAGCCCACGGCTTGGATGTGCGAACGCGACACTTCGTGATACTAAACAAAAAGTGTTATATACAAATAAAATTTATTACATGTTATTTCAACTTCACCTTACATTTTAAAAGTGTTAATACCTTCTATTATAGTATATATATATTTAGGTATTAGTAGTTACACATTGGTTTCTCTTGAAACACCCCATTTTTTCCGAACATTAGAATAATAAGTAAAAAGGTAAAATGGCGTCTTTTGTCATTTTTTTGTGGTTGAATTAACATTTCATGACTTAAAATAATTGCCTTGACCTAGAAATTCCACGCTAAAAGTGGAGTAATATTTACATGGCGCCAGAGCTCACCGTTCACAGCTCGAGCTTTAAGTGTGGCGTAGAACCGGGTTACGTATCTGCTTTATATTTTAGTTGAGATTTCTACTACGCAATTCTATCCATAAACAAGCTTTTACAAGCCTTTCGCTGGAATCTCATTAATTTGCTCAAATTGATTGTGTAATGAAATGATGCCTAAAAACGAATTCTCCTCAAAGTCCGTTTTGGATATTTGTTTGTGTAGGTACGCAGACATTATTTAACGAATTTGAGAACGATGTTGATTTTATGATGAACACATGTTTACGATTCAGGGACTAAACAATTATGCTAAATATCTCCAATTCATCTCCGATGGCGTTCTGGAGTAGGCGCCACAATGTTTATTTCGCTAAGTGCAATTATTATTATTACTACACTGCATGGTTGGACTTTATTGTCTCTGTGCTGTCCCAAAGTGTGTTTTTTTAGTTGTTGTTTAATTATGTACCTACTTTCTTCGTTATTTCAAGGAATGCGCCGGCGTTTGAAACGCTAAGCGGATTACCAAGGGAGATGGTTTGACTAGTAATTATTTTCATGTGTTTCTGATTACCCCATGGGCCAAGGAGCTACCCCTGCTTTGGGACCTTTCCTGCATGTGCATTGTGCATCCTCAGGTCATAAACTGCATATGGCCGCCTTCGGACTTCCAAAGTATATACTCGTAAGTCTCCTCAACTATAGCGCCAAGTCTCAGGCGCAAAATGATTTAAAACACAATTGAATGATATTGAGAATAAATTTCAACTATGTGCATCGTTTAAATCAATTTTAACAGAATTCAAGAATTCTGGTAAATTATTTGAAATACGAATTTAAGCGACCCTCTTTGCTAGCGGTGAAATAGACGTAAAAGCACTTCGGATTTTATTATTTTTTTGAAGACTTAAGTTATAAATCGTCAAAAGATCTGAAATATAACTATGCCATACACCCTTAAATACATTTTTCTATAGATTTCTATGTTCTAACTTTTTAAAAATTTGCTAAATGTCTTATAAGGATCATCTAAATATTTTAATTTTATTTTTGATTATTCCTACAAACTCAAAATTTCCCATTATTCCTTAATCACCTTCTCAGTTGACGTTTTGCCTATTTCGATTCAAATTATCTGTCTCTTTCTCTCTGTTCCTTTGTTAGAATTTAAATGTTATTATATTGAAATCTCACTATTTCTTATTCTATTTTATATTGTGTTCTCCCCTTAGAGTATGTAGAGTGGTATCTATCCAAGGCAGTATAGTCAGTTTTTGATGATTTTTACCTGACTCGGCAGACCTGGGTCAGCCAAGTCAGGTCTGGTCTTGGCAGGCGTGGCTAAGACTAAGGCTAGGGTATTTATACATCTATAGGTTGGGTAAAAATAATTAGCTCTCTCTCTATACATTGTTTCTCCAAGGTTCTCCCTATGTATGTATATATATATATATATATATATATATAACCTCGCACGTGGTATTTTTTATTTTGTTTAATTTTGTACCCTGATGATGCTTAGGCTGAGCAAAACCGGTCGGTCATAAAAACTAAAATAAAATCCGTGGTCTCGTACAAAGTTATTGTTTCATTTCATCTTAATATTTACCAGATTTAGTTGGCTATAAAATAATATTTATCTGATTTAGTTGGCTATAAAAAAAAATAATAATATAATACTTGTATATTTGAGTGGTATAGTTGTATTTCAAATTATTGGCGATTTACAGCATAAATCTTTGATTAAATTATATACCTACCTCTTCCACAATACTTTCAAATAAATTTCACCACTAGTAGGGAGGGCCTTTAAATATAATTTAAAACGTTGGTAAGTAAGTACTTGTCGAAGTTTATGTTAGGACGATGTAAAGTGGCTTTAACTAACTGATTATCACCCCGTTTCTCCGCGGAAGTAAGCAGAGAGGACGGAACGCCATACAACTCTGTCTTGGTACACACTTCTTGCTTCATTCACATTTATACATACTCTTCTGTTATTCTGACTCTTCACATGGCCCGATTCAAGTATTTGATTCACTCGATCGTGCCATGTCTTCTTTGGGTGTCCCCGACTTCTTCTTCCATTCACTTTCGCACTATATATTCTTTTCACACTCCTTCTTCACTCATTCGCTCTACATGATCCTATTCATTACATGGTTTTATTGCACATACACCTCAGGGATCTCATTTCCACAGCATTCAGTCTTCTTTCAACTTTCATCCTTTCTCTGCCAGTTCCATACCTCACTGCCATTACTGCCACTGGCTTAAAATATTATAAACATTATCATTGAAAATCACCTTTTACAGAATGCATTTTTTACTTTTTTTATGGTGAGATGTACAAAATTAAGTTTGTTAAAAAAATATAGACGTACATCGAGGTTCATGTGAAGTCAATGTGAACCATTCGAAATGGGCACATTTATGACTGTTGTAAAATAGACGTATTTTTTTACAACCTGCCTTTATTTTATAAGTAATTTATCAAGTATTTTAGGCATTTGTCTCGCACGGTCCGTGACCACCTACGCTCGCGCAGTCGGCGCTAAGATGGGCGTCTGACAGCCGCGTTGATTTTTTTCAACATTTTCATTTTTGGCGGGCGGTGAGATCCATAAACTTGTTATTGGTGCGCGCACGAGTAAGAAGGTACATGTTGTATCGACGTCCCTTTTTGCTTTTTCAACTTCCTGAAAGTTGTTGTGAGTTCAAATAAGGCAAAAGATTATCGAACAGAGTTCAGATAAGAGAATGCCAACCAAAAGCAGATACTGGAAACGAATGCAAGTAATTTGAATGTCGTTTGGATTATTATGTCAATTGGTTTAATAATTTGAACGGTGTTTCGTGACAGTTGCGTGACACGAATTTAATTCATGTGTAAGTTATTTTATTTGTCGACAAGGTTTCCCCATGAATTATTAATCCTAAATCATGTTCAATGTTTAATAATGGGTTCGGTAGTCTGTTTAGTTTAATGAAACAATGTTTCTAACACCAGCTGCAAATCCAGTTATTGTAGGTATCGACATAGACGCGTTAAAGTTAAAACCTAACACCCTTTCGGAATATAATATGACAGCAGTGAGACATAGAACAAGCAGAGGAAGAAAGAAAGCGTCTTTGATTTTTCACAAAAACGGCGCTGTACAAATTATCAAAATATTATTGTCTGCTTGAATGTATTGGATTTAGATCCCTGAGGCGTATGTGGTTAAAACCATGCAGAGCGAATTACGAACCAAAATATCTAAAAAGAATGCTTGTCCGATCAAAGAGTAGTAAGCAAGAAAAATAAGTGAGGAATACTTTTTAAAGAGATTGGACAGAGAAATTAGTGTAAGGAGAATATATGACGCGCAAATAGGTGAAGGTAGAAGTCGTGAACGCCCCAGGGTCCCTAGCAGAAGCACATTGAAAAAGGTTTTGTCGACAATGTCGGAAATTCGTCATTGTTCCAGAGCACGACTGCAGATTGCTAACGAACAAACGGCGCCTGTGATAGGGGCCCAGGGACATGTGGCGCGTTCAAGGAAAACAATTATTTGGGTCTGTCCATCTTCATGTCGAGAGTCGTAATAACGGAAGAGCGTCTATGAGACGATGTTTAAATTTGAGTGAAACAAGAAATGTTTGCCTTGGCAGAGTTCTGTTTCTGTGGCATTACAGTCGTTCTACCTACACTGAAGTGTAATGGCATGATGGTAAATTATGTTAACTAGGAATTTAGACATCGAAAAATAATTGAGAGTCATTTAAAATACCTGAATTTACGCAAACTTTTGAAACTTAGGTATTTTTTTTGCATTTTGTGTTGTTTATTCAAATTTCAAAATGAATTTTGTGTGATGGAGTTTTATTCCGAAAATTGGCGATGATATTAATAATCAATAAAAAACCTGGCAGTGATGCCGCAAGTTTGGGTTGAAGATTATTTTTCTTAAAATATTGCTTACGTCCATTTTGAATGCTGTTGAGTGTCCGTAAAACGTTAGGCATATTTTCAAAAAGTTGATCAGGAATTGGCACGGACCGATACTTCAAGTGATTTTCTATCATCCGGGCGTGCTGCGAGCAATATTTCACGGGCAGAGCCGGGCAAGGATAAAAGGCAGATGAACACCCGTAAACACAACATCAACATTATACATGCAGGTAGGTATGATATTCTTTTTACTATTGTTACCTTCATAAGATTTTACCCACATATCTGAAAACCTACGCAATGATTATATATATCGTCGCGGGAAAGGCAAAAGGGATGAAGCGCCATTTTAAAAAGTTTACATCAGAACACGTTTTGCATGTCAAGCCTTCTCCTAAATGGTAAATATATTTTAGTTAGCTGAAGGGCCAAAAAAGTCTTCAGAATCAAACGAGTTTTTGAGAATTCCATGCAGAAAAAAAACTGATCAAAAATGCATATTTAACTAATTTTTGAACAAAGTGTGGCTTAAGCCTTTTTGCCTTTACATCGACGGTATGTATTTTTTATCGGATCTTCTGAGGCACCCATTTGATAAAGATTATCGGTAAACTGTTATCCTCTTGTTTTATGTTTTCAATTTGGTCTGATTTTGATGAATTCAATTAACCTGCTAACATTTTTTTTCTGAATGTGTACCTTTTGATATCAATATATGAATATATTCTTGATGCGGTGAATGACATGTGACATTAATTATGTACATTGTAGATTGAAGAAAGCTTTTTTCATTACAGTACGATTTAGTCATCAAAATTATTCCGATTGATTCAATATTCTATTATTTGAACTACGCTGAGTTGTAATGTAATAATTAACATTATTCTTTATAAATAAACTTTTTTTGAAAAACGCCTCGGATTCCCACCTGAGCGTCGTAAAATATTGTCATGTTATTCGTAACCCGGGAATGTTCGTCTTTCTTTAAAAAAAGATAAAATAATAATAAGCATGCGAGACTTTTTGAGATCGTGATCGAATTGGATTACAAACAAATTATTTGTATCTGGCAATGATACTTAGTGCCACACTTTATAACAGTTAAGTTCTTTCATATTCGTGCATACGATTACGTTCCTTGTTGGTTATTGAATTGTCTCTATAATTCACGTGCTATAGTAGTTTATTATTATTCATGCTAGATGTCATTTGATGACGGAGTAATTTTGATGAAGATATTTAAAATAACGTCATGTTTTCTCACTATTCAATTACCTAAGATGACGGAAAGATGGTGTACCTAGTACCGAGTAAAAACAAGCACGATTTCAAAAGCATACACAATAAATTAATCACTGATGATTGAATTGTAAAAACATGGAAATTATATTTTATTATATTGACAATGATGAATGACTATATCACGTCATGATCTGTCACGTTCAAAAGTACAAGAACAACTGTTGTATGTTGTATACGACGAATAATCAACAGTTAAAAGTAGTGCGATGATACAACTAATTAATTATTCAAATAAATAATAACGTTTCCCCTGAAGAGTTTCGAGGAGATGGGAAATCCCCAGATCCATCTCTGCTACGAGTGTTGATGCTGTGTTGTATTAATCGTGTGAGCTATTTAAGTACTGCGTTCAGGGTCGGACTAAGAACACTATGCACCCGGTGCATACATTCAAAATGGCGCCTCTCACAAGATTTTCATGGTGATGATTGATATGGATTATAGCATATTTTTTCATGTGAGGCCTCTAACTCCACCAACGACAATACTTTTCTTTCATGAATATATAGATACATTTCAAATAGTAACTTATTTAATATGTCTATTTATTTTTACTTAATGTTCTATATTCTAAATCATTTGAGATTTGACAATCTCACCATAAAAAAAGTGTCTTTACTTTTATCATTACCATATATTAAGATATTTCACGCTACGTCACATGTTCCCCACGATTTTGAAACTAAGATGGCGCAAATGAACACAAAGATGGGTTAAAGTTTATGCTTATGTTGATAAGTGATAATTGTATCAGAAACTAAACAAAAAATAAAACTAAATTTAATAAAATAAATAAATTATTAAGTTCTGTAAGATTTAGTTTTTTTTATATTTGGTGACAGCTGTTTTGGCGTCCGAGACTATTATAAAATTTCGGTTAAACCACATAGAAACGACTGATTTATAAAATTTGATTTATTGTTAAATTTTTACTGTTAAATTTCAGTAAAATCCTAAATATCTTGCAATTCTTATTCTGTGAGGTACTTAACTTGATGATTACAAACTATTGCTAACTAAATGTAATTTTTTCTTAATTGTTAATCTTAATAATAATAATATTAAATTTGATTTAATTAAGTTAAATAAAAAAAATAAATGGAGTTCTACAAATTAAACTAAAAAACTACAAATAGTAGATCCTGATTTTTCTTGCACATTACCACGTTTGTTCGGAAAAAAAAAGATCGACCGAAATTTGTAGTGCTCTTGTTGGCTTTCCGCCCTGGTTACACGTTCTAGCTGCACCTTGCTAGATCCAGCACTGGCGGTTTTGTAGTTGGGTGCTGTTTGCTGGGTACTGTTTGCTGGGTACTGTTTGCTGGGTGCTAGCGCTATTAATCTCAGTACGAAGAGTACTAAGGCACTAGTGCTGCGCCGTGCCACAGGATGCGTAGGAAACAAATCGTCACTTAAAGCTTGTACTTTATTATGAGATATTGACCGCGCCTTCGTCACGAACTGCGCGGAGACATATTATCAATGAAACACGTTTTGAATTTGTTTGTAATGGCCATTACACGCGAATTAATTTATCGGTATCCGTGTAGATTAACTGTGTTAATCACTGGAGTCATACAACCGAACGAACACGATGTTTTATCAGGAATAATATTGATGGCTATAATCATATTTTCTATTAGGCAACTATTAAATTTAGAGTATAAAATGAAAAATGAAAAAATATATTTGTTCAACTTTCTGTCTAATGTCAGTGTTCTTCTAACTGATGCTTGGAGTAAGAATATCTATGGAGAGAGGTAATTTGTTTTACCTAACCTATACAAACTTGCGATAAATCACTTTCTCCGGGTTTTTACGTCGTACACTACGAGAGAGAAAAAGACAACATTTTTTTCTCAAAACATCACACCGGTTTTAGGTATTGTTAGAATGTTTTCTGTGACTCACGTGATCGGAGACTCCACCCACTTTACGCCCACGACGTAATTTACCGGTTTTTGAGGTTATGTCCTATTTTTATTTGATAAAAATACAGCGAAAAAGTGGTTATACATATAGGCAAAACATTATGTCGACATGCGCTATGAATGCATGCATAAAAATTCAAAATGAGTTAAATACATCACTTTTTACAGGTTTTTAAACAGTTTAAAATGTATTTGACAATACGTTAGAATAAGCGAATTATCGAGTATATAAATACATCATATTAACTATAAACTTCCATTATTATTTAAGAAAATGTTATGCTATTCGTTCTGTAAGATATTTTGAATCAATAAATCATTTAAAAGTATTTTTGATATCGTTTTGTTATGCGAACACTTTTTTGAGGTTATGTCCTATATTTGTTTGTTTGTAAAAAAGGTGTGTCTATGAAATCCCTAGCCACGCCTTTTCAGAGAAGTCAGGCGAAATTCTTACAAAACTGACTACACTGCCTTGGATAGGTAGGTCTCTATGTACTCTAAGAACTGATGCCTACCAAAGGAACATGTTTTTCTTTGTTATTTTTTTAAATGTGATTACCGCATTAGAGTCCCAACTGTTCTTAACTGTCCGGTGTCTGTGAAACTATCAAACTATAGCATAGTAGGTTGTGAGGTTGAAGGAAATAAGAAAGGGAAGAATATGAGGAAGAAAACGGTTGGAAAGTACCTGAATATTCAGATCTGGTCACCAAACACGACTAAAGCTATTTAGAGTAACTTTTCGATTCTGAATGGTGGTCTTTCACTCTAGAATACAAATTTACTATAAATTATTTTACATTAAGTTGTATGAAATAACATATATTAATTTAATAACTATTTAATTTGTTCAATGTCAATGCAAACTACAAGCGATAGTGAAACTGCTGTGGACGAAAAGTATTATTTTTTTAAATCAAAAGGCAACCGCGTGATAGTTAGTAGGGATATTAGACTATGTAAAACGGAATGATTTATAATTCTTAAGAGAACAATTGAATAATTTATTTATTTATTTATTTGGAACATTTGACAGAGTGACAACATTGCATACATACTGACAGATACAAAATAAATGGTAGGTCATCAATCCATTTCCAAAATGTTCACATCATGCAATTAGAAATACACTGAATTACACTAATAAAAACAATAGAAAAATAAAAAAACAACCGTTTATAAAAAGAAATATCAACACATGCTTAAATTTAGGAAAGAAAAATATTATAACACATAAAATTATCTTAATAAGTTGTATATGTGTGTACCTTTTTCTGTTTATGTTTTAATTAAAAATAGTATTTAAGATTTGATTAAACCTAAAAGGTGAGTTGCAGAATATATCAATTTCGTTAATCATACCATGTTCATTAATCTTGCCACTACAGTGGATGTTATACAGTCGACACATTCGCATAAGAGGTTGGGAGAAGGTTAAATTAGTTTTTTTGAAAGGAATGTAAAAAGTTTCGGGGTTTCTTAAATGACGGGGATTAGTATTAAATTTAATTGTGGATAAAAGGGAAGATTCTACGTGGTTATTTATAATTTTGTAAAGAAATTTGACGTCATTTTTGTCTCGACGTTCTTTCAATGTTTCAATTTTAAAATATTCCAAACGCTTCTGATAGTCGTCAAGCAAAGTGGACAATCCAGCTCTATAAGACAATGCTCGGACTAGTTTCATTTGAACGGATTCGATCCTCATTTTGTGAATTTCGTAAATTGGACTCCAAACTACGGAACCAAACTCAAGAATGCTGCGAATTATAGATGTGTATAAATATTTGAGAGACATTGGGTTTTTTGAATGGTTTAGTGACTCGATACAGAAATCCAAGAAGACGATATGCCTTAGACACTATGTTTTCAACGTGAAAATTAAAATTAAGTTTGCTGTCGAATTCAACTCCGAGGTCTCGAACATTGGTAACACAATCAAGTTTGATGTCATCAATTTTATATTCGAACGCTATTTGAGAACGATTTCTAGTGAAGGTAATGGAGCAACATTTTTTTTATATTTAAAGACATTTTGTTTAGAGAGCACCAGGAAGATATTGATTTTAAATCGTTTTGAAGCAATACACAATCATTTAGGGATTCGATCGGGCGAAATATTTTTAAATCATCTGCATATAGTAGATAGCTGGATTTTAGACAGTTGGGAAGGTCATTTATAAATATCAAGAACAAGAGTGGGCCAAGATTAGATCCTTGGGGAACGCCGGAAGTAACTAAAGTGGGAGTTGATGTAAAGCCATTTAATACTACCAGTTGACTCCGGTACGAGATGTAGGATTCTAGCCACCTAAGTAAATCTCCATGAATACCTAGTAATTTAAGTTTGGTAAGAAGGATACGGTGGTCAACGGTGTCAAAGGCTTTACGGAAATCTGTATAAATTGCGTCAACCTGCACCCGGTACTCAAGTGATTGATATATTATATTTGTATATTCAAGAAGGTTAGTTGTTATTGATTTTTTTGGGATAAATCCGTGTTGCTGTGGACAAATAATGGTTTTGAAATGATGAAATATGTGTTTATAAACTAAGGATTCTAACACTTTTCCAAAACATGACAAGATACTAATAGGGCGGTAGTTTGAGACGTCATTTGTGTTACCTGATTTGAAAATTGGAGTAATATGGGCTATTTTCCATATTTCGGGAAATGTCCCGGACTTTAGAGATTGGTTATAGATTATGTGTAAAGGGTGAGCGAGGTTAGAAGAACAATTTTTAATAAATAACGGCGCAATGTTATCCGGACCGCTGCCCTTGTTACCATCTAGCTTAGTGAGAGAAGCGGCAACTTCATTTAATTGAATTTTGATTTGACATAAAGATGAATTGTTTTCAACAATCTTGTGCACAGAAGAGTCATAAGAATTTATAATTGGGGAAAATACGGATCCAAAATACGTTGAAAACAGTTCAGCTACTTCTTGACCGCCGGATGCTTTAACCGTATTGTGGTAAACAGTACTGGGTAAAGTATTAGTTAGCCTTTTCGATTTGGTATAAGACCAGAAGTATTTGATGTTAGTGGGAATGGATTCCTCGACAGAGGCCAAATATAATCTGTAAAGTTCCTTCGTCAATCTTTTTGAACGAGAACGTAGTAGTGCAAAGGTGTTGTAGTCTCTGGGATTGCCAAATTTTTTGAATTTCAGTCTAAATTTGACCTTTTCTTTTAGGAGTTTTATAAGTGAACTGTTAAACCACGGCGGATAGCTTTTTGTGTTTGGTTTTTTAATCGGTGTATATTTGATGATTATTTCCCATAATTTATTATATAATAAAGTTAAACTAGTATTAACATTTAAACCATGAAGATAATTCCAATCCATAGTGGACAAATCAGAATTGCAGGCATCAAAGTTGCATTTATAGAAGTTAAATTTTACAGCGTCAGTATAATTATGTTTTAGGAAAGTAGGGTGAGAAAACGATATATTTATTTCGAGTGGGGGATGATGGTCATCTTTGCGGGATAAAGCTGGTGCGGAACTTAACTTTACGTCAGATACATTGCTAAAAACCAGGTCTAGAGTTCTGTGATTGTGGTTTTTAATATGGTTGAATTGATGTAGGCCAGTGAGAGACATTAGATCCTTAATAATCAAACTTTTCTGACCCTCGGCCATAAATAATGGTGCCATAAAAAATATTATTTTTTAAGTGGCGACGATTTGTAAATATTTCTTTCCGAGGCAGTCGGGACTTGTGAAACTTTTACAAATTGTTTTGATCATTAGTGAATATTGTTTAGTAAAATATCGTTTTAGAGCCATTCATATTTAACTCACAAAGGGGAAGTTCAAGACGTCATGTGGCGGAGGAATTCGTGGCGCCGTCAGTTGCGCCAGTCTGCGCTTTACTACGCCATTCCATACAAGTAACTAGACAATGTATCTACAGGGGTAAACGGCTAGGTTTAACAGCGCCATTGTCCCAGCGCAGACACTATTTAATATCATTGTGTGCGCACATCCTAGAAGGCTTTCAAATGCACCGGAAGCATGCGTGCATGGGAATGATGAGGCGGTCTTTTGAAAAAAGAGGATCAAATTAGAAATAACCATTATCCTTGACACTTTGAGCTGTTTGAAAACGGAACAAACAAGCCACACGGGAATGTTAATCTTTATTTTCACGCTTTCGTACGCACAAAGGCGATAGTGTGAAATATATATTGAGGTGTGAGGACGCTTCACTATGGCCACGCACCTTCTTCTTCTCTTTGGATGCTGCTTTTCGCAGGTACTAACTACTGGCTTGTTATCTGCCCGTTGGAAGGGAAGCTCGTTTACAAATTATGAATTATCATACCTCCCTTCGTCTTCTCAAACTTCTGAAAAAACTACGGCGGTCTTAATAAAGGTGAGAGAAGTTTGCTATTTTTTTTTTACAATTACTACACTCGTTGAGATAATCTTTAACATATTGTCGCTGGAAAGGCAAAAGGGCTGAAGCGACACTTTGGTTAAAAATAAGTTTAACATGCAGTTTTAATCAGTTTTTTTTTCTGCATCGAGTGTTCTGACGTTCGTTTAATTCTGACGACTTTTGTAACCCTTCAGCCATCTAAAATATATTTGCCATTTGGGAGAAGGCTTGGCTTAAACGACACAAGTTTGGTACTTTTTTTAGCTTTTTGTCACTTAACTCAGTGAGAGTATTGAGTTAACTTTATTTTTCAAAATCCAACCAGGTACTGAAGATTTATGAAGTGCTCTGGTGTAAACTTCTCGAAATGGTGCTTCAGCCATTTTGCCTTTCCGGTGACGTTATGAGATATAGTCAGGAATCTATACAGTTTTATGAAGTCGTAATTAAAGTTTAGAATCCAAGAGTGATACTTTGCTCAGTCAAGACGACGTGTCGAAATTTATGATTACCCGAAGTATCTGAGAGAAAACAACTTGTTTTAATATTCGTCTCGGTCTGAGAACAATGTAAGAAGTGCGTGAATTGAAGATATATTATTATAATAACAGGCGCAGTGTGACACAGAGTATCGAGAGAGTAATACAACAGCCGTTCCTAGTGTCCACGTAGGAGTCACCAGCGAGCCAGGGCCAGGGCTAGGGCCAGGGCCAGGGCCAGGGCCAGGGCCAGGGCCAGGGCCAGGGCCAGGGCCAGGGGCCAGGGCCAGGGCCAGGGGGCGGGGGACGGGAGACGGGAGACGGGAAAGGAGAGGATTAATCTTCAGGCTATTATGAATATCACGCATGCGTCGGCCGGAATTTACGACGGCGCTTAAAATTACACACATACCTCTATGGGTCCCCATTCATACATTTTATTGTGCGCTTTTTTGTCACGCCAGAGATTTACATTCCATTCTTTTGATACGACAGGACGGAGAACTCAAATGGACCCGAGATGCTCACAGCTCGCAGCTCGCAGCCTCCCGATGCCACCTTTATAGAAAAAGGATCTCAGATTACCATCACTCTATAGCGATTCGAGGAATATGGACTGACTAACGTATATTGTAAGATCCAGTCTAAGAACGCGGCACAATAGCTCGTTTGGAAGCGTTTACATAAAAAAAACCTTTTCGAAGGATATGGTTTTTATAATGAAGCCGACTTTGTGAGGTGTTGAACAAAATAAATAAGGAGGGCCGAGGTTACTAATGGACCATTATAAGCCAGCATATTTGTTATATTAATTCCTTTAAATACGACCAATAAAAAGAACCTTATTTTCAAAGCATTCTTTTTTATGTCTAAAGATTTTATCTTCAAGATTTGATACGGAGAGGCGCTTAGCGATTCTGAAAGCGCTGTATTTATACATGTGTATTGATCACTTCCACGGGGTCGGAAGGTTTTCTAAAAAGCTTGAAGGTTATGGCTTCGTGTCCTGGCTTACGTTTTTGAATTAAAATATTTGCATAAATTAAAAATTCAGTTTCATTTTAACATGTCTACAGATTCATACCTACTTATGTTTCTCGGAATCTACAAAATTCCCGCAATCTTATTAAGTAATTATGGAGTTCTCTTTCGTGGGCAGAACGAAAACACAGTCTAATCGATATTAAAATGTTAATTTATCGAATCGCCTTTGTCTATAATATCCAAAGTTGGCGCTCTTCAGTAGACTGTTTCGCCTTCAGTCAATGCATACAAGTACTTACCCCAGTGGCGTGCGATTGAATTTAAACATTCTTTAGGTAAACACAAAACAGTGTTGAATATCGAAAACAAATTCTCAAAACGAAAAAGTAAACGAAAACTATCTCAACACCAAACGACAATTTACTAATAATAATAATAATAATAAAGTTTTATTCCGGAAGGTATGCAGGAGTAGTGCAATGCAATACCTTCCATAATTGATATCAATACATTGTAATAATAATAGAAACAAAATAAAAAATGAACAGAAATTCATAAGAAATAAATAAATAAATAATAAAATAAAAATATATGTAAAAATAATAATAATGTAGATAAAAGTAAATAAATTAAAGAATATAAGTAAGAAAATATTAATGGAGTATATTAGGCCTCATTTCTGCAAAACGCCATCAAGAGGGAGTCCATCCTGGCAGCGTTAAGATTGATGGGGCCAATAATTTACTCCAATGCGCTTCTATGCTTGAGTTCGGGATCTGACGGGATTCCATGATGAGGTTATTTCTGGAGTTGTTAATCCTTTCCCGCATTCCTGCTACCCTGGTTCTCATAAGGGCTGCAAATCCTGGAACTCGCCCCTCGGTGAACATACCGGAAGCACTGCAGTGCCTGGGAAGATTGAACATCATGCGGTAGGCGTTGTTGTACTGGACCCGAAGCCTTTCCATGCTACTCTTCTTAAAATTGGTCCAGAGCTCGCACGTGTATAGGGTAGTACAGAACGCCAGGAAGAGTGTCCTTTTCACTGGTGGACTACCGAGCCGAAATCTTCTACTGAGCATGTTTGATTAATGATAATAATACAATAGGTACGATAATTTCTGATATTTAAAATAAATTTAGAAAAAAGTTAACTAATAACTTATGTAAGTAATTTCTGTTGTGTAATTATTAAGATTTAAGCAAAACATAGACGAAGTTAACGACGTTACTGAAAACACTAAGAGAAAGGTCGTGCATCTTAAAAAAAATCACAACTGTTTGATTGAAACATGCCTAGTAAAAATAATTCGACGTATCGCCACTCAAGGTTGGGAATGACACTGGAGTCAAATAAAACTATTCAAATATAACAGTAGGGGAATTTTATTGCATGGCCCAGAAGCCGTGACATAGGAATTCTGATCAGTTCTTTACCATGATATCCAAATCGGGTTTACATGGTAAATACTATTATCCTGTGAGCACCAACCCAACGTAATACGTAGAATTACAGGCATGGATATATTTTGTTGTTTTCATCTTTTTTTTCCAGTGAATACGGGTCATACACACGGGTATCTGTGTTATGGAAAGTACGCCACTGCAAGTACCTATGTATAGTATTACAGTAGGATTAGGCAATATCCGATAGCCCGCATTGTACTTAGCGGAGAAGAAAGATGCGCCTGGATGCCCACATGCGATACTCCCATTCTCCTATAAATAGACACAACCTCCCACTGCTGTAGTGTAGAGTGAGCAGGGCCGGCCCTGTGCAGGCGCAATCGGAGCTCTCTGCTCCAGGCAGCGAATCGCCAAGGTGCTGATAGTATATTTCTAAAACATTTTATAGTGAATAACGCACAAGAGTCCCAACTATTTCCAACCGTCTAGAGCCAGTGAGACTATTGCATCCCCAATTGAAGTATGTTGTGAGGATGAAGGTAGTGGGCAGGGGAAAAAGATGGGGAAGAGAGAGGTTGGAAAGTACCTAGCTATTTAGATCTGATCACCAATCAAGCAACGTTTCGATTCTGAATGGTGGTATTTTACGAGGGCGATACTTGGAGTATCTACCACTCTGGAAGGTGCTGTAAATATTATTTTATATGAATTAAATGTTTTATGATACATAGTAACTAAATAAAAGTTATTTGCGCACCACGGGTTTGAACCCGCGACCTTTGGGATTCGTAGATTCGCGATTAGCGTCTTACTACTCGACCTAATTACAGTGCTTTAAATATTTGATCCTTGTCTTATACTTGATACGAGTTGGTAGCAATATTTTCTCGAAAAAAAAATTACCTGCGCCAGGCGCCGTTTGAGTCAGGACCGGGCCTGCGTGTGAGGCCGATGCCAGTTGGTGAGGTCCGTCGAGAAGTATCGGATTGTCAGACAGGGACCATTACTGAACTACGGCAGGGGTGGATTCAGGCCATCCAGATTTCGTGCGTTTTTACTGAGATATCAAACAATGTATCTTTCTAATTTATTAGAATGAATTAGAATGAGTCATGTTTTCTCAAATTTTAATAGCATGATTACCTGGACACTAAACCAAGTATTCATTAAGAGGGGAGATAGAAACATTTCAAATGCGGTTGAATACCCTGGGGAAGCAGTTTTTTTTAAGTTCTTCATCGAATTGCCAAAACATGTAATATCTCATTAAATGTAAAAAAGAAGAAAACTCTACGATTGGGCGCGAAAAAAATAAGTTAATCCGGTTCAAGGCGGTAAAACAAACGAAAAACAGAAAATCAAATTGTATTTTTTGTCGATTTATTGTCTGTATCGACGTGCTCACATTAAATACCAGAAGGGATGGCTTGCATAGTCAGGATTGTTGATTTTTTTCCTGACTCGGGGGTGGTTAAGGCTAGGGCTAGGGTATTTATATATCCATTCATAGCTCATGTTGATATTATGTTTTGTTTATTTGTATAACCACTTTTTTACAGTATGGTAATCAACAAAAATATAGGATATAACCAAAAAAAACCGTTGAGATATGTCCTGTTATGTCGCATAACAAAAAGTAGCGGACGGGGTCGCCGGAGACATGCTTACATACCGAAAAGTGGTGCAATATTATGTGACAACTAGTCTTGTCTCTTTCTCTCTCACGGTGAACAACGTAAAAATTCGGAGAAAGTGATTTATCGTAAATTTGTATAGGTTGGGTAAAAATATTTAGCTATCTCTCAATAAATGTATTTTTGTTCTGAGGTGCAGGACCTTCTCTCAACCTCACCTGACCCAACAGCGTTTCTCTTATTTGTTTTAATCACCCCATTTGGCCCATCCCCACTCATGCTCTAACTGTTGGGATATATTAGGTTAGGTTATGTTAAGAGGAGTATGCCCTTAGAGTATATAGAGTGGTATGAATCTAAGGCAGTGTAGTCAGTTTTTGATGATTTTTACCTGACTCGGCGGACCTGGGCGTGGCTAAGACCAAGGCTAGGGTATTTATACATCCATTCATATTACATATCGACAAAATGTTTTTGTTTATTCGTATAATCACTTTTTCACAGTATTGATATCAACAAAAATATAGCATCTAACCTAAAAAACCATTTAGTTGTGTCAAGTTTAGTGGCATAATAAAAAATGTGATCAAGATCATTGTGACAGTACGTAGAAGCGGAGTATTATATTTGTTGTCTCTCTCTCTCTCATGGTGTGCGACGTAAAAACCCGAAGAAAGTGATTTATCGCAAGTTTGTATCGGTTGGGTAAAAATAATTAGCTCTCTCCATACATTGTTTCTCAAAGAGTATGCCCGATGCGAACGTGAGCATGTCGATACAGCCTCGCAAAAAATGCTATTTTTGCTGTTATTTCCGATTATATTTTATCATTTTAGATTGTATTTCAACAGTCAAGTACTGTTGATCCAACTGATACTCCATGGGAGGATTGACGAAATGCGTGGTAAAGAAAGGCAAGGTATCTCATTCGAAACCTACGCGATTTGTATGAGTGCAGTTCCTTCCGCTAATAAAACTTCTAACACTTAACGCGTTTAGTTGAAAGTATTGACAATATTTTTACGGCAGAAATGATTTACAGTGTGTCGGGGTAATCCGCTCCTGACTCTCTTCCACAACTTTCTAAAGCATCGTTTGTATGCGAAGATGTGCGTAAGGCGCCATTAAAATTAATGGTAATGGAATGAAAAATGAGTAGTACTCGACGCAAAGTTGATGCATTGATGAATGATTGATGGCGCTAAAGCACGATCAATGTATTTCATTGAGTTGTAACTAGTAACTATTCAATATCCAAAATTGATTCGCGCAAACAAAATCGTTTGATTTAAACACCTTCTTACAAATTTAATACAAAATCTACAAAATCACTTTCATAACTATGAAATTTAATTTGTAATACCGTAATAATAAAATACCTAACGTGTTTCTAAACCAAAATGGTAGAATGGGAGGCGGTGGAAATACTTTGAATGTTAACAATAAATTTATAAAAATAAATATTTTAAACTAATGCTTTAAGAATGGGTAAATAATTGTAGGTGTATTTATCCGAAAGATAATTGTTTCATATTTCGAAGGCATTCAAAAACCATAGTTTTAATCGCCTTTCAGCATCATTGTGATTTTTTGGCGAAGCCACGATAAACTAACTAATCTAAAAGATATTATTACGGTTCGAGAATTACTTGGCACCTATTTAGGAAGGCTAAATAGGTGCCAAGTGTAAAAAAAATAACACATAATACACCTACTTACAAAATTGTGTTTGATTTGTATAATAATAAAAAGAGTTATAATGTGAAAACTAAACATAAATTATAGATGCCTACGTTTCAGACAACCTCGCAGTGTCTGTCATCAGGGCACATCTTATTATTAAATACGGTCCTAGACGCTCGAAGTGGCTCCGTTGGAGCCGGCTGGAACCACAGCTCGACCAGGCCACTTATACGCTTACAAGCAGCTGTCGATGCATGACGTATTGCTAGTCAAACGACTCTGCCCTACAATAATTCACTGCTAAAATCTTTTTTATAAAGTTTGGAAAAGCCGACAAAGTAAATTGCCCGAGGAAAGTGGGTTTATATTTAATTTAAATAACTGTTAATTAAGCAAGAGTAAGTTTTTTGTCTAAATTTGAGTAAAGAAAAACTGACACATCTAGTACGTTTGGCTGATTTTGGCGAGCTTCGGCATGGTTTGTGAGCATCGTTCGACTATCGAACACCACATACCTTCCCCGAACTAAATGGTGGACGGTTTCAAGTCTCCGTCTGTATGGACTGACTAATCCATTGTATATACCTCTATGCATAACATCTATTTTTTCACGTTTTTCATGTAGGAATGTTCAATTTTCTTATAAAACCATTTATGTAAATCATAATGAGGAGCTTTTTGCATTGCATTGTTGTATTTTACGGAATACACCTTGTGAATCGAAACCTAAATATCCCGTGTGGTGTAAAATGTTTGAGATATCATTTATAATAATGCTGCCATCAATTCAAACAGCAGATACATCTGATTTAAAGAGATTTGTAAAGCAAGCTACAATGATAAATGACTGTTTTTTTACTGTAGCTGGCACCACCGCGGTGTAATGATTCTGCACTGTGTTCTGTACCTCCATTCATATCAATAATCATAATGGAACTAGGCACTTGAATAAGTATTACACCACTGTGCAGTGTATGTATGGGCGTTAAGAACATTATGAACAATGATGGATTATCTGTGGAATACTAACAACACATGTCACAGAGGAACTACTCAAAATGTCACGAGTTCGTCGCAGTTTTTATTTTAGACAGTTTCAATTTTTAAAAACTTACTAAGTTAACGGAAACAACTTTTTTAGGCGTCTAATTCGATAATTATAACGATCACAGTGTACAACCCCGTTGAGCAACTTTCGATAAAACGATCGTGCTTTTATTTACTCTAGTTCAATTCAATATCTGAAATGGACTTTTCATGTCTATAGTATGATAACAGAACACATTTTTTATTAAAAAAAACAAATGACAGAATTGTCTCAACGACCTGGAGCCAATGAAATTATTAAATCTCATACGTTAAGTTTTTTGTGGGGTTATAGACGTGTGGAAGGGAAGAAGAGAGTTAGATAGCAACTGGCTATTCAGATCTGGTCACTAAACATAGTTGAAGTCGTTGATTTTACTATTCTAGAGAGTGGCATCTCACCAGAACGATGCTACGTGTAATTTTTTAATGTGAATGTCGGGATTCTTAGTGACAGTACGGAGCCGGTGGGACTATGACGTTCCCAATTAGGGTATGTTGTGAGGCTTAAGATAATGGAGAAGGGCGGGATATGGGGAAGAGGAAGGTTGGGGTTACCTGGTTACTCAGATCTGGTCGCCGAGCACGGCTAAAGCCATTTCAAGCAACGTTCGATTCTGAATGGCGATATTTCACCAGTGCTTTAATTATCACCAAACAATGATCAAGTTCAGTGCTGCACATCTTCGAGGAGGTTGGTACAACTAATACGGTTTCAGTAGCGATGTCGCTCTGTACGAACTACTACAAAGAACTACTTCATTTTGCGGCAGTTCACTCATTTATCACTGTGCGAACGCTTCAATTGTGGTACTTGAAATTTACTTTTCTGACAAATCGCCGTACTTTTTTGTAGTGTGAAGTTCGCGAAGCAATGTATGAACTGCGAACTGATTTTCACAATCGAACGATGTATCAGTCACTCGATTTCCTAGTTACTACACTAAACGCTACACTTCCTACTACGGTGCGAATCGAACGATTGAACTGTTAGTTCAATTGAAGCGTTCACCGTGAAGGATTAATTTGAAAGAACTTGTAGTTCGTGCAGCGTTCACAAAACTCTGAGTTTTTCCCATCGTTAGGTTTCAGTTAAATAAACAAAGCGTAAGCCCTGCTGATTTCCACCCAGCTTTTGTATCACAAAAGTGTTATACACAAACAAAGGAAATCGTATTTGCATAAACGGCGTTCAGCTTTTTCTCTGTGTGGAAAAGCCCACAGTCACTCTTGAAAAAATTAATGATCGGTTTCAATCAATGAGCCCAGATAATAACAGATTGGTTTGAAAGCTCTACTTTGTTTAATGAACTAATTACATTGTGCTTAAACGTTGGCGTAATGGAGTTGCATATTTATTTGCGTAACGTAAGAAATCTACTACCTTGCAAATTAATATGGCCAGACAATTAGTTTGGCAAGGTGATTAGGTGATCACTGACTGTATTTTTAAACGCGATATATCAAATATGCCATTCTGAATTAAGGTAATGAGTTATAGTAATAATATCGGGCCAATTTAAATAGCACCATTTTGGTAAAATATAGCTATAAAGGTAACTAAGAATATAAGCTGAAAACCCGCATATGATAACAATTTTATTTTTATAAGAACGACAAACATTCCCGGGTTACAAATAACCTGACGATATTTGAAAAACTCCTACTGTCATCATAATAAGCGAAAAATGTTGCTAGCGCAACGATGGAGGACTTAGCCAGAAGAGGAATTGAGCGCACGACGTCCGGGTGGGAATCCGACGCGTTTGTCCACTCAGCTTCCGACCGAACAGTTTGGCCACCAATGCTTTTTTTGGGATGTAAATATAGGTTTTTCAAATTAATCTTCCTAATTATGTGAATTATTTTCAATATCTTCTAATATGATTTATTTTTAATTATTACTAGAAGGTTGATTATTTTGTTTTAATGTGATATATTTTTGCAGGATAAAAAAAAACGCTGTGATGTTTTCAGACAACTAAGGTCAAAAACTATATCTGAAGGATTACAACACACAATAACCAATTGAGATGATTAAATTAATAAACGGGGCTATAATATAAAGTTTTTCATTTTTTGCAAGGAAATTTAGGCCTTAGTTTTAGTTTTATTTATTTTATATTAGTTACTTTGTACATTCAAGCTTACAAGTAGCTAATTATTTCACTTTCTTTTTGACTTTATAATATTTTAACTTATATACTATTTATTATCTTGATTTATATGAATTTTAAATGATTTTACAGGCTATATGATAATGGTCATGCTGTTATGCTGGACACCTGAACACAATTTGGTCAAATGCTGAAACGAGCCGGGAATCGGTGGTTAACGGGGGCAATTATTTTAAGGGGTAGCGGTAAAAAAAAATCACAATGGCGCTAATCATCGATTTGCAACAGTGTAGATTGTGACAGAGTTTCAAACTACTAGGCCTAAGTTTGCTTGCAAAATGATATAGAATAACGCCTTTGTCCTAAAAATAGTGGATATACAATCTAAATAATATGATATTGATTAACTATAAATAATTTTCCTTCTTAGTACGCACGTACGAGTGTGAACTTTTTAAATATGGAACTAGTGTTATTTAAAATGATCAAGTTTTGAAAATTACTACCTACCCAATAAAGTACCATCCTACCTTTTACGTATTTTAGCAGACATTTTTCCAAATTTGAAATGGGTAACTAACATTTTTCTTGGAAAGTCACGTTACATTCCGTGATTTTTCACAAGTAAAATAATTTTGTCATATTAATAATAAAGTTATATTCCAGAAGGTGTGCAGGAGTGGTGCAATGCAATACATTCCATAATTGATAATAATACATAAAATAAAGTTTTAATGCATATTTTCACAATAATAAAGAAAAAATATAAGTTCATAGGAAAAAAAAAATGTTAAAATTGTTGATGGAGGATATTAGGTCTCCTTTCTACAGAAGGTTATCAAGAGGGAGTTCACCCAGGCAACATTATTATAATGATGTGGGTAACTCCCCTACCCTTTAATTAGTGTCATAGATTTTTTTTCATAGATGTTTATTTTTACAGTACTTAACAAATAACCCCACTATTATCAATTGCTTTAGCAATTAGAATCCTTGAAATTTATATTTAAAAAAAAGTGCTACATGTTTTAGATGCATGTGGATGGTACGTTCGAAAACTTTCATTTTCGTTTCAACACGACCGTGTAGCCTTCGGTATCACTGAATAAGGAAGTGCTTCCTCAGTGATGACATTAATTCACGTTCACTCTCCGCCGAGAATCCTTCCTGCTCTGCCTACGCATCTTGAGGTCACATTCTACCTCCTGATATGCCGGAATGCCAGAATCATATTATTTTACATTAAGATGGCAAACACACACTCGCACCTTTACACGCTCTCGAGGGCACACCACCCTAAAAAATAAATCAAGTAATAAGAGCTTAACACTCAAAACGCCAGACGGCAAAACGAATTTTCGACGCACAGTAGGAGGAGGTATAGGGTTGAGTTTGCTGTGGCAGGTTAAGAAAAGTAAACTAACATACCTAAGGTTTGAATTTTGATTGATTATTATAAACATATCGCCGCCGGAAAGGCAAAAGGGCTGAAGCGCCATTTTAAAAAGCTTACATCAGAGCACTTTAAAGTTTTTTGTTGTTGTTTTACAATAAATTTCATAAGACTTCAGTGTCTGGTTGGATTTTGAAAAAAAAGTTAACTCAGGTAGGTCAATGTTCTCATTGAGTTACCTGAAGCAACAACATGCTAAAGTAGTCACAAATTTGTGTAGCTTGAGACAAACCTTCTCCCAAATGGTAAATAAATTTGAGATGGCAAAAGGGCGATACAAATCTTCAGAATCAAACGAGAGTCAGAGTATTCGACGCAGAAAAAAATACTGATCAAAACTGCATATTTAACTAATGACCAAAGTGTCGCTTAAGGCCTTTTACCTTTCCAGCGATGATATTACGATAATAACAAATGTTTTAAACGTAATCTCTCCATTTATTTTTGTTACAGATCAACAAAAACTAATCAAATGTGAACCTCGCACATACCCATGTTCTTTTAGTGCTAATAATATATTTTTTGGATAATTTGGATAGTGTAGTTTTTGTGAAAAACCACTTAGAAGAAGCTGTAAAAATTTTATGCCCAGGCTCCATCTTATTGCTAATAACGTATATTCGATGGCATATTACTATTTATTTATATTATGTACAAAGATAATATAGAGAAGCATTCTTAATTGGCAGGTCACTTCATAATACACAATTATTTTAGTTATTTCTAGTTATATTGGCCAAATTAAAGTTGGTGTTTATTTTATTGATTGTGTCCTCTTATTAATACGAATAACCTTTCCTACTCAAAAATACACCTGTTCTGTACTCTAGGCGAGACTTCCCGAGGGGTGTGCGCCACAATTTTGCGCTCGCCTCGTCGTTATGTGTGTATCCTCCCACGTTCTGTCCTGTGTCACGGTAAAGTAGCCACGATTTAAAAAAAATGCACAAGAGTCTCAACTGGTACAATGGTATACCCAATTCGGAGTGACTTACAAGTGGAACGGGAAGGAGACGAGAAAGAGCAAGGTCGGAAGGTGTTTGGCTATTCGAATTTGGTCACTAAGCACGGTTAAACAACTTTTCGAGTGAGAGGATGGCACTTTGATAACCTCAATGATTAAGGGTCAGCACTCAAAAATGACATACACACAAAACAAAAAATACAAATGTTTTATCTATAAATTCTACATGGACAGTTAAAAAAAATGTGTTTCTAATGAATACAACTTTTTAACTGTCATCTTTTCAATTCTATGAAAAACATACAAAAAATTCAGTGAAAACTGGAAACCAGTGAAGGTATTTTTGAACGTTTTACCTTAAATTTTAGTATAGATTTCATAAAGAATTTAAAAGATTACTGTTCAAAAATTGTATTCACTGGAAACCTTGGTCAGTTTTTGAATTACCCGTAAATAATTAACTGACAAATAATTTGAAGTTTTGCTTGTACTAGAAAAACAAAAAGTGTGCATTTTTGGGACCCTTAAGTCTACTTTGAGGATTATGTACTCGGGTGCATTTTGTTAAAATCTCGCTCAGTGCTTGGAAACTTTCGATCACCTGAAGAAATCAGAGTTCCATCCTACATTTAAGACGTTAACAGAGCGATGTGACGTGGGCGCGAACTAATCACGCAAGTTTCCTTTTAAAACGCAATTCATTAAGTTCCATTCACACTCCGCGGAACAGCAATGGGAATCAACCTGACTGCTCATTACGCCCTGCAGGTTTGCACTATGCAGACTATATTAACTGCATTACGTCATAATGCGAATTGAAATGGGTAAAATCAATTATTCAATATTTTCGTAGAAAGCAATTACTTCGTGGTTTGACATATTTTAATGAAAATGATTTAATAACTTTGTGTAATACCACAGATTTTATTTCAATTTTTATGACGAACCTGTTTCGCTTAGCTTAAACATCTTCATTTCACTAGTCTAATATTAGGTATATTATCCGTAAACTCATAAAATTTCTCGTTATTCTTTTATCACGGTCTCAGTTGACGTTTTGCCTCTTTCATTTCATATTATCTGTCTCTTTCTATCTGTTCATTTGTTATAATTTAAATTATATTCTTTCGTTTTCTTACTGTTCTCTTATTTTATTTTTATATTGTGTTATCCGTCTGTATTAGTTTAATTTTGTACCCTGATTATGCTTAAGCTAAGTGAAACCAGTCGGTCATAAAAAATAAAATAAAATCTGTGGTCTTATGCAAAGTTATTATTCTATTCAATTATTTAAATTTCAGTGTTTTTTTGTGGTTATAATATTTAATATAGGTTAATCCAGTACATGGCAGTAAAGCAATCGAAAAACATAAATAAAATCGCAATTTTTGTCAATTTTTTTGTCTGTATATATTGTGCAGATTTTTATAAGCCGAACTTCACCTAACCCAACACCCATTGTTTTAATCACCTCATTTGGCCGATTACCACATAATGTGAATTGATATGGGGAAAATCAATTATAGACGAATGAAAATTTCAGTGGATTTCATTAATTTAAGAATGCTGGATAGGCCGTTGTTATCTATGTATGTATTTTTTTATAAATTGACTGATATCTGCAGACGAATCTTTGCGTGATTTTTCAAATCAGTTTTACGTTAATAATATGCACATCTTGGTTATGATAATTAGTTTTCTTTATCAGTATAGTACTAAACTTACGGGTTAAACAAAATTAATCAATATGTCATTGTGTTATATATTATGCTGCCCCAATAAAAGCACGATTCTGTCCGAAATTGGTTGACTTTTAATGCAATAATATGGTGAGCACAAAGATTTAAAATAAGCCATTAATTTTTCCAGTTTTCAAAGCTATTAACTAGACCACGGTGATAATTATCTAACGACAAAATATAAGTAGGTAGATAGTTAAAGGTGTCTAAAATCTATTAATAAATGTATTATGTTTAAATGGCACTGTAACCTTCATTGGCCAACCTCTACTTCTAAGCTAATCCCCTTGTCGCATTCAAACCGTTAAAATTTCAGGACTTAAAAATGCTTATCCTCCAGCTTAGTAGGAAGTTGAACATAACTGAAAACTTATAATCGTTAATTGCATATATATATTAATTAATAGTATAACTACCTGTGGATATTCGATCACATTCACTTGTTTCGCTAGGAAACCTATACACGTAACTAATTATTACTATCATTATTCCAAGTAAGAGTAAGTGTGAGAAATTAAACACATACTTTCCTTATTTGATGCCAGCATGAGAACGGGTGGTTTCTCTGACTTGTTCATAAATATAAAACAATAAGCTTATGGAATGAGCCACCGAAATTGGCCTTTCTTCATTCACTTAATCCGGGTCTCTTCAAAACCTGTATGAACAAATCCCTTCATAAGGAAACCCCAACCCAGATTTACCCAAACTTACTTAACCCTTACAAACAAAACTCCTAACTGTCTAGAGCCAGTGAGGCTATAGCATCCCCAATTGGACGTAGTTATGCAGAAAGCATCCAACTCCAAAAAGATGAAACCGAGAAAAAAACGTTTGAAAATATGATGGTACAAAGCGTAATCGGCATTTGTTAAGTAAATATCAGTGTTTTTTCTTCATGATAAAAAACAGGCAATTTATAATCTATCAATATCTGATAGTATTAATACCTTAAAGAATCTTCTGCCACGTCCGATAAAATATTACTGATACATATAAAAGTTAGAAATTTTCTTCCGATTACGTTCGTTCACGATATACTCACTATGTTCCTTTTGATAAGTGTTGCGACTAAACCAGTAACTAGCGTTGCATATTTATTAAAATAATAAAAATATTTCCCATATTTTCCTAGATTTCATTGTTTCTAAACTTCAATTTTAACTATCTGCAATGTGTATTACTAAAAAAATGAATTACGAAAAAAAATATTGCATTTGAAGCTTAAATGTTTTCACCAGATATAAATTTCGTATTTATCTATGGGAAAACATGTAAAGCTCGATTATGGCAAATTGTGGGTTGGACGCTTTCTGCATAACTAGGTGGAATTGGGGTATGTTATGAGGCTTAATGTAGTGGGGAGGTGAAGGAAACGAAAAAGAGGAAGGTCGAGTAGTACTTGGCTATTCAGATCTGGTCACCAAACACGGCTAAAGCTAATTCAAGCAACGTTTCGATTCTAGATGGTGGTCTTTCCAAGTATTTTTTTTTTTTTACATGAATACCGCACAAGAGTCTCAACTGCTCCTAACCGTCTAGAGCCAGTGAGACTATGGCATCCCCAATAGAAGTATGTTGTGAGGCTGAAGGTAGTATGGAGAGGAAGGGGAAGGTTGGGAAGTACCTGGCTATTCAGATCTGGTCACCAAACACGGCTAAAGCCATTTCAAGCAACGTTTCAATTCTGAATGGTGGTCTTTCACTAGGGCGATACTTAGAGTATCTACCACTCTGGAACGTGCCGCTAATATACTATATTTTATGTTATATCAATTAAATGTGTTAAGACACATATTAATTAAATACAATTTATTTGCGCACGCCGGGTTTGAACCCGCGACCTCTAGATTCGTAGTCGAACATCTTACCACTCGACTATGCAGGCCGTCAAAAGTATAGTGAAATGCAAGGGTTAGTTTTCTCAAAAGTTCAACGAGCCTATGTCGGTGTAATTACAAGGTAAACATTGTATGAATGTAATATTTTAATTGAAGAATGGTGTGTAGGATTGTTACCTCGGCAAACTAATGGCTAGGATAACTAACCGCTGCTGCATCCGGCCAGGCGATCTGTTGGCGAAACCTACAGCCGGCGAGTAGGCCATTCAGTTGGCAAACCTACTCTGATATTTCCAAACATTTTGCTTTGCTTCACAAGATGTTAAAAGTTTATAAAAATGTTATGAAAGCTACTTAGGGGAGCTAAATCTTTGAATCAAGGAAATATATAATTTTAATAATTATTATTTATTTTTATTTTTTATAGTGAATACCGTACACGAGTCCCAACTGCTCCTAACCGTCTAGGGCCTCCATGGTCGAGTGGTAAGACGCTCGACTATGAATCCAATTCAGGTCGCGAGTTCAAACCCGGCGTGCGCCAATAACTTTTATTTAATCAAAATGTGTCATAACACATTTAATTCATATATAAATAATAAAAAGTATATTTGCGGCACGTTCCAGAGAGGTAGATACTCTAAGTATCGCCCTGGTGAAAGACCACCATTCAAAATCGAAACGTTGCTTGAAATGGCTTTAGCCGTGTTTGGTGACCAGATCTGAATAGCCAGATATTTCCCAACCTTCCTTTTACCAATCTCATTCTCCTCCCCACTACCTTCAGCCTCAAAACATGCCCTATTTGAGGATGCCAAAGTCTCACTGGCTCTAGACGTTTGGGAGCAGTTGAGACTCTTGTGCAGTATTCATATAAAAAAAAGCCAGTGAGACTATAGCGTCCCCGTTTGGGGTATGTTGTGAGGCTGAAGGTGGTGGGGAGAGGAACGAGATGAGAATGAGGAAGGTTGAGAAGTAACTGGTTATTCAGATCTGGTCACCAAACACGGCTAAAGCCAATTCAAGCAACGCTTCGCTTCTGAATGGTTATCTACTCAATGAGTATCTACCACTCTGGAACGTGCCGCATATATACTGAACATTATTTTTACATTAATTCAATGTATTATGACACATATTAATTAAATAAAATTTATTTGCGCACGCCGGATTTGAGTCCGCGACCTCTGGATTCATAGTCGAGCGTCTTACCACTCGACGGTGGAGGCCGTAAAATATGAAAATGCATAGGTAATTGAATGCAATGTGATATCAAAAAACATTTATTTTAGGGCAGTTGTGCCTAAATCGTGGCCAGTGGTCTACAAAATCGTACACTGTACGAGATGATCAGTCAATTTTTTAAGAACAATATTATCAGAGAAAAACATCCGTATCTTCATAATCACGTTCAATAATCAAAGAACATAAAATTAGAGCAAAAAATTCTGAATACCACCTTAATACCACCAATATATAATTAAATTGACTTCTCACACAGGTACTCGTAATTAATGTTTTTATGAAGTTTTTGTTTCTTACATTTTTTAATTTTTACATAACATACCTCACTAGGTCATTAGAACCTGTTCTGAGGTAGGTGACAGTGAGTGCAAGTAGAATAATATAAAATATGTTGACTTTTGTTACACAATGCTAGATGATACAACAGATAATGTCCGTAAAACCCTTTTGTTACATTAATTTTTCCAAATAAGATACATTGACAGTAGGTAAAATTGCATGGCACTAAATCCTAAAATTAATGACAGTGGATACGATACAAATATACGTTCATTTTACATCGTAAAAATTCTACGATTATTTATAGTGAAGTTGTATATAATAATAGTGGAGTTAAAAGAATTATTGCATGTGAACAAAGGCTTTTTTTATTTAATGCGACCTACGAAAGCAAAAAGGTTGGACGCCCATGTTCTTGAGGTTTGAGAAGCCTGCATTCCTGATACAGGTAATAAACACGAAATGAATCGTTTGCTAACGAATTTTGCAATTGCCGTATTATGTACGGAAATCAAATTAACGTGAAAATGTTGATCCATTACCTGCATTTTTGACGATTATTTGCAGCGTAGGTTTATTGACAAATCTTTAATAGGCATTCCTTTATGTGAAATGAAATTGATTTATGTTTTGAAAATAACAGGTAGGTTAATGATATTTTCACAAACACGGTTGAGTAGTTAAACGGCGTGCATCAATACACGCGAGACTTTTAAGAACGTGCTTCAAAATATTTTTTCGCTCAAACCGATTTCATGTTTGTATATCTTATATTCCTGGGGTCCCCGACTTCTTCGTTCATCCATTTGTCCATTACTCAATTACCTGGCATTCTTTTATCTTAAGTATCTTGCATTTGTTTCAGATTGTATAAAGCGTTGTATGCTCGTAGGTACACTGTTTTACTACATATGAGCCTCAGTTATCACTACCTAATAATAATAATATTTGGATAATTTGTATAGCGCCGTTTTTGTGAAAAATCACCTCAAGGGCGCTTACCTACCTACTTTACCTTATCACGCTGTTTCTCCGCAGGGGTGGGAGGGAGGACGGACCGCTATACAACCCTGTCTTAGCACACACTTCTTGGTTCATTCACATTCATACATCGTCTCATATATACTCTTCTGTTATTCTCACTCATCACATGACCCAACTCAAATATTTGATTCACTTGATCCTGTCATGTCTTCTTCAAGCGTCCCCGACTGCGTATTTCATTTACTTTGGCATCATGTATTCTTTTCGCACTTTTTTCTTCGTTCATTCGCTCTATCCGCCCAAACCATCTAAGCGTCCCTTTCTTGAACCATCTCATTACGCTTACATCAGCCTTGCATTCTTTCTAGATATCCACATTTTTAATACGGTCGTCAGAGTTGTAGATACTCTAAGTATCGCCCTGGCGAAAGACCACCATTAAAAATCGAAACTTTGCTTGAAATGGCTTTAGCCGTGGTTGGTGACCAGATCTTAATAGCTACCCTCTCCACTACCTTCAGCCTCACAACATACCCTATTTGGGGATGCCATAGTTTCACTGGCTCTACACGGTTGGGAGCAGTTGAGACTCTTGTGCGGTATTCATATAAAAAATAAAAATAAAACGCCTCAGGGATCTCATTTCTACAACATTCAGTCTACATTTTTAATAAAAAATGTAAAGCGAATAAGTTAAAATAAACAAGATATTGCATTAATTATAGAACCTTTAGTTATCCCTATTTTGAATACTATATATGTAGCTCTTTACAACAATTTGTACTATGTTCATAATATAATTACAAATATTGGATAGAATAAGAAGATTCCTAAACCATCCGCATCCAGCAAAAATGTATACATAGAAATCATTGTACCACACATCACTGTAGCATCATTTTTTAAAGCCAACGATGGATATATACAATGATAATACTACAAAATAGTGCTATGAGAATTATTATGAAGCAAAATTGATTTAGGAAAGTATTTTTTGTCTAAAAAAATAATTAATGGACCATCCATCACCCGAATTTCCGAGAAAAAGCAAATAAATCTGCCTTTCAGAAAAAAAGGCACAATGTCAAAACTCATTGATGTGCGGAGCTATACAGATAATTCACGCATTACCAAATGATGTTAAATTTGAAGAAATTAAAACGAAGTTAAGAAAATATCTTATGAATTTTTGCCAAGGAATGTTAATTTAAAGATTGTATTAGACCATATGATATATTATTATTTATGAATGAAGTATTTTAAAATAAATAAATATCTTTATTTTCAATAAAAAAATCGTAATCGATATTAAATATTTACTTTGTGGCTTGCCATTTTTATAAATAAAACAGATAAACTTTGTTTATAGCCACTTTATTATTTAATAATATGTCTACTGGTTTCGGAAGTACCCTTCCATCATCAGGACAATATTAAAATTTTAATATTGTCCTGATGATGGAAGGGTACTTCCGAAACTGGTAGACATAATATTAAATAATAAAGTAGTTATAAACAAAGTATATCTGTTTTATTTATAAAAATATTACAATTGCTGTATTGGTTTATAAATTAATAAAAAACCAGAATTAAAAGTTCACTTAATGTCTGTGTCGTTAGTTACTAAATAATTTACCATTTTCGTGATTATAATTTGCCGTTTATAGTAATTAAATCATTACTTTATTCCAAAAATTAAATATTCAATTGCCAATTAGCCATTTTGCTCTGAGAAAAGGAGTACCTACCTATACAAAATCAAAGACACTGTTGTTATGTACTCGAATATTAAGAGTCAATGTGGGTGGCAGAACAAATGAAAATTTATTTGCATAATGATTTCTGATACACCTGCAATATAACAAATATCGGTATATTTGTATTTCCAAAGACGATAAGATAGATTTATACACTATCGTCAAATGTTTATTAAAAACTCAGCATTAATAATTTTATTTTTGGCGAAAATTGTAAGTCCCTAACCATTTTTTGTAAAGTAAATAAGACATTTTTTCCGACCTCAATGTAGAAAATAAATTCTAAAAAGGTTGCTTGAAATTACTTAAGCTTCACTTAGTGAGCAGATTTAAATAGCCACATGACTCTGAACTATCTTCTTCGTCATCACATTTTCTCTTACTTCTTAGGGCTTCAAAATATTACACGACGTAAAAAAAATACATTTACGCAAATTAGTAGAGTTGATGATTCAACCTTTTTTCGGCTAAGCCGTTATTATCACAATACAAGAGCTTAATATTGAAAGGAGGTAAAATATTTCATTTAAATAAATCCAATGCATTTACGCCTAATTTAAACGACTCGATTTTGTGGATTTTTTCATGAATCACCGTATGCAAAAATATGCCTTAATTAGTTATTTTACAGTTTTTTTTTTACAATGTACGGAAAAATAGAGGGATTACGTTATTTAAAAAAATGTAGAAATCAGAAAGCAAGAGAATGTGGTGTTTGATAGATTGCACATATATTATGAAGCGCAGTAGTAGGCTAGTATTATTTGCCAACTCGTATAAATTGAGCTTTGCGTACAAACAAAGCGTCGCGTATTTAAATCTCCTGTCAGCTTAATTCCTTTTTATAACCAAACACATATTTCATTCTTTAAGTACCTAGTTAAAACTTTAAGCACCTGTACCTACATTCCAACATGGAAAATTTGCAATAACATATCGCTCAATTTTGGTATTTTCTGTTAAGCTTAGAACCAGTAAATAGGATCCAAAGTTATTTTTTACGTATTTATCTCATAATGAACTATACATAATTTTCTTTGTGAGTACATACGACCGTAAGAGTGTAAACTTTTAAAATTTAGAACTGATATTTATTGAAATTAAGAAATTAAAAAAAAAATCTTTTCAAATCCCCATCTACTCAATAAAGCACCTACCTATTACGTATTTCAGCAGACATTCTTTATTGCGTTATTATAAATGAATAGCATGTACTTCCACTACTATTTTTAACATAACTGTATTGCTTAAATTTTATGTAAAAGCTCACTAGGCCGTAAATAAATAAATAATTATTTAAAATGGGTGGATTTTTTTTCTTGGCAAGTCGAGTTATATTCCGCGATTTTTCGCGGATAACAACATGCAGGTAATTAAATCAACAAAGCTATAATATACAGAAAGACGAGAACTTTTCGAAATCAAATGTATAATAGATGACGCATGTAGAAACTCAGTTTTTACGAACATTGTGTCAATCCATAACGATAAATCATTGAGACGTAAATACAGGATAAAAGCAGGAACTGTGATAAACAACGTAAAACTAATTGTTGATGGTTCCACCCACAAATACCGCTAACTGCGAATGCTGTTATTTCCACTTATTATGCACCAAAAGTACAGGCACTTTTTATTAATAGTATTAGAATACGTATCAATTTTTAGGAAAAAACCTTTGAAAATTGGTCGGTAAACTAGTACTCACCTACTGAACTAGGCTCCGTTATAGCTTCTTTCGTAGTAATTCGGTGTATGGTATTTTTCCCCCAATTTAACCGATTCTGGAAGTAATGTAAAGTATTTAAATGTTTTTTCTCTTTTTCGCCCACAGATAGTTTAATTAAAGATAACACTAAGTTTACACGAACGATTTTGCTTGAATGAATATGTCTTTTCTATCACGTCCTTAAATATTTTGCCTCAATTATCTATTGAAAATAGTCACTAGATAATTTGCGTACTGCAATTTTTGAAGAATATCACTTTAAAGCACTTATATAACGTGTTAAAACTAGTTGTTATCCGTCTCGACTTGAAATGTAAACTGACACAGCGATTAAAAACTAAAGATCTGTCAGTTAAATGTCACTTTATTGTGTTTGTAAAATAAATTATTGGTAGGGACTTAATTTATATTATGGGTAGGTACCTAAGAATTTCATATCAGTTCCTAATTCGAAAAGTTCACACTCGTACGTACGTACCTACTCACAAAGGATATAATTGTTTATATTTAATATTAAAACTCTCCAATGTAAGTCAAAACACATTCGCGTCACTTTAGTTGAACGGAACAAATAATGTTATTAGGTACTGTCGGGGAAAACCTTCTTTTTATTTTCCCAAACCCCAGCGCTTGTAAAAATGTTATCTTCACTGTCTGGCGCCACTACAATGAGCTTTAAAGGTTCTTTCGAGTGAATATCGCCAGTTGTTATTGAACGTGTGTAGCATCTGCAAGTTGTAAATGCCGTTATAAAAACGAACATTAGACATGGTGATATGGACTAAATGTGCAGTTTATGCATAATAGATACCTCACTGGCTAGACAGGGAAGGCAACGTGGTAATACGGCATTTTATATTTGACCAACTCATTTCGTAAATGTAGGTTTTTCAAGTGGAAACAGTGCTTTGTGAATAAATTATTATTTACATCGGTGAGTGATGTATGTTGGTACAACTTCTTTGAACTGTTATGAAAATGCAGAAACTCAAGAAACTTTATATATTAATTGTTTCACTTTAAATAACACATTTATTATATTGGTATGCATAGCTCCTACAAGGACTTGTAGTTCACTTGCCAGTGATGCAGGACCTGCGGCCCGCGGGCTTTATGCAGTTTTGCACCCCTCCCATGGAATCCCTTGGACTAGCCATGTTTTGGGGCTCGCGAACAATTTAAACATTGACAAATTGGTTTTTTTGTGAGGTTAGTGATTGATTATTAGTGTAATAATAATAATTTTATTACTGGCCCATGGTTGACCTAATTTTTTTGATAGTAGCTCAGTCCCTTAATAAAGTTTAACAGGATCGTCTCATTGGTATTTGATCTTCTGGTCCTCTAGTATTATTTCTTTCTTCCCATCAGGGCGACAAGTTGGCTCCATAGTATACTTTCTATACTATTTCCTATATTTTCTGTGTTTCGTCATTCTCTTTACATTTCCAAAGTCATTGGTGCTTTCGACAGTCGCATTTGTCTCCCGAGGTAACAGTATCCTTTGAATAGTCTGCCTAACTCCCCCAGTAGGTAGATGATTTATTTTTTTACTTAATAGTACGTTGTCACAATATAATATTTAGTTCTTATCAACATGTTTATAAGAACGCACGATACGCAACAAAATAAAGACACAACAAATATTTTCGATGTTTGCAGATATAATTGAGTTGGTAGAACTAGACATCTTGTTTGTTACAAGATGCAGTGGAGGGTTCTATTGGTCGTTTTTTAAATAAGGTTTCTGTAAGCAATATTTTAACTCCAGAGAGACCATTTCAAATCTTGAATAGGTCCTATCTCTTGGCAGAGCTTCGGTAAACTTGGATTTCTGCGACGGTTTGTAAACGTCAACAAACTTCAACTTTGAGGCAACTCAATAAATTATACACGGCTTTTACCTACTTCCAAGTTGTGAGGCGTTTTGCGGTTGAGGGTAATAAAAACAACGACGATATTCGAATAATCGAGCTTTTATGTAAGTTGTTCTTTTGCAAGTGACTGGGGATTATTTACCCCTAACGTGATCTTGGCTTCCTAGTTCCTACCGGTGGTGTAATTATGTAAACTTCTCAGCCAAAAACAAGTCGTAAATCGGTAAAAAAATTCTGGCGAATAGCGATGTAGTAGATAGTTGTGTGTCTTCAGACTGGAGCAGCAATAATGATATCAAAACGACCTCGAAGACAACGTTACACTATTGCTTTCATAGTAGCAAGACGTTATTTATCACATTTATATTGTTTCAGGTATGAAATTCTCACATACGAGTATAAAATCTTTTGCACTCTAATATTTTAGCAAATAATTTAAAACCAAAACCAATCCGTAGTTTCAGTCTTGGAGTCCAACACACTTTTATTTTTGTGTCCGAAAACAATGACAGCTAATTCATTAGGATGATCATGTAATGATTTTTCATTGATCTGATATATTTTGTGTACGAATGACCTGTTTGTTAGATTTTCTACTACATACCAATGTCAAAAGAATATAACGAGACAAAATACAACATCTGCGACACAGCAATAAGCACCCTGGCTCCGGACCGAAGGGTGGCGGGTTAAAAACCTTGCAAGGGACCTTGCTTGGCAGAGTAGAAGATTTTTTCAGTATCTCCTAGAGAGGGACCACAATTCGGAATCGGCTTTATAATAATAATAATAATAATATTTGGACGATTTGTATAGCGCCGTTTTTGTGAAAAATCACCTCAAGGGCGCATGTTTAGCGACTAATTCATTAGAATCTATCAAGCCAGGTATTTTTCAACTTTTTTACGCCCTCTTTCCCCCTCTTTAGTTGACCATATTACATTACTCAATTGAAAATACCGCAAGTCCAGTAAATTCAACGAGTTGAGACTGGTTGTATGGTGCTTATCATGGTATATTTAAATTTAAAAAAGTACAATATTTTGTCAACTTTTAATTAATCTAACTTGCTCCCGAATCGCAAAATAAAACGAAAACAATTACAGATACATTTTTAATAATTTCAGATGTTTGCAACTAACAACAGAGCGGCACGTCTTACAAACAGACAAGTCGGTATAATATAATTTGATAGTGCTTATGTAATTCTCTCCACACCCACGAGGGACCTGCTCGCAGTCCTTCCTCATTTCCATTTAAATATGTGTCATTTCACATGTAAAGTAATATGTAATTCATTAAGATTACCAGACGAGATACGTTCAATATTCAACAATATTAATGTATACGGATTATGCGGCCGGGGAACAAACAAACGTAGTATTAGCGATCGTGATGTCATGAGACATATGTCATTCGGAGGCTGCAGAGTGCGGAGGCCATACTTGATTTAGCTACCCTCCGATTTATCTTAACTATAAAGTACAAAAATGTTTGTTTATTCTGAAGCAGAAAACAAAACTCAAACGCTGATATCTGGAGACATGGAATATGCACAATCTTTTATGACTAGAATGTCTAGGTAACTTTATTTTCAACGCACAACGTTATTTCTATCGTGAGCTATGGATGTTTTAAATATAATGTAATCATTGAACCGTAAAATGTAAGATACGGAGCCACATTATTCGATTAATATTTAAAAAGTATTCGATGATAAATATGGTCGACGGTTTTACTGTTGGTCGAATTCGGGTTGTAAAATAATTAATAAAATATTAACGCATATATTATGTTGCACACATGCACTAAAATCTGGTTTTACATAGGAGATAAGTTCCACAAAATACCGTGTAAAAATGCAGTATATTATTTATAAGAAAATTGCTGTTTCAATACGAAATGACCAGGTGCATTATTTACAAGTGAAAATTTTTTCAATGGGATGCATTTATCCTCCAGCACCAGGTAGTATTTTGTAGTTGTTGATTAAATTTGATTTAAATTTGAATATTTTTAGTACTTATAATATAGTGGTGAAATTTATAAAGATTTTATTTTTGAAAAATCACGGGATGTGATTGACATGACTTGCAAAGAAAAATATATTAATTGCGTTAATCCACCCATTTCAAATAAAGAATAATGTCTGATAAAATACATTAAATATGGATACTTTATTGGGTAGGTAGGGATAAGAAAATTTTTTTAAAAATTTGATAATGTTATAATACTTTGACACTTTTATGAACAATGAATTTTACGAATAATTTTCTGAACACATTCGTCCGTACCAAATTTAAAAAAGCTTACACTCGTACGTACTCACAAAGCAAATTATTTAAATATATTTTCTCAAATGTACCTACCTAACAAATGCTGTTTTGGTGAAGTTCTTATAGGAAAGAGAACTTGGAGCGACACATCCCTTAATAGTGTTTTATGAATTTATTGTTATTAAAAATACTTTAAACTAAGGTTTATTTACAGCATGAATTAGTGAATGTATTTAAAAAAATACTTATGCAGTAAATTAACGAGTTTTTGTTTATTATATGTTCGAAATATTGCACCCTTGGCCAATAAAATATCACATGACATCAAAATATATTTTTATTTGTTTTTTATCACATCATTACCGTTAAAAACTGCAATACGATATCATATAAAAACTTGACCCTCTTAAAACTTAAGACAAAATGGCTAATATATACCACTTAATGCCTGCTATATATTATTGTTACATGAAAAAGGGTCATTAAAATTATTCATAATTTATGAATTAATTTTTGACAACAAAATATTTTTAAACTTTGGCACTGAAATTCTAGTGGACGAGAGATGAAGAAGAAAATAATACTTTATTTAAAAAGCTTTGAATGGAAATTGTTGATAATTATTACCTGTCTAGTACGTTGAGCGAGTACTAGTTGATAAGTAAATATTAAAAATATAAATATATATAAGAATAATGATTTGTCAAAGTTTCTCTCGAAATGATTTAGGTGCCGATGCATAATGTATTGTTGTATGGCAACATGAGTAACTACAAATAATTTTTTTTTGTGTTTTACCCCGTATAATATCTATAATATTAATTAACGTAAGCCGTTGTGAAATATTGCACGCTTTCTGAAATTTTGTTTTACAGACGATTATATTGAAGATTATAATGAAAAATAAATAATAAATTTGTACAAGACCACAGATTTTATTTAAGATTTTATGACCCACCGGTTTCGCTTAGCCTAAGCATCATCATGGTACAAAATTAAACTAAACTAAAAATACGTAGTGTGTGGTTACATATACTCGTACATACAGAGGAACAACACAATATGAACTAAAATAAGAGAACAGTAAGAAAACAAAAGAATAACATTTTAATTATAACAAACAGAGAGAAAAATACAAATAATATGAAATGAAAGAGGCTAACGTGAGAAGGCGATAAAATAATAGTGAGAAATTGTATGAGCTGACGGAAAATATACAAAGTTATTTTTTCATTTTCATTAAATATGTCAAACCAAAAAGTGATTGCTTTCTACGAAAATATTAAAGATTATGTATGATATTGTACAAATTTTCAAAATAGATCAAGAATATGGATGCATATTGTGTGAAAATAAACTTTTGAATGATTAAACCTCGTTAACTGCATGAAGAGCTCAGTAAAAGTTTCAAAATATAAACAATACTGTGTATCTTAGAGAATTTTTGAGAAGAATCATACATGTGTGAAAGCTTTTTCCTTTTGTCGCTTCCGAAAGATTTCGTCTCTTTTTGTACAATAAGTTGCTCGATATAGTATGTTTTTCAGCTCGTAAGTTGTCACAATACATAATTATCATAAGGTTCCGAATGTTTATTATATTTTAGAAGGTCTAACTGAATCATACCACCACGCCAACGAAAATGCTTTAAATCCACTCGATGAAAACAAATTAAAAATTCAATCCACGTGATTTTATTACAGCAATTCAATTTGCTTTCTAGAAAACCATAATATATTTATAAGCGGACTTAATACGACTTGAATGGAAATGGCTGCATTGTGCCATTTTACTTGTTGCAGACACAGCATCGCGGAGATGAACCCATAGTGATCAGAAAATATTATGGGTATTACAACAGCATTTCTGTATTGACTGTGCTCATTGAAGAGATAAACCGACAGAAGTGTATTGTGGGCGTGTCCGTGTGCCCGAAGTATGTTCAATCTTTTCTTACTTCTGGTGAAATTGATCAAAATATTTCAAATAGAAATTATTTTTTGAGCATATATTTATTTATATACTAACGGATCATTGTCCAATTACAAAAAAAATACGTGATATGAAAAAACAGAGAAAGAAACAGCACACACATAATATTATAGTGAAGCAATGAAAAAAACAGGACAAAATATACATAAGAAAGAACATTCAAATCAAGTCAAAGTTTTGGTAGAGTCGTAAAGAATGACAAAAATCACTTACACTGGTACCAAATTTTTTAAGACCATTGCTCTAGTTAACAAGATATGACATTCTGGACAGTGGAGAATAATACCCATAATAGTAGAGTGATGATTGAGGAACAGCAATTCATTATTTCTAAGTCTACGACAAGTGATGTTGAACTGGATGAGTTGCAAAAAAGACGGTGATTCAATAATACAATACATTCAATTTCATTGGCGTGTGGGAGGGGGGCAGGAGTATAAAGGTGTAATCTCAACTGTAAACATCAGTTTTATTTTAAGCAGGTATAGATTACACTTCTAAAGATTACCTATTCAGCGTTTGTGCTGTTTCACGTATTTCATTCAGTGCTAATGCTTACTTGATTATGGTCAGAGTCGAGTAGGTCCCCTGCCTACATGCGGCGGTTTTCCGAGGAACAAATTAAGTGGCAGTTGGTTTTTCACCGCCACCCACTTGTGCAAAACGGATGCAGTATTTATAGAATTATTTACGCCCAGCATTTGAAGCCTTTTGCCACAGTTCAGTTAACTTTACATAACTAAAAATGTACAAAGAAGTTTCTTACGCACACTTAATGTCGTTAACCCGGTCCAATTTGACCCAAAGAAGCAAGGGTACCTCTGAAGCATGTCAATGGCTTAAATAAATTTGATAATTAAACAAAAGTATTTGTATATTTGTTTAAATGCACACAATAGATTAGTCGGTGCATTTAAAAAGAAAACAGTTAAGTCTTCAGAAAGATATCTACACCCACAGACCTGTCACACGTTACGATACTAAAGCCATCAGAACTTTCTAAAAATATATTTAGTCATTGTAGTTATTTGGCACATTACATTTTCTGAGAGAAAAAAATTGTCTTCATTTAACCTGACTTTTATTTAAAAACGATTTAAAAAAAATCGAGGTATGAAAAAAATGTTGCATTTAGGAGATAATGTATAAGCACAAAACTGAAATTTGACGAAGTTATCCTTTTTTTGGTAGGGAGATATTTTAATCTTAGCTTAACAAAGACATATATATATATTTATATATACATGATTTTTTTTGTTGTTGTTATGTTGGTACACATATGTTAGCATTATCAGCCATTTTGGATTAGTGGTTTGTTTTTAACAACTGGAAAGGTTAGTCACATTTTTGTGTGTTCTTCGATTTTTTACTTTTTGAAAAAAATGGATCAAAGAAATGTATTAAATTTTGCGTTAAAAATGAAATAAAGTGCTCCAACGCACTTAAAATGTTGACTGTGGCATTCGGCGAGTCTACTTTGTCTCAAAAAAGTGTTTATAAGTGGTACAAGCGCTTTGCAGAAGGCCGAGAAGATGTTAATGACGATGAGCGTCCTGGAGTTGTGGAAAAACAAATCATGGATTTTATTCTTCGATCCATTTTTTTCAAAAGTAAAAAATCGAAAAACACACAAAAACGTGACTAACCTATCCATTTGTCAAAAACAAACCACTTATCCAGAATGGCTGATAATGCCAACATATGTGAACCAAAATAACAAAAAAAAAATCGAAAATCGAATGTACACATCCCGCGAAAATTCAAAATTCACCCTTTCTTTTTAACAGGCCATGTATATTTATATGTCTTGTTTGTTAAAAGAGAGACCTTTCAATGACAATATTCCGAGACAATTTAGATGACGCATTCTTTACCGTTGTGTAATTAAGTATGCTTTTTGTTTAATTCGAGTGACACAGTGGTGGGCGTCGGGTCAAATCTTTAATTCATAGGTTGAATGATTATGTTTTTCATAATTTTTATAGTACCGTATACAGAGTACAAGAGGCATATAAAGTACCTACAAATGAAAAAAAAAACTCAGTTTCTATAATTGTTTCAAAATCAACATAATCTACTATATGCTATAACTGTAATTCCAATATCGATTCAACTTAGGTAAGTTTTTTTTATTTAGAAACGAAAACATGACTTTATACAAGACCACGGATATTATTTTAATTTTTATGACCGACTGGTTTCGCTTAGCTTAAGTATCATCAAGGTAAAAAATTAAACCAAACAAAAAATACAAAGTCTGTGGTTTTATATACATACAGAGGAGAAAAAAAAATAACAGAACAGTGAAAAATATAACAAAGGAACAGAGAGAAAGAGACAGATAATATAAATTGAAAGAGACAAAACGTCAACTGAGAAGGTGATTAAAGAATAACAAATAATTTTGTGAGTTTATAAATATATGTATAATCGCACACTTTATATTGTTTGTGTAGTTTAATTTTTTACCCTGATGATGCTTAGGCTAAGCGAAACCAGTCGGTCATTAAAATTAAAATAATATCCGTGGTCTTTTACAGTGTAATAATTTTTTTAAATATGTCAAACCAGAAAGTGATTGTTTTCCACGAAAATACAATTTTTTATTTATTTTACTATTTAGTAGGTAGATTTTACATTGCACAACTCAGTCTTGGAACAGACTATTTGCTTCATTTACATTCATTATTCTCTTCCGTTACATAGATTTTCCACATAACCAGACTGATTGGTGAAGTGTTTGATTCACTTGCTTGTACCATGTTTTCTCCGGGTGTCTCTGAACGTTACATATGTATATATATATATATATATATATATATATATATATATATATATATATATATATATATATATATATATATATATATATATATATATATATATATATATATATATATATACATATATATTTATATATATATATTTTTTTAATGTTTTGTGGCAAACTGACCTAGAGATACCTAACGATAGAGGAGTCAAGAAAAAAGAACTGTTTAATCTATTGGATGTGATAAAACAATTGTTAGTAAAATAAATGCCTAATAAGCAAATATCGCAGTCCTTATTCGATATCATTGCAGATTTCGTGAATATTTATTATTGGATGGCGCCAGTCGAGATCAAATTATTGTGTTATTTACGGAACACGTTTCAGGAGGATATGCAGATTCTGCAGAATACGTCCGAGTCGCTCCACAGACAACACAATTTCATTATTTGAAACAACAAATACGGTTTTACTAAAATCTTTGTTACACGGTTCAACGAGGCGCAATGTGTTATTGGGTAGGATCTAAAATGGTCAGAATGTTGTTGTTGATTCCTCAATAAAGAAATTATGAAGTTCGGCGAAAAAACATTTTCTCAAAGCTCTGCCATAGAATGAAAAGCTTTCAAGCTTAGTTATGAAAGGCAAACATGTATTTATTTGCAGATTTAGAGTTATTTGAGTTAGTCGACAAAAAAAGACGGAATGAAAACATAAGAAAACTTGATCTGTATCGAGATTGTCTGGTCTCAAATACTTTTTATTGTTGTAGTATTTTTTCATACTAGGTATTTAAATAGAATCCGTCTTACAAGATATGACTAAATGATCAAAACCCAGAGGAACTTATTTATGAATTAGGGGTAGGCAGAGAGAATGGAAAGTCACACAGCTCTGTCTTGGCGCATATTCATGCTTCGTTCTTATGCATACATCATGCCATACATATTCTTCCATTAATAATAATAATAATACTCGGATAAATTGTATAGCTCCGTTTTTGTGAAAAGTCACCTCAAGGGCGCCCATTATACCATTAATCTCGCTAATTGTGACCCGACTCAAGTATTTGAATAATTTGATAGTGCCGTGTCTTTTTCAGGCATCTCCGCTTTCTTCTTTCATTCACTTGCGCACCATATCCATCGCTGGAAAGGCAAAAGAGCTTAAGCGACACTTTGGTCAAAAATGAGTTAAACATGCAGTATTCATCAGTTATTTTTCCTGCATCGAATGCTCTGACTCTCGTTTGATTCTGAAGACCTTTGTGGCCCTTCAGCCATCTAAAATAAATTTACTATTTTCGGAGAAGGCTTGACTCAAGTGACACAAGTTTCGGACTTTTTTAGCTTTTTGTCGCTCAGTGAGAGTATTGAGTAACCTGAGCGTACTTTTTTTTTGAAAATCCAACCAGGTTCTGAAAACTTATGAATTTTATTGTAAAACAAAAAAAACTTTAAAAGTGCTCGTGTAAACTTCTAAAAATGGCGCTTCAGCCCTTTTGCCTTTCCGGCGACGAAATAATAATTTTCCTGACACTTATTTCTCCATCCATCCGCTCTACATGACCACCTCATCTAATCGCCTCTTTCATGAATATACCACAAATACATCGCATGGATCTAATTTCTCACTAGGCGTGTCAAAATGAATTTCAAATTCTAGCTCTGCGCGTACTTAAAAAAGTGTATTTAACAATATTCTACTCAAGCCTTGTTTCTAAATCTCCCACACAGAATCGTCAGTGGAAGGATGACTTTATCCCCCGCGGGCATCTGTTTGGAGTGACAATGTAAAAAATCGATCCAGTCTATCAAGTCGGTCTGAATATATTACGCTGAATGAGTTATTATAATTTTTTTTAATTAATGCTACTTTAAGTGACCGACAAACCTGATAAGATCAGCGTTAAGGTTTTATCGGTTGCAAATATTTAACCCTAGAATAGTCCGCATATTCAGTAAGCATCTGATTCATTCAATAAAATATATTATAATATGTAGAGTTCCCTTAAATATTCGAATATTTTCACAGACGTAAAATTAAAAAAAAAAACATTTGGGAAAAGAATAACAAACAAACATCCCACTGTATTATCTATGCATAAACCCGACAGTATTTTTGAATTTGCATGCTTTCTACAAGAATAGGTGTGAGGTAGTTTCACGACTCGCAATACGATGACTCGCAATACGGTTGGTAGGTAGGTGGAGTGTTGAATTCGGTTTTGCATAAATTGCCTTTTAGTCTTTATAATAACAGTTAAAATTTATTGTGTTATAATAATAACCTAGATTAGAGATATTACCAAAAATAATCAATGTTTCGCTGTGTGTATAAATACATTTTAAAAAAAGATACTGCAACATGATTTTGGTCTGAGGTGTTTATTCCCCCTTTAAAAATCAAACTGGCAGAGGAAGAAAGTAGACTGAATGCTATACAAATGAGATCCCTGAGGCGTATGTGCGTAAAACCACGTATGCCAGTGTTAAAAATGTGGATATCCGGAAAGAGTGCAAGGCTGATGTAAGCATAATGAATAGGATCAAGAAAGAGACCATTAGATTGTTCAGACATGTAGAGAGAATGAACGAAGAAAGGAGTGTGAAAAGAATATATGATGCGAAAGTGAATAGAAGAAGAAGAAGGGATGTCCGAGGAAGACATGGCACGATCAAGTTAATCAAATACTTGAGTCTGGCCATGTGAAGAGTCACAATAACAGATTAGTATGTATGATACGATGTATGAATATGAATGAAGCAAGGAGTTGTGAATTGTATAGCGGTCCGTCATCTCTGCCTACTCCTGCGAGGAAACGGCGTGATGGTTAGTTGGTTAGTTCAACAATCGAAATAAAATTATTTTAATTATTTTGGATTTGACTATATCTTAGGCCAGAATAACCTCTAATAATAACATTTTCCCAAAAGCCATAACCATAAATAGGATGAAAAATACATTTCATATTTCAATTATAAATTTAGAAAACTAAATTGTTAAGGTTAGGTAAGGATAGCTAAGGTTATAAGTACACGTTCTCGTATATAGACGTTTCCGCTGGTGAAGAAAATCTGCGTCGCATTTTAAATTTCAGATTAATTAAATTTGGGTATAATTTGAGCTGCCTCGTATACTTTTGCTAACTCTATAATTGAGTACGGACTTTAATGATGTCTAGGTTTGGTAAAATATTATTAAATTTTCAACAATGTTTAGGATCGGTTAACTATTATAGAGGTCCTAAAAATGTGAGACTTTGCAAACACACTGTAGAGAACTGAATTTAGGTTCGGTAGTATATTGTAGAAAGGTTATCAAAGACTTAGCAAACACACTGTAGAGAACTCAATAATATTTGGGTTCGGTAGTACGAGTATATTGTAGAAAGGTTATCAATTTATTTTTATTTTTGGTCAAATATTCGGCTATCGTGAGTTTCAAGAGTTTGGTCAATCGGGATCTTAGTGCGCACTCGAGTATTACATACTTAGAAGTGAATCAAGTAAGTACGTTGGTATATTTCTTCAAATAAAATTGATATTACTTTTGATATTGATTGGTTTGGTTCATACTATTGGTGAGGACATACTTACACATTTGTAGGGATAGCAACTTCGCCAGGAATGTAGTTCCGCCAAACCAACGTAGTTAAAGTTACAACGCTTTGTTTCGAAGGGTTGACAAGACAATTAAACCGATATAATGTGAAACTCGTGAGACTAATAATTGATGGTCGAAGGATTGCCCATGTCGCTGCATAAATTACTGTAGGCTAATGCATATGTATCAGTCTTCTTTCACGAAGTTTGTCATCGACGCGGATGACATGGAAAAGTACGCGATGACATATATCTGATTGATTCCCGAGAGATGACATCAATACCTAGTCTCGGACAAAAGGTTTTTTTCATGCGAACCAAGAGTGACAAAGCGATTACAATGAGGCTTCTAATGCTATTGGCTTATTGGCGCCTACTCATTAATCTAAAGAAAATAAAATTTCGAATGATAGATTGATAATTTTACGGTTTTTATGAACTCGTTTGGTTGAAATTAATTCCAAAAGTAAACGAAAATTAATAGATTTGTCGTAACTGGTTTTTGTCTAACTAACTTTAAGACAGGTAGAGATTTTTTTAGTTAATTTAAGCGGCATCTAGAACACAAATCTTTGAAAAATCCATTTAACTCTCAAAAAATGAATGACTTATTATTTGTTTCAAAAATTGTTTTTCAATCAACATCTCGAATGTAGTCAGAAGGTATATATTTTTATTGTGATTTAAAAAAATTGCATGTAATGTATGTCCATAAACGAAAGGCTAATAATTATCGACATTCGATTTCCTAACGAGCGAAATGTGGATTTTCCTTGGCCAGAATCATATCGTTTTCTCGAGTCATTGTTCCCGCAATTTGCATAGTTTTCGCATTAATTCCGACATCAATTAAATCCTACCCAAACACTGTCGACTAAGTATCGACAGAGCATGTTCCCTGTTCGCTGCGAGCGTCGTGCCTTATTGAAACAAGTAAATTTCATGCAATTACATTGTCAAGCCTTTCGACACGGTGTTCACGGATACAAAATGCCAGAGGTGTGCAACCTATGGTAATGATTACATAAAATACGAATATTTCTTTGATTTCAAGTAAAAATTTGATTTTTAGAAAATTATTAAAATTCAAAATAATTTAAGTTGGAATTTATTTGCTTCGCGCGACTTTCCGCTTTTTCTTTTTATTGTACAATTGTAAACTTTGGGACATACGATAGACATGCGCTTTGTCTTATTTTATGTGAGTTAAATGGATGTTCTAAAGCTCTATAGCTCATGATGGGAATGATAGTGGGCTAAAACATAGATCTGTTGACCTATTAATTCCAGACAAAAAATCCCTATTAATTTCATCGCGCCGGAGCTCACTGTTTTTATATTTATAGTTTTGTAGTTACGCAGTGAGATGACAACAATAAAAACACTTCTTGATTTCCAACTCATTCATATATTCTAGCTATTACTTGAATATATTAGTACGAATACCTATGGTACGTTTCTGGTAACTTATTGCTTTGGCTAACATGTTTATTTAACAATAATATTGCGATGTTAAATTATATTAGTGTTTCATTTGAATTTAAACTAGGTAACTAGTTTATCATCACACGATTATCGACGTGGGTGGGCAGTGAAGATCGAATGCCACAAAACGTCTTGGAATACACTTGGCTTCATTCACAATCATACAACGTCGCATAAATATTCTTCTCTTCTTCCGAACAAGTCATCTTAGCATCCCTTTTCAATCTTGTTGATTGCGCTTAAATCGGCGTTGCATAATTTTCGTTTTCATTTTTTAAATTATTTTTATTTGTAATATGCTACACCTAAAGGAATTAATTTCTGCTACTATTAATGCTCTATGCTGAAATACTAATAATGCCGCAAATAAACCATATATTATTTCATTTGAATTTAATGTGTTGACACATATTAGTAAAATAGAATTTATTTGCGCACGCCGGGTTTGAACCCACGACCTTTGATATTTTAGAAATATTTTATCAAATTTGAAAAACACTGCATTTGTTCATTGATAGATAAGTCGTTAGTAATGATAAACATATTTTTTATATTTATTTGACCATTTTAAATATTCAACATATTTGATGGCAGTAAAAATGCAGTAATATAACACAATCTTGCGAAATATATCGAATATTTCAAAGAAATATATAACTTTAAAAGATAAATGTGGTTGAATTAAAAAATAAATTGTTAAATCCTAAACATATTATTGTTTTTGTTTCGGATTCTTCTGGACAGATAAAAAAAAACTATAAAAAAATCTTTTAATAATATTTGATACAAATATTTCAATAATATCAATAATCAACAACACAAATATGAAACAGAAAAAGCCAGAAAATAAAACGACAATGGTCACAACCGAGACTCGAACTCGGATCCTCTACTCTATCTGGGAGTAACGCTTCAACCAATTTAGCCATTAGGACCTTATTAGAAACCGATATTTTTAGTCGATCTCATACTTTCATTGAAGATTATTGATATTATTTTTTCCTCTGATTTTTGGCTGCCATCCTTGTTTATTATATTATTTAAATATTTAAGAATTAATAAGTAAATTTCAATTTTATTTACTAATTAGGTACATCGTCAATCAATTTCTTACGTGTAAAATGAAAGGAAATAAGGCATTAACTTTCTAACTATTAGTCTGCGCCTGCAAACACTATTCAACAACCGCTCTAAAGAGACCATTTTTTTAAATTACTAAAATTAAAAGCAAGTTAGAGCGCTTTAGAAAACAAACAGACTGTCGCGATAGAAATTTGGCAACTAAATGGGCCAAAAAAAGTATTTGTTTTCCATTGATAATTCAGCAATTTATATGAAATGGCGTGGAGCCAAACGCAACTTTTCATGTAAGGGAACCACCAAATAATTATAAAATGACAAGAATAACACTTAAATATTAAGTTTCTGTGTGACTTTTATGCTGCCGTTAAAAAAACGTTTCTTAAAATCACTGCCATCATTTTACCCGGAAAGAATACGGCTATAAATTCCGTAATATTCAGTTACTAACGGAGAATATTAAATCGACCTAAGGATTCATTATTTTCTAGTTTCCTATCTGTCTATTAGATGATATCGTAGAGTGGCGACAGCGCAGATGACTTCTGGTCTGTAGTTACTGACATTTTTTGATGTCAGTAACTACATGCAGTAAAATATAATTGTACATTTTATTTTTACACGGAATTGAAAAGCCGTTAGTTCTAGGTATTGGGAATGTTAAACACAAATTTTAGTAAAGGTGTGTGAAATGATGTCTCAAAAGTCAATGACTTAAAATTTGGAAGAATCTTTGGTGAAACTTTCAACAATTGTTGAGCTGGGTGATTATTAATACTAAAAAACAAACACTTAACCGAGATTAATGAGAAAAAATACAACATCAACTTTATTGTAAATTTCGATTTTAAATATAAACGTGTGGATTCTAAAAAAAAACAGGAAATTAACTAACTAACCATCACGCCGTTTCCCCACAAGGGTAGGCAGAAAGGACGAACTGCTAAACAAATTTGTCTTGGCACACATTCCTCACTTCATTCACATGCATATATCGCCTCATACATCCTCTTCTGTTATTCTGACTTTTCACATGACCCGATTCAAGTATTTGATTCACTTGATCGTGTCATATCTTCCTCAGAACATCTCCAACTTCTTCTCCCATTCGCTTTTGAATCATATATTCTTTTCACACTCCTTTCTTCGTTTATTTGCTCTACGTGCCCAAACCATCTAAGCGTCCCTTTCTTGATGCTATTCATTACGCTTACATCAGCCTTGTATTCTTTCCGGATATCCACATTTTTAACACGGTCATACATGTTTTTACGGACATACGCCTCAAAGATCTCATTTCCACAGCAGTCAGTCATCCTTTCTCTGCTAGTTCCATGCCTCACTGCCATACATCAGGGTTGGTATAAGCACTCCATTGTGGACTGCTAGCTTCGCTTCTTTGGACAGCTATATATTATTATTTGCAACCCGTTGTTAGCCTAACATTGTAATTCCAGTAATAATATATTTGCTTTTAAAACACTTTATTGTTATTCATATACATGGGTCAACTAGTTTCGGTTATAACATTAACCCTTTTCAGATTAGATTATATTGTCCTGAAGAAGTTTTGTGCCATAACCGAAACTAATTTACACATGTATAATAATGAAGTGGTTGAAAAAAAAGTTAACATTTGAATTATTTGCAATCAATAAAATGAGTACTTTAAAGAAATGGTTCAAAAGCACATTTTGTAAAGCAAGACCTTTGAATTATCCACACGAAAATCTTAAGATAATTATTGTCTCGGTCAAACATTAGTAGATTGTATTACATTGTGTAGTACCTATATGTTATTATGAAACCTGAACAGGCTAATAAAAAAATGACAAATACGCGCCAAGAGTTACGCGTGCTCTCGCAAAAACCATAAGAATAAATACCGACCACTTATTGTGTCAAAAGTAAGGGATGAAGATGTCCGCCAGGATTTATGGAAGGGGTTTTTTTACCTCCCTTGAAAGAGGTGGTGAACAATGAGAGAGGACTTTGACGTATGTATTTAGTAGAAATAATGAAATATCGCGGTGGCAAGTTCGAGATCAACTTTCAACTTTTAAGTAAGCATATCAGATTTAGGTAAGCCAATTTAAACTTTTGAATCAAAGAGTTAATTTAACTGATGAATTTGAGATGTTATCGGAAATTCTACGTTTACGAAAAAAATGAGGGATAATTTATGTTAGATATCGATTTGAAACGATTGGTATTCATATCTAATGCTGTGAAGATCTTAATTCAACATAGTCATCAATATGTAATGATAGAAAGTAAGATCTGTACAGCGCCCTTGAGGTGATTTTTCACAAAAACGGCGCTATGCAAATCGTCCAAATATTATTATTATTATTAATATACTCTTATTGTGTTATTTATCTATTTGAAGTGTTCACGTGGTGCTTACTTTTGGTTAGTTTTTCAAAAAGTACTTTCTTAACCTTATTGTTATTATGAGTCAAACATTATTTTTTTAAAGTAAATCAAACACGATCTCCATTAACCTTGACACAATTCTTTTTATCCTAAAAACACAACAGCATCACCTTTCTTAATATAAATCATACATCAACCACTCTAGAATATTGTTTATAGCAATAAAAAATATTTTCGAAATCTGTTTGGAATATTATTTGTCAAAGGTCAAAGCAAATACTTATTCTGTCCATCATAATTAATTATGTTTTGAAATGTGTACCAATTTTCTCTTAAAAAAAGACAAAACTTGTTACCTGATGAAAAACCTCATAATTTGTGACATATTGTTTGATTGTTCAATTAGAAAAAAGATTTTGCAAAAACAGTTTTAGCCTTCACATAAAAATATTTATTAATATTACGTTCTGCTAAATAAGTTTATGTTCTAGATATTAAATTTTCTTGGATTTTCATTTGTGGGCAATTGCCAACCTCATTTTATGGAATAAATCAAAGTAACATTTAAAAATTGTAGGTACTTACTTTTAGAGTGATATCGAAGTTTTCCGAGAAGCATGGATGCCGCCAAAATACATCTACATTACTGTATCAGTCGGCTTGCGTCGAATTTCCTTCAGGAAGTAGTCGGCTGTTTCTTTCTCCCGTAGCGCCAACCAAACTTCCGCACATCAATCAAACGGCGAAAACGGCCAGAAACAAAGTACAAAAAAGCTGCGATAACCGTTATAAAACACACACTTTAAAAAAAAGTTCTCAACACTTTGAAATATTTATTTCTACACTTGTGGGTAGGTACTTTATAAATTTGACAGGTCGGTAAAAATTAGACACGAAAGCCACAAAATTCGGAAGAATGGAACTCGCGTACGAAATTCGAAAGTAGTTCTATTCCTCGAGAAGCTAGCAGGAGCGGGTATGTGCGACGTGCGTTCAACAGGCCGGCAGTGATGCCAGTGAGCGCTGGACGGTCGGACGGCGCGGGCCGCCGAGCCCGCCCTGCCCCCACTCCGGGCTCCGGCACCCGAGAAGCCTGTGCGTGCGGACTGTGGGTGGAAGCCCGCCGATTTGCCAATGATGGTTGATAGTAAAATGGGAGGTCTTAAGATATTCTATTGTGAGGTTTTTTTATGATAGTAACGTATAACAATTATTAATATTTGTTTGATCAACATTGTATCGTAAGCAAAACGATGGTTGTTTAGTGTAATTGATACATAGTTACGTTTATTAATTAATATTAGGTTTGTAGCTGAGTGGACAAACGCGTCGATATCCCACATGTTATCATTCCTCTGCTAGCTAAGCTGTCCATCATTGGACAAACAACATTCTTCGCCTATTTTAATGGTAGTAGGATAAAAAATTGACAGGTTATTCGTAACCCGGGAATGTTTGCTTCACTTAAAAAAATAGAATTATAATCAAATTGACTTAGGTAATATTGTATTAATATATTTTTACTCAAAATAGTGTAATACGTATGTTGCAATGTTTACATAAATGTTTTAATATAAACATAAAATATTAACTTTCAATACATAAATAAATAATTATAATCCATTATTTTTTAATTGATGTTATTTTTTAGACATTTTTCTTCACTTTTCTTTTAAATTTAATATGTATATTACATAATTTTATATTTTGAATATTTATTTCATCTTAATATTATTCTCACGGCTTTATTTTGCAAAACTGTTAGTCTTCTAAAATTTTCCATTTTTTTAATTTCGCCAGAACACAATACTGCTACAATTATAAATATAATCCAGGCGTCGTGGGTTCAAATCCTCTGCTAGCTAAGTCATCCATCATTGCACATACAATATCTTCCGCTTTTTATGATGGTAGTAAGAGTTTTTAAAATTATTGTCAGGTAACCCGGTAATGTTCTTAATTTAAAAAAAAAATATATATACAGTTTTACGGAATTTGGTACTGATATAACAACTTCATATCACAAAGACAAGATGGCTGTTTAGTGAAAATGGACGTATTAAATGATCTGTTTATTTATTTTTTCTAGGTTGGAAATACATTTTTTGTATTATTAATGTTTAAAAATGTTTGTTTGTGCATTACTTTAACAATAAATAAAATACCAAGGATTTTCTGAGGTATTTGTGTATAATTAACGCAGGTTTACCACAAGGATCAACTTCAGTTCAGTCTAACATTTTTTATACTAATCTTAAATGTTTTTTTTTTTATAATTCCTACTGCTTTGAAATTCGGTCTGGAGATTAATCTTTCAGGGAGGAAAACGCGTTTTTTAAGATAAAAATATATAAAAAAAAAAAAAGTTTCGGCACACCCCTGATATTTGTATATGTACATAATATTATAACATAAAACATTCATAGACAGCAGACACTTACATATTACTTCAATGGCACTAATGCTTTTTCAATTGGTGTGAACTCAACGAGGAATAAGCTAATTCCAAAATAAACTTGTTCTTTGTATATTTGCCTATAAATACAACATGGCGTCATTGCCATTATTTATCTTTTATCCTCCAGACTTCTGTTCTTCTGGTAGCTAGAGATGCCACTTGTTCAAGTTATTGAAAAAATTAAAAAAAAAAAAAAACGTATTCACTACGAGCCTAGGTTTTTTGCTTATCGGTTTGAGTTTTAATGGAGATTAAAATGGACAATTAGCGATAAAAGTTGTAAGTATTGAAAATAGTGAGGACCTAAATATTTAAATTAAATATAATATCTAAAAAATAGTACGGCTGTATTAGAAATACAGGTATATATATATAATTTAAACAAATGTGTTCCTTTACATACGTACTTTTTATTTACAATTTTTTTAAACTTCAGATCGCGAATATGTGTATAAAATAATTATAATTACATATTCGCGGTCTGAAGATAGAAATTTTATAATTATTATGAATATATTTTAACTTAAAAAAAAAAAGTTGTATTATCTGATTCACAAACAAATTTTGTGTGCCTATGCACTTTTTTTCTATTTTGAAACCTTTTTCTGGACTAATAGTAGCTTTTCAATGGGTGACCTATTTTTAAACGACGCAGTTGGGGCTCTATTGAAACGTAAAAAAATACTATATTTTTTAAAAGCCTTGAAAAATATTCGTTTAACCTAGGAAACGATAAGTTATAAATCTAATATAAACGTATAATGTATTACGTTGCCATCTAAACAAGATTTAGCGCCTGTATTAGCATCTGGAAAAAATATTTTAGGTAATATAAGAAACAAAGATAAAGAAGATTGTCGTATGAAAACAGCAATTCTTTTGTAAATTATTCCAAACACACTTGAACATTTTTCTGGTTCATCAAGATATCTTAACTTTATGCTTTTTCTGGTTCATCAAGATATCTTGACTTTATGCTTATTAACACTTCTGCTGCAAAGTGATGTTCGAAATATCTGAAGTCGTACTGGGAAAGTTGGAAAATGTTTATAAATCATCTCGTGACTGGGAGAGAATAACATAAGAAATCAGATCTACCTTGTCTGGGGTATTATCTTAATCAGGGGAGCGGAACTGGGGGTCGACCATTTTAGGTTTAACGGGGGTCATGTTTGGAAAAAAATATTAATAAAATGTTATTTGTATATAACCTGTCGAATCGAAATATATGTCTAGTCTGTTGATGGCCTCCGTGGTCGAGTGGTAAGACGCTCGATTACGAATCCAGAGGTCGCGAGTTGAAACCTGGCGTGCGTAAATACATTGTATTTAATTAAAAAACGTTATAACGCATTTAATTAATGTAAAATAATTTATGGTATATTTGCAGGCACGTTCCAGAGTGGTAGATTCTCTAAGTATCACCCTGGTAAAAGACCACCATTCAGAATCAAAACGTTGCTTGAAATGGACTTAGCCGTGTTTGTTGACCAGATACTTCCCAACCTTCCCCATCCTCTTCCCCATCTCCTTCTTCTACTTACTATCTTCAGCCTCACAACGTATCTCAATTGGGAATGCCAAGTCTTACTGGATCTAGACGGTTGGGAGCAGTTGGGACTTTTGTACGTTATGTACTATAATATAAAAAAAAAAAACTATACTTATGGCTAAGACGTCATCATCAAGTTAATCTTTTCCGTTTATTTTTTCTTACAAGTGTGGTCTCTGCAACGTATCTTCGTTAGATTATCAGGTGAGCATACATGTATGTATCTGTCACTCCATTTAAAGTAGCCAAAATGGTATGATATTTATCATTATACAGGTATCTAGTATAGTTTGTCATTGCTTGGACATTCGATTAGAACACTTTGATTCCAATTGATAATGTTTAAATTATGCTAACAGGTCGTGGTAGCCTGTATGAAAGGATTTTAAATTGGAAAAATTTCACTGTATGCCAAAGATGGTTATGTATCACTGGCTCAACGCGGGGAATGAAAGACTATTCGATCTATCTTATTGTAAAAAAAACATAGGTTCGTCGTTGACAGCAAATACCGAACATATTTACCATATGGATTTTCATAATTCTTCTTCAATATAAAACATCATTTTATAAATAACACTCTTTTAGATGGAACGAGCACCTCAGCAAGTACCAAAAATTCCTATTTTGTAAAAAATAATTTGGCGAGACATTCCTAATTTATTTAGATAGAAAAAGCAATAAATCTGTAGAGAGATTGGTTTTATATTAATAAGATACGACTTGAATACATTATAATGCAGTCTCACTCAATTCAGCAGTGTCTACCACAAAGAGAACATCCATTGGATTACATCGCAAACTTGCACCGAGGATTGCCAACTGTCGGGGTTGATTTATGGACTCTACGAGACAAATAATTTGATCTACGGTTTACCTGAAACGTTGATTTAAATTTATTGTTTTATTTTCATGGACACGGTTTGCAGATAATAAGATTTCAAGTATTTCATAACTAGTGAAAACTCACGGGACGTAACTTGACTTGCCAAGAAAAAAAAAGTTGCCATTTTAAAAAGTTATGATTGGAAGGGATTATTTTTTAATTTGATAATTTCACACCCGTACGGTCGAACGTACTCACAAAGGATAATAAAAAGCTCTTCATTTTTTTTTTAAATAATAAAAAGTAGGAACTTAATTATTTTTAAAAAATTCAAAAAGAATTGAAAAAGATTTTAATGAGAATTCAAAAATAAGCAATAAGTGGATTTCCGCGTACGTAAAAGACATTAGAATAAAATGCAACTTTTTCTTAATACCCATAATTGAAACAAGATTTCAAATTAAGACGAACAAAACATAACATTGATTTCATTCTACTAAGAACATTTCTAGAAACGTTTAAATTGTTTTTATGATTGTTGGTAAATTCAGTGTTAAAATATTAGTAAACAAGTTTTTCTAAATTTCTACCATATTTTCTTTCCCCTCTCCTTCCTTCCAATACTTCCGCAGAAAAATACATTGGTGGTGCTAAGGTCCCGAAAAAAGTGAATTAACCCTCAGATACAAAGATCAAACAAAAACTTGAAACAAATAAATTGAGTCAAATTGAAATAATAAATATCAAGAAGATTACACAGATATTCCTAAACTTCGGCCGTATGTGTGAAACATAACAACTTTTCCAATATTTCCTTCGTTAGCAACGGTGTACAAAAAACCTTTATCATAAATTTGAAGGTCACATATGAAAACTCAGACGCTGGAGGGTAAGAAAATTATTGATTGAGGGTAAATACATTTTGCAATGAGACAAAGAGTTGTCGACGAATAACTGAAAAAAATGACCTAAGTGAAATTGCTTGTATAAATGAGTCATCAATCAAAATACAGTAAACAAAAATACAGATTGATGATGACCCCGTATTAGTTCAAAATGAGAGTCTATCTACTATTTACCATCTCTAAGCACAAAAAGAAACATGGCTAAATAAATGGAGAGACCAATCAACGAACAGGACAAAATATGAAAGAATTTTTTTTTTTCACAGTGGCATAGATGCCTTTATTTATACTGAAAGGAGTTCGTACATATATATTTTTTTAAATCGCACGTATTTATAAAACAAGAGCTTGGGGTGCACAGCGCCCAATAATGGAATTTATTAAAAAACTTTTTTCTGGTGTGACTCTATCTGGAATACTTAGATAAACTATATTTTTACGAAAAAAATGAGTTTCAGTTTTATAAAATGAAATACATTTCATATTCGTAAAAAGCATTTACTTTGTGGCTTACCATATTTATAAATAAAACACATAAACTTTGTTTCTAACCACTTTATTTTTTAATATTACGTCTACCGGTTTCGAAAGTACCCTTCCATAATCAGGACAATATTAAAATTGATTTAATTTTAATTCTAATATTATCCTGATGATAGAAGGGTACTTTCGAAACCGGTAGACGTAATATTAAATAATAAAGTGGTTTTAAACAAAGTTTATGTGTTTTATTTATGAAATATATTTTCTCAATCTGATTTGAGTGATAAAATGGACGATATTTTTTTAGGCTTTACTATAAAGTTGTGATTTTTGTTTTAAACGTAACAAAACATTTCTTGCCATGTTTAAGAGTTTTCTTTTCTTTTTGTTTATGTCGTATAATTTTCCTTACAATATGTTTTTCATCTTGCTTACCCATTAACTATATTTATATGTTATATTCACATTTAATTAACTGTACTTACACAAAATAACTTGACTAAATTTACATACTAAACCATATACAACGTGACCTTAGTGCAGAGTATCTCAGTAAGGACACATATTTTTATATTGTAACTTAATTTTTGGATAACCCTCAGGGGCATATAATCGTGTGAATTTAAGATACGTTAGTTTTGATCAAAGTTATAATTATTAGCGATACATCTAAAGAATGAGTTAACAATGATAAACATATATTTTTAATTCGCCGTGGCTTCTAAAATTCACTGAATCATCTTCTTCTAATCTTCTTTAATCTTCTTCTTGGGATTAAAAAAAATGTGCGTCGATACTATAATATTATTTAACTACGAACGAATCTTTTGTGTTAGGACAGAAAACGGTTGAAAACCTGTAGAAATAAACACGCCAGCCTTTTTTCATAAAAGTAAAGGTTACTTTTCTTTGCGGGTAAGGATTGTATGCAGTTTTTGACAGATATTTGAATACAAAAGTGATTCAAAAGGCGCTTTCCGAGGCGTAAAATCTTTCACGACATCCTGTGCGAAATAAGCAAATCATGTCCCACCTCTATTTTACCCAGAATTGGGGAGTGGTGTGAACAAACAATACAGATTAAAAATTATAATTATGTCTTTGATTTACCCTTGAAGGATATTTGTGTATTTAAAAAAATATATATTACAAATTTGATATTGTAAGATCCGATTTTGGAAAAATTTGAAACACCTAACTTAGAGAAAGCTCAAAATCCATTTAGATACTTTAATTCTAATAGGTTTCAAATAAGATACATAAATAATAAATATCATTAGGTACGAAAATAAAATTTCAACTATTTATAGAGGTATATCTTTCAATAAGGATTGAAGCACCAAACTTAACATAAATTTATACATTGAAGGTGGATTATTTAATAAGAATTTTGAATAAAACATATATTCACAAGTTAAATCACCTTCAAAGATGTATTACAAACGAAGTAGTTGTGTTTAGGTATATAAAATTCCGCTTAACACATTTACGTGCTGTGTCATCAATAATTGGTACCAAACGAGCTTAAAATTTCGAGGCAGATTGATTTAGTATAAATCCATTTAGAATGTTTCAAGATTTTACTGAAGTAATTTTTAGTTTTAGAGTATAAAACAAATCCTAAATATTCCACGTTTGCAATTTATGAAAACTGTAAAAAAATGAGTGGCTTAAATCTCACGTTTGACTCTGCTATTTGTCTGATTAGACCATAAGAACATTTTTCAATTTTCTGTATTTGGTATATAAATAAACAGATTAAATGTCGGCTGTCGATGTCTATATGATGTAATAAGGGATCATTGAAGCACGAAGCTATAATAAGTCTACTAGAACAAAAGGTCGAACAAGGTTGTTCGCTAAAACTAAAGGTCAAGGGTGTTACGTAATATTCGAAAGCACCTAATACCTGGTTCGTTTGCTTAATAAAGGGCTTTTTACATTATGAGTCACATCTGAAGGCCACGTAAACGTGAAGATGACACTCCTTCGATTTATAAGTCATGCATGTGTTTATTGGATTTACAACTCCACGTTAAGAATACACTTATCGTGTTAATAATTTCAGATACAAATCTGGCTATTTTAATAGATATTGTACGAGTATAGTGTATCTCTTTATTCGTTTAATTATGTGAATGATTTAGACACGAGTATGTTCGAAGAAAAAAAATAACTTAAAAGAACAGATGCGTGCAGTTAGCTGTCAACTATTCATGTTAATTGTTTTAAAATGGTTACTTAGCATTGAACTGTACGCGGCTTTGGTGGGTATTGAGTATGTATTTTTTTGAAGAAAGACAAACATTCTCATATTTCGAATAACCTGATATTATTTAAATACCTCCTACTACCATCGTCATGAGCGGAATATGTTGCTTTTGCAATTATGAGATAGATGGACTTAGTTAGCAGAGGGTTGAACCTTTTGACGCCTGGGCTAAAACTTGATGCTTTGGACCGCTCGATCAACTAGCTAATCATTATTATAAAATACCTACCTACTGGGGAAAATAAAACATTTATGTAGACTGTGTTTTTTTTTAAATTATACTTTGATCTGGTGAATATAGGTATATCGCTCACCTACAAAATCGCATCTCTGTTATCTATCTAATAGAGTATACAAGATCGGCATTGACTTTTAAATAAAATCGTAAGATGTCCAAAACGAAAGTATATATTTTGTTACCTTTGAACTAATACATTAACAACTTATATTTTTGGTTTTTATTGTATTTAATATTTAGCGCGATTGTTATTACTAAGAACTAAACTTAAACCTATACTTACAAACATTTCACTACTAGCCATAAAAAAACAGAAGTAAATGTGTTCTTTACTTTTTTGTAGAATCGTGGCTGTTCAAACAAGTAAATTTCGAAGTGTGAAAGCTATAGTTTGACCCTAATGCTTTTAAAATACTTTTCCCAAAGCTTCACATTTATCCATTGATTTATAAAGAATCCAAAAAAATCCTTGAGGTTCCTATCTACTTGATGGGAAGATTATGAAAAAACATTTGTTCGTAATAATTCCATTTTTTTTCTTATTTAATTATTTGAAGCTTTTATGTTGTAAGGTGAAAGTGTTTTTTTTTTTAAATAGTAAATACCACACAAGAGGGCTAACTGCTCCCAACCATCTAGAGCCATTGATACTATGGCAGCCCCAATTGGGGTATGTTGTGAGGCTAAAGGGGTGGAGAGGGGAAGGATATCTGGAGGAGGAAGTACCTAGCTATTCGGATCTGGTCACCAAACTCGGCTAAAGCTATTTTAAGTAACGTTTCGATTCTGAAAGGTGGTCTTTCACAACTATAAAAAGTGCCACAAATATACAGTGTATAATTTTATATGAATGAATGTGTGATGACACATATCATTGTGAAAACATTCTGTTTAATCTAAGAAAGTTAATTAATACATTTACTACAAACAAGTATAGTACCACTCCAGGCAGTTTTATGTACACAAGTGATCAGGGTTACAAAACTTTTGCAGGTAATTACTTAAAGCAATATTTCGTAGGTACTAATTTACCAGTTGCAACAAGTTTGTCGCAGGATCAGAGTGTAATTTTAAAATTTAGTTTTTTCATCATCTAGGTGTACATTTTGGGTTGGCATAAAAAGTTTTATTTTCTGCTTGAAAAACTCAGTCAAAGAATGCGAAGGTAAGAAATACAGGTAAAACATGTGTATTTTATCACACCGTTGCATTGGCGTTGTCGAACCCTTGACTGTATCAACGCAACGAAAAAAGCTGATGAAAATCTTAAAAATGAAATTGCGAAATTATCGAGTTCCTTTTACATAACTTGTCCAAATTGATGTAATATACTGATATGATTTTTTATAAAACACTAGTTTGTTACCCATGACATGCCATGAAAAAATATTAGCTGCTTTCCACCAAATTCAATCTACCAATTTCAATATTGAATAATGGCTGCTACTATACAATATAGGTAGGTACTTTATTAGGGGGGTAAGAATTTGAAAAGATTCTATATTAAATTTGACAATTTCAATTAACATCAGTTCCTTATTTGAAAAGTTCACACTTATACAAATGTACGAACGTACTGTAAAAGTAAATTAATAATTTATTTTTTTAAAGAAAGACAAACATCCCGGGTTACGAATAACCGAACAACATTTGAAAAACTCTTACTGCCATCGTAATAAGCGGAATATGTTGCTTGTGCAACGATGGAGGACTTAGCTAGCAGAGGAGTTGAACTCACGACGCCCGGGTGGGAATCTGATGCGTTTGTCCACTCAGCTACTAACCGGTCATTATACAAATTTTTAAATTAAATTTTGTACCAAATGCTTTTTTTATTTTTATAGATTTTAAATGAATTTCCAAATTTAGTTTTGAACATATTTTCGTGGCCATTAGATACATGGATATTAGTCGTGAGAACAGTGAAATCTTCCTAAAGCAACTTGGTGCATGCGAATGACACCCGTCGGGTTGGTGACCACATCACTGATAATACAAAGTTAGGAAGTTAAGTACCTACCCAGTACCTACTCAGTACCTACCCGGTACCTAGCCAGTACCTACGGCTGCTACACGGTAAATACACAGGTAACATATAGTGCGCGGGTGTCGGATAATCGACACTACGGAGAATCGCCTGGCGCCATCAAAGTCGGCTTCTTCTGACGCCTTTGAAAGGTGAATCTAAATCGGGTAGATCTAGTTTTTTTAATTAATTTTTAGTTTGTAGAAATAAAGTTAACATTCTCATAATGTACTATGGAAGAAATCAATCACTCAAACGATGTCATTTATCAAATGATACGCGCTAGAAAAACAACCGAGAAAAAGTTTACGACGGTACTTACCTGCAACTAATTAAATATTCAACTAACTAAAGATAATTTCCTTTGTGAGTGCGTAGGACCGTACGAGTGTAAACACCTAGGAAAAAATATTGTTTTTATATTAATATTTTTTATAATTAATACCGCACAAAAGTCCCAACCGTCTAGAGCCAGTGAAACTCTGGCATCCCCTCAAACGCGGTATTTTGTGAGGCTGAAGGTAGTGGTATAGTAGTAGTGGGGGGAAAGGAGATAGGTAAGAGAAAGGTTGGTAAGTACCTGGCTATTCAGATCTGGTCACCAAACACGGCTAAAGCCATTTCGTTTCTAAATGGTGCTACTTGAAAGAGCGATTCTTAGAGTATCTCCAACTCTGGAACATACCGCTAATATACTATACATTGTTTTATATCAATATAAATGTGACATAAATGACACATTTATTGAACAAAAGTTATTTGCGCACGCCGGGTTTAAACCAGCGGCCTCTGGATTCGTAGTCGAGCGTCTTACCCTCGTCCATAGAGGCCGTCAATATTTTTTTTCTGATTTGGAAAACACTGCATTCGTATCATTTTATTATCTCTTATTGTGAATCTCGAAGGCGAATTCAATTTCATGGTCATTCGTCCATTTGATTTACAACATGTTGAATATATATTACTACAAATTTTATTCAATGTTCATTCAAAATAAGTACGATTATTTTACCTTTTAATTGGACATCTATTGAATTCAATGACAATTATACAAGAACAGAATCGATATTTTTTAAACAAGTTTACTCGGTTTGAGCTTCGAGATACTCTTATTCCCCTAACAGAAGGACTATTATAAACCTATTATTAAGACAGTAAACCCTCGGTGATTCGCCACATATGTTAACTAGTTGTTGTTACCAGTGTAAAATCATGTGAATGTAACTTGACTTGCAAGAGAAAAAAATATTTTTTGGTTTATTCCACCCATTTTTAATATAGAATAATGTCTTGCAAAAATACATTTTCTGTAGGCACTTTGATGGGTAGGTTATCAATTAACATCAGTTTCAAATTTGAATAGTTCACACTCGAACGAACGTAATCAGTGTAATCATAAACGAAATTATTATATTGTGTAACATGTCGTCGCTGGAGAGGCAAAAGGGCCCTAAGTGACACTTTGGTCAAAAATGAGTTAAATATGCAGTTTTGATCAGTTATTTTTTCTGCATCGAATGCGGTGACTTTCGTTTGATTCCGAAGACTTTGGTGGAACTTCAGCCATTTAAAATATATTTACCATAAATTAAGTTAAGCTTCTTATCGCTTCAAGTATCTCAGTGAGAGCTTCGAATTACTCGACGGCCTCCATGGTCGAGTGGTAAGAAGCTCGACTACGAATCCAAAGGTCGAAAGACATTTTAAATTAATGTTACTGTTAGTTACAAATATAAGTCCTTATTGTAAGTCGGCGTGCGCCAATAACTTTTGTTTAATTAATATGTGTCATAACACATTTAATTCATATGGAAAATAATAAAAAGTAAATTTGCGGCACGTTCCAGAGTGGTAGATACTCTAAGTATCACACTGGTGAAAGACCACCATTCAGGATCGAAACGTTGCTTAAAATGACTTTAGCCGTGTTTGGTGGCCAGATCTGAATAGCCAGGTACTTCCCAAGCTTCCTCTTACCAATCTCCTTCCCATCCCCTCTACCTTCAGCCTCACAAAATTCCCCATTTGGGGATGCTATAGTCTCACTGGCTCTAGACGGTTGGGAGCAGTTGAGACTCTTGTGCGGTATTCATTTAAAAAATAAATAAAAACTTGTGATAAACTTTTTTTTTCAAAATCCAACCAGTTACTGAAGACTTATGAATTTAGTTGTAAAATAAAAAAAATAAAAAATTAAAGTGCTCATGGTGTAAATTTCCCGAAATGGCGCTTCAGCCCTTTTGATTTTCCGGGTAAAGGTTGAATATTATTTAAGAAATACAAATAAAATAAATATCCACGCGCCGGTCATATTGATGTGTGTCAGACTAATCTGAAATTATTGGCGCCGTGTCGTAATTAGATCATCATAGTGCAATATAGCTGTTGCCAGTGGCGTAGCGATATATTGCCGGCTCTTCGGAAACGCTGGGTTCGGGCTTGCCACCGAGAGCTCCGTTGGGACTGACTTTCGTTTACATGTGTCGTTTACGAGCGTATATTTGTACGGCGGTATGTCACATATGTTGTTTCATCTGTCATTTTTTAACGCTAAAACGTAATAAACTTTTGAGGTAGCGGAATATGCAGAAATCATTTATAGAGTATAAAATGTATCGAGTATATATAGAGTTTAGACCGGTTAGTAGGTGAGTGGACAAACGCGTCGGATAGCTAAGTCCTCCATCATTGAACAAGCAACATTTTCGGCTCATTATAATGGAAATATGAGTTTTTCAAATATTGTCAGATTATTCGCGTAACCCGGGAATGATTGTCTTTCTTTAAATAAAAAAAGTATAGGTCGGACAGTTAAAGTTGAAGCGGCCAGCACATAGTTAGGATTGTGTGTATTGGTGCATATGTGTGCACTTCCGATAGCAATGTCCTTTCGGAACGTCACTGAGAAACAGCATTTTGTATGACTTCTTCATATATCATAAAAAAAAACAATTTTCACTAGAATTTTCTTTTCTGAAGTCAATCAAGTAAATAAGTTTAAAACATGTTGTATGCAAGCATTGCATTTGGATGAGTACTGTGTTCATATCTTAGAGTAACCTAGAGACATAACTTCGCGAAATATTGTAGCAAGTTTATGACCAAGCTTGACCACAGGAGGTATGGCGTATAAGCTTCCAGCCAATAGGATGCGAAGAAAACTGTAAAGATAAATATTGTTCCGTCTTTATCTGTTCGCGAACCATTTTGAGTTGCTACCATGAGAAAGAAAGAGACATGGATACGTTCAGATGTTGGAGTAATCAGGGAATCTAATATTGCACTAAATTTATTTAAGTAATTTTATATTTTAAGCTTTTTGTCTGTCAATTTGGCTGACAGAAGTAAACTAGTGTGAAGTTAGTAATTTATTGAAAAGTGGCTACACGGCTTTTAGCACCTCCCCAATCATATGTTCTTGATAACAATTGTTTGTCTCTTTTTCTCATATGTCTATAGAACCGAGCATAAAGAGAAAGCTATATTTTGCGAGTATGAACGATTTGACTCCTAATTAGAACGGTCTCTCTATATTGTTACTCTAAGTTTCGTATCAACTTTTGCTGCGATACCCGTAACAGTAGTCGCTACTCGCTATTCGATTTCACCCGAGATTAAAACATTAGAATATGGTTTCTCGTAATTAAAAAAAAAAAGATATTCATCAAAGTTCACGACGCCAATGGTATTGTAAGCAGAAAATAGTTACGTTAACCTAGAACTACCAGACAAAAATTTCATGACGCAAAAGCTCACCATTGGAGAGTTTTTGCTTCTCGAGACAAACAGATTTCATCTTTTTACTTAACTCAAAATTCTAAATAGAAATAACATACAAATATTTTTTTGAAAGGATTTACAAAATTATCTGTGTATGTGACCGATAAAATATTATTAATAATAATAAAGTTTTATTCCAGAAGGTATGCAGGAGTAGTGCAATGTAATACCTTCCATAATAAATTGATAATAATACATATTAATAATAATAATAAAATAAAAGTTGTAATACACACAAAAATAATAAGAAAGAAAAATAAAAATAAACATAAATTCGTAAGAAAAAATAATAAAAAAATTAAATTGAAATGATACATGAACAAAATATTAATGGAGGATATCAGGTCATATTTCTGCAAAACGTCATCAAGGGGGAGTCCATCCTGGCAGCGTTAAGATTGATGGGGCCAATATCTTACTTTCCACGTGCTAAAAAGGGTACGGATCCCGCTGTGGGACTCAAACTCGATCCATCCAAACGCTAACTGAATAAGTTGTTCCTCTTAGTAATGAATGTCATTTTAATCGAGCGTGCTTCAAGGTGGTTGGTGGACAAGAAGACACGGTCCACAATGGAGGATCCCAGAAACTGCACAGATACGTGTGTAGTTCTGTACCAGTTATTTGGCGTGACGACGAAGTGATCAAGCTTTGTTATGCTTCCAGGGCCTGGATGACCCCGTACATTGAAGTGCTCGCTCACGGTGCTCGCGTAGATGTAGCGGTGTTTTTATACACCCACACCTTCCGATACGCGATGATTGGTAGGCGCCTGCTAGTATAAAAAAATAAATCTGAGTTTATTCATGTTGTTGTGTGGGAACATTGTCCGGTACGCCACCCCGAATCCTGACTATGGTCTAGATTTAGTTTTCAAGATTGTAATAAGGCTCGGTTTGTTTTGACATCTCCAGCTGTTGGAACTCATCTGATCGTCGAGTTCCATAGTTCGATCGTCGCTGGAAAGGCAAAAGGGCTGAAGCTCCATTTTGGGATGTTTACACCAGAGCATTTCAATTTTTTTTTTTTGTTTTACAAAAAAAAATATGTGTTTGGAACTTGGTTGGATTTTGAAAAAAAAGCTAACTCAGGTAACTCAATGCTCAATGACAAAAAGCTAAAAAAAAAAAATACCCACCTTGTGTCGCTTTGCTTGAGTCAAGCCTTCTCTCAAATGGGAAATATATTTTAGATGGCTGAAGCACCACAAAAGTATTCAGAATCAAACGAGAGTCAAAACGTTCGACGCTGAAAAAGAAACTGATCAAAACTGCATGTTAAACTCATTTTTGACCAAAGTGTCGCTTAAACCCTTTTGCCTTTCTAGTGACAATATTATGCTTACGGCAAAAACATTACAAACATATAGACACGTCATTGTCTTAGAATATTTACACAAAATGTGGCAAGCAACAAACATATTTTCGTTCCCAGTAAATTATTCATTCAAATATTGGTCATGTATGAAAAAGATAGACATTCAAAGAATATGTGGGTACGAATGAAATAAATATAGGACCGAACGTCGTTTCGTATAAAAGTTACGTCAAATACTACATTCTGCCACAAACGAATAGAGAACGCCGTATAATACGACCTACTGCCAGTAGGTTGTCCTTCTTATACTTATGTATTGCTACGTTCACCATCTCACTTTCTCTAATGGCACGCATCGAGAAACAGTTTTTTAATTATAAATTTATTATTTTAAATAAAAAGTAACCTGTTTATACTTACGAATGAAATGTTATTTCTTGGCTTTTATTAGTGTTTGAGACAAAACTCTTTCTCATCACAAACGAGGGCATTTTGAAAATTATTTTTGCATTTTTTTAGATATAATATACGTCCTCAATTTTAATACTAAATCCGCTAAATCGACAGTACGGCAATCACCGTATCTTTTGTTGGCCATTTTACAACGTGTCTATAAGTTTGTAATGTCATACATAACATACTTTTTTCTCTTTTCTTAATTGTCACATAAAGCTCTTAGTGACCCAACACACAGATGTCACCGGGATATTTGGACCAGAATTTGCAGGGACCGTTGATATTTTAGAGTACCTACCGTTTTTAGTACAAAAAGGGTTCTCCATATCGCAATCAAAACATTCAACAAAGTCAGCTAAATAAAAATTATAGATTTTATAAATCACTAAAGGTTTTTTGATCATTAATAAATATAATATATTTCTTAATGCATTTTATGGTGTAAAACATTTTTTTAAAAATTATTTGTACTGATTCAAAAACAATGTCGGTGGGAAGTTCGTAATAAAATATTTATTCATAAATACTAAGTTGATATCAGTTTATATGCACTATCTAAATTTGCCATCGATAGTACTATCGATGGCAAATTTATCACAAATACCCTCAAATATCGGACCATTCAGCGACCGAATACCGCACAAGAGTTTCAATTGCTCCCCAACGTCTGGAGCTAGTGAGACTATGCATCCCCAATTGGGGTATTTTGTGAGGTTCAATGTAGCGGGGAGAGGAAAGAGATAAGGAAGAGGAAGGAGATGAGGAAGAGGAAGGTTGGAAAGTACCTGGCTATTCAGATATGGTCACCAAATACGGCTAAAGCTATTTTAAGTAACCTTTCGATTCTGAATGGTGGTCTTTCACCAGTATCTACCACTCTGGAACGTGCTGAAAATATACTATTATATGAATGAAATGTTTTGTGATACATATTAATTGAATGCAATTTATTTACAAACGCGGGGTTTGAACCCGCGACTTACATCAAATATCTCTATTCATAGGATATGATTTTGTGTGTACTTACCGTACTAATTAACTGGTCAATGTTAAGACCTCAAAAGGAACTTCTGTGGGTCTTGTTTATTAGAAGACTTCTATAACACGGCTTTGTACGTTAATATTAAGAAGATAATTTAGTTGCGTAATGGTTTTTCTTAAAAATCTTTTATTATGTATTATGACCCGGAAGCTTAAACCTTTGACATTTTCAACATGTCCATACTTTGAACTTTAGACGCTGTCACCTGCAAACAATGTATTATTTTAATTGTTTGTGACATTCTGCTCAACGTCGACTATCAAAATCATTAACTTGAACTAATATGAATTCATATTGTCCAAGCAAAAGTTAACACAAATTACGAGTTGTATACTCAAAATAAAACTGTGAGTAATGCCTGATGGAATAAATGTGTATTTCTTAAACGACGTCTGATTGATTTTAAAAATAGCTGACGGGATAGGTTAATGCATTTGTACATGCAAACTTGACTTGCTCAAAGCAATAAATTTAAACAATTGTGATAAATCGTAACGGAGGCACATAAGCATCAGCTTCATTACAAATTGAAAAAACAGTGCTCAAATTTTAGTTTGTTTAATTGCTAATAAAACATACTCGTACACATTAGGCCAAATCTCGCATTTTAATTTTAACAAAAAAAAGCATTACGTTATGGAAATCTCAGAGCAATAATATACAAGAGGGTGCGCTGCTGTAGTCAGTTTTGATGAGCTTTGCTGGACTCGGCTAGACCTGGACGTGGCAAGGACTAAGGCTAGGGTATTTATACATACATTCATAGCACATGTCAACATAATGTTTTTGTTTATTCGTATAACCACTTTGTCACAGTATTGTCATAAAGAAAAAATATAGCATATAACATTAAAAAAACCGTTAAGTTATGTCAATTTATGTCGCATATCAAAACGTGTGGGCGGAGTCAACGGAGACGCGGGACACGAAGAAAATTCTTACAACACTTTAAAGCGGTGTGATAATTTGGGAAATTCTGCTGTCTCTTTCTTTCTCATGGTGTTCGACGTAAAAAACCCGGAGAAAGTGATTTATCCCAAATTTGTATAGGTTCGGTAAAAAGAATTAGCTATCTCTCCATATATTTTTACTCCGAGAGGGAAATATTAAACAATAGCTGAATAATAAAGTCCACGAAGAAAATTAAACATTCGATATAAAGAAAACATTTTTGGCATGTTAGCATAGCAACTATAACGTCTTTTAAGCATAATTCTGGTTTAAAAACAGTAATATCTATGCATACGAATATGTCACGGTTTTCTTCGATTAAACCAACACACTTCCTTGTAACTTGGTATAGATTGTATTTTGCATTTCCTCCTCTGTATATGCATCTCATCCTGTATATTAGCAACCTTTTTACCTTCGCTTTCCCTTTCATTCGTGTTAAAGGGGCGTTTTACATGATTTCTAAATATGATCAATCATTAAATAAAAACACAAGTCATAGCAGTTTAATAATTTTGTTAAGTTTAATTTGCGGCATGTTTTGGGTAGAGTGGTAGATACTTTTAAGTGTCGCCCTGATAAAAGGCCACCATTCAGAATTGAAACGTTGCTTGAAACAGCAATAGCCGTGTTTGATGACCAGATCTGACTAGCCAGGTACTTCCCAACCTTCCTCTACCGGACAGATAGTCTAGCATAAGTGCGTTTTCCTCTAGCTTAATAAATAAATTAAATAGAACATTTATTTAGAAACACTATTCGGGGATAAAATTAAACACTGCTCTAAGAGTAACTTAAGTATAGGGTTATTAATTCTTACTCTTGCAGTCAACAACCTCCGTGGTAGAGCAGTGAAGATCCGTGACTACGAGGTCAGAGATCGCGGGCTCAAATCCCGACCTGCGACTTATTTGCTATTATTTCACGTTTAATAAATATAAAATGATATGTGGATACTCTCAGAATCGCCCTGGCGAAAGACTTCAGCTGTGTTTGGCAATCGGAATTTGGTAATGGTAATGGAATAACCAGATGCTTCTCAACCTCCCTCTTCTCCATCTCTTCTATTACCTATTAGCTTAAGCGCCACATCATGCTATAGTCTCGATGGCTCCGGAGAGTTGGGACTATTGTGCAGTATTAAGATGTTTAAAATTTTGGATTATCAGAATGATACATGAATTATTAACTATAATATTTATGTAAGATGGATATGGTTAGGTTAGGTTAGGTTAGGTTAGACAGTTGGGAGCAGTTGAGACTCTTGTGTGGTATTCAATTTTTTCTAATGATTTTGAACTATCAGAATGACACGTGAGTTAACATAATTATAATGTTTATGTACGATGGATGTGGTTAAAATATGGATTGGTTAATTACTACGTAATCAACAATAAATTAAAAAGATGAGCAAGAAACGAAAAATATTAAAGGCAATCAATCTGATGTGTAAAATATCAAAATAAGTTATTCTGGTTGACCTTATCTTTTAAATTAATTTATTAATAAAAAACATTGTCTTTCGTTGTGAGGAGTTGAGGTGAGCTGTTTTTTTTTATTAACAAACAATAACAATATTAATTGATAGTAATTTCCCGTTTGGACAATATACATAAAGTGTTTTCACATTCACGTAAATCTAATGTGAAACACGTGTTATCCCTACGCACTGTACACAAGCCCCACGTGTTCAAACATTTCAAGTCTTCCGAAATAAATCAACACACTGCAAAATGTTAATTTGACAACAAACAAAGAAATTACTGCGGAGAGATTGGTTGATTCTTTTTGATTATTTGGTTGTTTTTTTGAGTGTTTTTTTTCGGCCCACTCATCACCAGTGGTTCAAGCTTTAAGAGGAGTCAATAAATTGACAATGAGTTTTGAAAAAAAGTGTCAAAACGTTTATGGGGGCAGCGAGGCGTGGAAGATCTGTGACATATTATTTCCGCCCACCCTGTAGAGGTGTAGCGTCACATGTCGGTCCATACTCCATCTCCATACTTCCACTGGCGGAAGACATAAAAACTTCCTATGTGATGGATGCTGCGGAATTAACTGACAACCACTGCCTCAAGTACGTATTTTAAAAATAAATCTTTAAAGAAACAATCAACCCAACACCACATAGAATAGTATATCGTAACTCACACAGCGCAGTTTAGTTAATCTTTATCTCAACGGATTATTATATACGGCCTTATGGGCTTTTACATAATTGTGCAATACATAATATAAAATAATAGTTTTATATTTTCCTCTGTATGTATGAGTATATTATAACCACACACTATGCATTCTTTGCTTAGTTTATTTTTTTATCCTGATGATTCTTAGGCTAAGCGAAACATAGAAATAACACGGAGTAAATGATTAGCAAACAAAAACATTAACAAGTTACTAGAAATATTACAATGCAAAAAATTAACATTATTTTTCTTGGAAGAGGTATGCTATTATGGCCTTCTTGCAACTAGATTCAGTGCACTTGAATATATCTACTATTTCTTAACTTTAACTTTACTTTTAAAAAAAAAGAGAGACGAAAATTCCCGGTTTACGAATAACCTGACAATATTTGAAAAACTCCTACTACCATCATAATAACCGGAAGGCGTTGCTTGTACAATGGTGAGAACTTAGCCAGCAGAGGAATTGGACCCACGACGCCCGGGTGGGAATCCGACGCGTTTGTCCACTCAGTTACTAACCGGTCAAAGTACATACAGTGGGTAATTCTTTCTGCGAAAAAATTACCCTACTGTATGCAATCTAGGTACGAGCGAGTATCTAAATGACTCAGTCCTGATATTATTGTTACATTTAAAAATAATTTTGGATCGAGTAGTTCTGCCAGGCACATGGAAGGTAATTAAGCTAAGTAAATCACGACTGTCTGTAATACCATTAACAATTTTGAAAATAAAAGTCGGATCGGAAATAAGCCTTTTGTCTGTTATAATGAATCTGAAGAGTTTAGAGTGTAAGTAAGTAATGTGTTGACGAATTATTATTTAAAAAAACCTATATTTGTGTTTCTCTCAACGGAGGTTAGACACCGTCAGGTTGTTTTTACCGCCCGCCGCAGCCCCTTAAATGCAGTCTTATTACACGGTAACAACCTCTAAATTAGTAATTTAACTTTTACTTCATGCATTTTTCTTTAATTTTTACTATGCTGAACAAATTCTGCATTTTATTCAGAATTCTAGCTAAGAAAATTACAACAAAATAAGAGAATGTACATAACTAAAAATCTATACCCGTCAATTGGTTTTGTTAGTTATGAAGCTTTTTGAAAAGTAAGATTTAATTTTTTTAAAGTATTTACCTACCATTAGACTTGATGCGAACAACACATAAGTAGGGTTAAGTGTATTGGTGTACCTGTATACGTTTTCGGCAGCGATATCCTTTCGAAGTGTTACTGATAAACACTATTATTAACAAAAAAAAAATAACATGAGTACACAGTGATCTAATATAAACTTTCCAAAAGGTTTTACAGTTAGAAAAAATTTACACGGTGTTCTTTTTACTATATTAAAAATTATCAATAAAGTTTGCTGCGATACCTATATCGCAGCCAGAGTCGATTTGAACACAGTACTCACACGGGTGCATTGCTGGGGTAAAGCATGCTTCAAACTTAGTATTCGTTTTCAGAAAAATATATTCCAGTAAATTTGAAAAAAGTTATTTTTTCAAATGATAAAAAGGATACAACATAAAACTTTCAAAATATTCAAATTCGACCAAAGCATACACAAGCTATCCCTTTCTCGCTAATAACAATAAGTAGGCGTAAGTAAGATAAAATAGTGTTTCTCAGTGAAGTTTGGAAAGGACTTCAGGACCTCAGCTTTAATTGCGTGCCCATAATGGGTTTCACCTTGTGAATGTCCAACACTCCAACTTTCAAACTCACAATTATTTTTGTACAATTTTCATTCACATTGTGTAATAATACCGAAAGTGCTGTGGTAGTATTATCCATATTATTATTATTCCTGCCTGTGATGTTTCTCGTACGTTCACTCGTTTACTCTGCGTAGGAAGTAGTTTGTGAATGGTTCCTCCGCTAACGCCGCTTTTGTCACACATTCGTCGATTTTATCGTCTGGCTTCGTAATGAATGTTTCGTTCATTTTTATGAATTAAAAGAATACGTTTTTACTGCCTTATTATCTCCGAGTATATCGGCAGTGGGCTACTGGCTCTATCGTGGGAAACTGCGAAGGAAATACATTATTTGATGAGCACAACTGTACAGATTTGTAGTTTTTACATAAATAGTTCTGGCGGAGGAGGACGATATAATCTCCATATTTGAAATTTTTAACGAGGTAATATTCGATAGCTTCTTTAGTCGGTAGTAACAGGCAGTTATTGATTGTTGATAAACAATGTGTGTGACTCACTTTTTTTCGTAGGAGCCCCAGATTTAGCATAAAGATCGTATGTAATAAATTATATGGCTAGTAGAATTATTTAACTGTTCTTGGAATCGTTTTTTCCTACAGCCAAACTACCCGTCTTAACGCTGAACAGCCTTTCACTTCTTCAAAACATAAAACTCATAAATTCAGTACACTTTTTTTATTTTTCGAAGAATTTTTTGTTCACACTCGAGTATAATAAATTATTAATAATATATATTTTTTTAATTCCATAGCTATTGCTTGATTTAAAAAATATACGGTGTTTCTAAAAGTTGCCAGAAGCCCGTCGTTCAAAATGCATATAATTTGTGCTAAATAGTTACGTAAATGTTACTGAAAAAATAAATTGAAACCTTAAATGTAGCCAGCTCTTGGGTCTCTTGTTCATTTTCCTCCCACAAAATGACGGCATAGCTAGGTTTACCATTCAGCTCTAATTTATTTATTTATGTATTTACGCCCATTAAAGGCTTTTAACGAAATATTTACATCTTAATAAAATAATATACTCATTTGTAGTGCAAACATCAATATAAAAAGAAATAAAATAAAATAGTAGTGAGTAAGAGGTACATAGAAAGTTAAAAGGTAACATCAAATAAATTAACTGTCCTATTCGAAAAACCCTTATAACACAAGGTGTGCTTATATTGTGATATTGATGTATTAAATGTATCAACAAAATCAGAGTATTTGTTTCCCAGATGTTGAATTCGTCGCATTGGAGCATAATATTGTGAGGTTGAAGTGGAATTGTCACAATAATTTGGAAGGAACTATCTTGTAACTGTCCTGCCAGGTTCACGAAATGCAATTAAATATAACAATGCAGGGGTATGAAACATTAAATTAACAATATCAAACGAGCACGGTAAATAGCAAATAATTCTAGGTTCGTATAATTTTATTATATTAAAAAATATAGTAAGTGATCGTAATCTAGGCATTCTAAAATTATTATTACATTCTATTCTTCATCTGTGACAATACATTAAAAACTTGTGAGTAAAAATGATATTTCTGTGATAACTGAGCATTGGAGGATTATTTTTGCTGTAATTCGATGACACCACTAGAAATACTTACTTAGTTAAATGAAATTTTTGACTTTGTTAACATTTATTCTACTTCGAATGGTTAATTAATTGTTCGTGTTTATACCCGAGGGCTGAAATTTGTCACTTTAGCGGTGAATCTCTTACAATGTGTTCTGTGGTTTGCATTTTCCCACAATCATTTAATGCAGATTAGGTACTACGACTTCGTTTGTGCATCACGCTTTCTTTTACGCTTTCCGAAGAAGAGAGAACCCGGCGAGTTAAATAGTCTAATCAACAATTATAAGGTGAGTATTCTTTACTTGGCGAGTGATGTAGAAAGATTAAAGTAAAAATAAATTAAAGGTTTCCACCAAAAATTAAAATGTTTATTCATGTGTACAAGGGACTTTTATTTATTGGACCTTCATGAAAATATACAGCATTTTAGAAGCTTGTAAAGAGAGCGTTAGGAAGGATAGTTTTCTAAAACATCGATTGGTTTCTTAGAAAATTCCCACATCGATTCTGAGAAGCTTCACAAGGTTTTATAGTACGAGTCCGAATAAAATTAATGCTTTTTACTATGCTTTCTGGAAATTAAATATTCCAAATATTAAATTCAAAGAATCGTGCAATAAATTATTACGTGTTGAGAAATAACATGTTTTTCTACGAACACAATTTTTTTAATAATATTATATACCTAAAGAGTGCATAAACTATGATCACTTTAAATTTATTGCGAAACAAAATTATTCCTCAAAAGAAAAAAAAAAACTCCACAATTTCTGCTGAAACGCGATTTTTCTTTATTTTCCAAACTTTTCCTTAGTGAAAAAATATTGAGATTTGCAAATAATAATTGTCGATAAAAAGAAACCAGCACTTGTTAGTTTCCTCACATTTAAAAAACTTGCAAACAAGTCAGAACAAAAAGTGTTGTTTTCCGTTTCATAACTTACAATACTGAATGGGAAAGTGTAAATAAAGAATACGTATTTTATTGTTAAGATCACAGTTTTGCGAGTTGTCTGCTTAACTCTTCTGGAAGTTTTTATGATGGTTGAGTAAACGAAGAACCAATCTGAGGAGAGATGGGGAGAAATAACTATTTACCCTGGGATGTTTAGTACCGTTGGACCATTCCTACTATTCTAAATACCCTTCTAACGGATCGGAAAGAAATAAAAAACTTTCGAAATGCCATACTTAAGGAAAAATCTATACTCGTCCACCTAAAAAATATTATTTCTTTAATATTTTCCTACTGTTAGCAATACTAAGTAAGTTCCTCTAGAAAAGCGTCTGTTGATTTGTTATAATAATGTTAGGTTAGAATTTAAGTAAGCTTGTGTATTTTTTTAATCGAAAACATATCAATTATGTTCCAGTCGGCAAGGTAAAACCTTGTTGAGAAAGAGAGCTCGATAGTGAAAGTTAAAGAGAGAAAAATTCTAAACCCAAATATATTTAATTTAAGATCATTTTTTTTAATTAGTAGGCCTTGATATAATACTTGTGGTGATACTAATTTTGCCAATTCAATTACGAAATAAACAAGTCATGCTACATACTTGTAAAAATTGAACCAGAACACAAAACAGCTTACTTACAAGGGTTGAAATGTTATAATGCGCTGCCGGAAACCATCAAAGTTTAAAATGCATTTGTAATAAGAGAGAGTACGCGAACAGCGTGCAATATAGTTGTGAATGATGAATACTTGGAGCAAGTGGATGAGTTTGCATATTTGAGAAGTATGTTTGCGAGATACGGAAAGGCTGATAATGATATTGAAAAAAGGGTGAATGCAAGAAAATTGATTAATGGAGGACTGGACGCTGTTGGCGCAAATGAGAACTTGTCTAAAGAAGCGAAGCTAGCAGTCGACAATAGAGTGCTTATACCAACCCTGATTTATGGCAGTGAGGCATGGAACTGGGAAAGAAAGGATGAAAGTAGACTGAATGCTGTGGAAATGAGATCCCTGAGACGTATGTGCGGTAAAACCATGTATGGCCGTGTTAAAAATGTGGATATCCGGAAAGAATGCAAGGCTTATGAAAGCGTAATGAACAGGATAAAGCAAGGAGCGCGTAGATGGTTAAAGGATGTAGAGCGAATGAACAAAGAAAGGAGTGTGAAAAGAATACATGATGCGAAAGCGAATGGAAGAAGAAGTCAGGGACGCCCGAGGAAAACATGGCACAATAGGTGAATCGAGTACTTGAATCGGGTTATGTGAAGAGCCAGAATAACAGAAGAGTATGTATGAGACGATGTACGAATGTGAATTAAGCAAAGAGTGTGTGCCAAGACAGAGTTGTATGGCGGTCCGACCTCTCTGCTTAGCTCTGCAGAGAAACGGCATGATGGTAAGTAAGTTAGTTTATAAGTTATTATATTATAATTAGGTCAAAAAGAATATGAATTAAAATTAGATACTTTGTAAGCATTGATGTACAAGCAACTAAAATAAAACTAAAAAACAAGGTGTAAAGCTAAATCGGGAAGTGTTTGATCATTTACTTACTACTTACTGATAAGTATACACGAACGGTAGCAGAAATGCGAGTGGGGAGAAAATATAAGAATGAAACAATAAGCGAAAAACCATTATATGATAAGGAAAGCATTTTTTCCGTACGAATGGTAAATGAAAACAAACCTTTTCAGCAATAAACGTAAAGGTACATAAATTTCTCTCGATTTGTAGGTTTAGATCATGGTTAAATTTATTCGCAAGATTTGATTGTTTTCCTCAAAGGGTGAAATATGCTTTGACTTGTTTGGTTTTTAAAGTAACAAACCGGTGTAGTTCAGTTGCCACGGAACCGCATAGAATTGCCAACATAGATTTCTGTCGATGCCAGATAAACCATAGCCAAGAAATGTATCATCCTCCAATTCATAGGGTTTCTGTGCCGCCGCGCCAGTACATATTGCCACGTGGAAGTTTTCTGGAGTAAACATCTTTGTGGAATTATATTTTTCTCTTTTCACGTTTGACGCCGAAGTGTTTGCGCACTATGATGAGAGGGCCAATCGATATCTAGCTCGAAACATCGTATAGATTTTATCGACAATGTCAGTAATTTGGAATCGCCCTCGAGCCCCACTGGAGAATCCCAAAGAAAAAACAACAGTCCACATCGACTAAATTAAGCATGTCTAGTCGACGTGAGTTATCGTGTGTTCGTTGGCGATCCGAAGTCGGGCTCGGAACGTAATAACTTTGATATTTTAATTGTGATCCTCCTCACAGCATCTCTCAAGACTCTTTGGGGCTTGTACATGAATTTAATATATATCGAAAATTTAACCCCAAACCCTCTCCAGGATAGACCAGAAATACATACATCGTTTCGGAAAAATCAAAGAAAAATCATAAAAAATAATTTGCCAAAGAAAGTTATTTTGTTTTATGTAGACGTCCATTGGTTTCCACATGTTGTAAGTATATGTATATAAATATTCACTTTTTAAATAAAACATACATTTTTGTTAACAAAACTGTTTATTGATTGGGAAGGCACTAAAAGTAACTTAATAAATCAAAAATAACATAATATATAAAGTGCATCCCTAAAAAATGTCATTCCATAAAAATGAATTCTTAAAAATAGATATGTAATGTTAGTATAGAATAAATTAAACCTTTTCAATATACTTTTATGGAATCCGGTACCGGGTACATAATATTCCAATGTTTATTTGTATGAAAACATTGAGGGGTTAACGCTGCCAATGTGTTTAAGAGTCTCTTTACCTCCCACCAGAAGAAGAAAACATACTCAAACTTTTCCGAACTTCCTTGATACTTCAAAGAGACGAAATCAGATAATATTTTCACCGACAAACTTTCTCAAACTAATAGAAAGATATCAAAAGAGATAAGAATGAACTCTTCAACGCTTTTGAAAATAAACATGGATACCTCCTCATTAAAACGTAACTTTTTTGCTACCTTTTGTATTAAAACATTCTACCATTCTGCGTTAAGGTGGAGTGGAACCATGGTTATTGGTTATACAAAGTACTTTTTTGGTTTTATTGTTTCCTTAAAAACTATTTAATTAAAACACGACCGCTTTTCAAAATTAATTTGTGAAATAATGAAACGAACTTTTCTTTTGCCTCGAGAATATTCTATAATATATTTTGTTTTCATTTGTCTGCCAAAATGAGGGGAAGTGTCTAGTCTGGTGGTCATAAGATCCTCAAGTAAACGGTAGGTACTAAAGTATACGAAATCATTATTGACGATAAAATTTAATAGAGGTGCGTTTTTTACGTGTATATAACAAAAAAATCATATCTATAAAAAATCGGAATATCTCATTTTTGAAATATGTTCATATTAGAATCAAGATTTTATAATATACCCATAATAAAATTTTGATTTTTATACCTTTTATTATTTTCTTAATATTTATTGGTATGACGCTAAAATTTTATTGAGTGTTTACTTAAGCGATTTCCCAATACGGCGAAGACGATAGTTCAGATATAAAAAAAAAATATTACTGAAAAAATCGGATCAATTGACGATGTAAACAAATTCAAATACAACCCAAATTTATAAGTTCCCCTTTACCTAGCGTAGATCGTAGTTCGTCGATGGCTCTTAAACCATAAGATCATCAAAATATCCTGGTACATTGTGTTGTCGTGCGTCGTAGTAGTGGCTCGTAGCGGACGTGTTGGGGCCTGGAGCTCGGGACGCCTGGGTGTCTACGCGAGGGCGTCTCTAGTCGCCGGCGGCGCGGCGCGAGCGTAGCGACAGACGCCTGAAAAAAACTTATTTCGTCATTACCACAGTCGGAACAGGTTATTGATTACGACCATTATTTTAAATACCTGTTAATGCAAAGCGGAAAACTATGAGATTATTTGTGGTATATCTTTTTTATATAAAATTTTAATTGATTAAATTATGGTAAATTTCTTTATAATTGCTATTTGAATTTCTTTCACGATAAAAAGGGATGGTAAGTGTAATAATGAAAAAACTAAATATAAAAATGATATTGCCTTTTTAAGGATCATGAGACTAACTGAATGAAAAGAACTCCCTCATTACAAAATAATTGTTTGAGAATCGAAGAACTCATAGATTTTTTATCAAATTAAAACCAGCGCGCGCGTAAGAAGCGGAGATTTTATTAAATATATTTGTAAATGCTTGCATTATTATCGAGAATGATTTCAATTTTACGTGTCAAAATTTGAAGGTAAATATAATTCGTCAAAAAAATAATCAAATTTCAAATGGATTTTTTTTTTAACAGATTGGCACTGGGAAAAACAAATAGAAAACACTCTCTTCTGGTCAGGGCCGGTCCTGTGCAGGCGCAATTGGAGCAGTCCGCTACATGGGGTGAATTGCTAAAGCGCTGATAGTACCTAATCGCGGTGTTTTTTTACGCGCCTAGAACTTTCTATTTTTTTAAGGCTCAATGGGTTTGAATGAAGTTATATTTTGGAATTCTGTTAAAAAGTAAGACTACTGACGATGAAATGAAAATATCTTCCATAAGCATCAATTTTTTTAAAAACAATACAATATTGCGGACAAAATGAAAGCCATGGGGTCAGAAATAAGATGCCATTTTCAAAGGCTCTATGGGACTGAATGAAGATATGTTTTGGAATTCTGATTAAAATGATGAACTAAAGACGATTCAATGAAAAAATCTCCCAAAAGCAACATTTGTAACAACATCTTTTATATCGTGAACTAACAGAAAAACTTAGGGTCAACAATTTAGATGCCGGTTTGTAAGGTTCTATGGGACTGAATAAAGTTAGATTTGAGAATTTTTTACAAAATGACGAACTTAATAAGACGATAAATTGAAAAAATCTTCCAAACGGAATATTTGTTAAAAAATCTTCTATGTCGTGGACAAAATGCAAGTCATTGGGTCGAAAATTAGGTGCCGTTTTTCAAGACCCCATGGGACTGAATGAAGTAACATTTTAGAATTATAATAACAATTATGAATTTATGACGATAAAATGAAAGAATCTTGCATATGCAACTTTTTTTTTAAATCAATAAATTTGCGGACAAAATGCGAGCCTTGGGGTCGGAAATGAATTGCAGTTCTTAAGGCTCTATTGGACCAAATAAAGTGATATTTTGGGATTTTGTTTAAAATGATAGAATTAAGAAGATTAAATGAAAAATCTTCCAAAATTAACATTTAAAACAGACTTCCATATTGTGGAATTTATGTTAGTCTTAGGGTCAAATATTGGATGCCTGTTTGTAAGGTTTTATGGGACTGAATGAAGTTAAATTTTAGGATTTCGATTGAAATGATGAACTTAAGACGATAAATTGAAAAAATCTTCCAAAAGTAATATTTGTGACAAAATCTTATATACCGTGGACAAAATTCAAGTCATAGGGTCGAATGAAGTAACATTTTTGGATAATATTAACAATTATGTACTTATGACGATGAAATCAAAAAATCTTGCATTTGTAACTTTTTTTAAAATCAATAAATTTGCGGGCAAAATGCGAGCCTTGGGGTCGGAAATCAATTACCGTTTTCAAAGGCTCTATGGGACCGAATCAAGTAATATTTTAAGATTTGGTTTAAAATTAAGAAGATGAAGTAAAAAAATCTTCCAAAAGTAACATTAAAAAAAAAACTTCCACATTGTGGACATTATGTTAGTCTTAGGGTCAACAATTATATGCCGTTTTGTAAGGTTCTATGGGACTGAATGAGGTTAAATTTTAGGATTTTGTTTAAAATGATGAACTTAAGACGATAAATTGAAAAAATCTTCCAAAAATGACATTTGTGAAAAAATCTTCTACACCGTGGACAAAATTCAAGTCATGGGGTCAAAAATTAGATTCCGATTTTTAAGGCTCTATGGGACTGAAGGAAATGATATTTTGTAATTCTAGTGAAAACGATAGACTTAAGACGATTAAATAGAAAAATCTCTGAAAAATAACATTTGTAAAAAATCTTCTACGAGTATATCGTGGGCAAAATGCAAGTCATAGGGTCGAAAATCAGATGCCGTTTTTTTAGGCTCCATGGGACTGAATGAAGTAATATGTTGGAATTATATTAACAATTATGTATTTTTAACGATGGAATGAAAAAATCTAGCATACGTAACATTTTTTTAAAGTCAATAAATTTGCGGATAAAATGCGAGCCTTGGGGTTGGGAATTAATTGCCGTTTTAAAAGGCTTTATGAGACCGAATGAAGTGATATTTGGAGATTTAGTTAAAAATGATAAAATTAAGAAGATTAAATGAAAAAATCTTCCAAAAGTAATATTTGAAAATAAACTTCCATATTGGTCTAAGGGTCAAATATTAGATGCCAGTTTGTAAGGTTCTATGGGACTGAATGATTTTAAAGTTTAGCATTTAGTTTAAAATGATGAACTTAAGACGATAAATTAAAAAAAATCTTCCGAAAGTAACATTTGTGAAAAAATCTTTCATACCGTGGACAAAATGCAAGTCATAGGGTCGAAAATTAGATTCTGATTTTTAAGGCTCTATGGGACTGAATGAAGTGAAATTTTGGAATTCTATTAAAAATTATGTAGTATTTGTCGATGAAATGAAAAAATCTTGCATATTTAACACTTTTTTTTAAATCAATAAATTTGTGGACAAAATGCTAGTCTTGGGGTCGGAATTGAATTGCCGTTTCGAAAGGCTCGGAATGAATTGATATTTTGGAATTAGGTTAAAAGTGATAAAATTAAGAAGATTAAATTAAATAATCCAAAAGTAACATTAAAAAAAAAATAACTTTCATATTGTTGGGTTTTATGTTAGTCTTATCATCAACAATTAGATGCCGGTTTGTAAGGTTCTATGGGACTGAATGAAGTTAAATTTTAGAATTTTGTTCAAAATGATGAACTTAAGACAGTAAATTGAAAAAATATTCCAAAAGTAACATTTGTGAAAAAATCTTCTACACCGTGGACAAAATGCAAGTCATAGGGTCGAAAATTAGATTCCGTATTTTTTAAGGCTACATGGGACTGAATGAAGTAAAATTTTGGAATTATATTAGCAATTATGTACTTATGACGATGAAATTATTTATTTTTTTTTAAATCATAAATTTGCGGACAAAATGCGAGCCTTAGGGGTCAGATATTAGATGCCGTTTTCAAAGGCTCTACGGGACTGAATGAATTGATATAATTGGATTTTTTTAGAAAATTATGAAATAAAGAGGATTTAATGAAAAAATCTTGAATAGATTTATAAAAAAAACAAACGATTTTACGGTCATAATGCGAGCCTGTGGAGTCGGAAGTTTAATGCTGTTTTCAAAGGCTCTATGGGACTGAATGAGGTTATACTATGGGATTTTATTAAAAATGATGAAATACAGATGATTATAAAAAATGGCCCAATAGTAAGATTTAACAAACAATATAATTTTGCGGGCAAAATTCGAGTTTGGGTTCGAAAATTAAATGGTGTTTTCAAAGGCTCTATGGGACTGAGTTTGGTGAACATTTGGAATTCTGTTAAAAATAGTAGATTTAAGGAGATCAAATGCAAAACTCCTGCAAAAGTAATATTATTGAATAAATGTTCAACATAATGGACTAAATGCGAATCTTGGTGTCGGAAATCAGGTGTTTTGTTCTACGGCTCTATCAGACCAAATGCACTTAATCTTTGAATTTCGATTGAGAATGATGAACTTAAGAAGATTAAATGAAAAAATCTTTCAAAACTAAAATTTGTGAAACAATCTTCAATTTCATGGACTAAATGCGAGTCTTGTTTGGAAATTAGATGTTGTTTTCTAGGGCTCAATCTGACCGAATAGTTCGCATTTAGCCCGCAATTGGTTTTGTGTTTAAACATATTACTTTTTGAAGATTTTATTATTTAGTTGTCCTAAGTCCTTCATTTAAACAAACCCCAATCAGTATTATTAAGCTATTTGGAGAGTTTTTTTCACAATTGTTACTTTTGGAGATTTTTTTTATTTAATCGTCTTTATAATTTTACACCGCGTTTCACGCTTTTGTATTTAGATATTTTCAAGTGAAATCTGCCAAATGGTTAACAGTGATGACATTTCTATAAAAGTTTTGCTTTTTGTATGTAATACTCATAGATCTACGTGGAAAATAGACAAAGAAACACATTAGAATCACACAAAAAGATCTTTTATTACAAGTTAAATTAAAAAAAAAATCCGATGCTTAAATGGAAGTTTTGACAAGTGGTGCCAAACGTTTTACCTGCGACAGGCGCCATTTGGCTCAGGACTGGGCCTGCTTCAAATTATGCATATTGTATAATCCACAATATGGAATCCATGTGATGGTGAGTACTTTCTTTCTTATAATCATCAAAGTTGATTTCATATATTATAATAGCGCATGTTTATTAGGCTTTTATTTGAAAAAATCACCCCAACGGTTATGATCAGAATTATTTAAACATTCGGCAAAGTTTTATTCACATATTTAATAAATATTGAAGATGATTTCGAAAAAAGGAAAATTTAACAGAAATATTTTTATTCTCAAGAGTGCTCTTATGAATTTGATGTCGCTAGCTTCATTCTTCTGAACAACCTTTTTTCTCACTCTATGAAATGGTAATGAAAGCCTGTTTCCGAAGAGCGCCATCTCTGTACAAACTAAAAAGTGATTTTATACCCAAGGCGCAAACCATTCTGCAATTCGAAGGATGGTTTTTCTCGAGAAAGATTTTTATGAAGCCTCCAATATAACTCCAAAGGTGCAACATACGCACGACGAAAATTTAATACGAAATAAATCATTATTAATCACAATAATATATCACATTTTACAGAACATTAAATTGCAAAATATATTTAATTCAAGCACTATACAAACAAACAAAAATCATTTTTTTAACTCCATATAATTTTCGTTTCATGATGATTTATCAAAGTATTTTGTATTTATATAATTAGAATTAACTTAAAATTAAAATAAATTATGTTTTTTGTATTTACCCTCATTATTATTCGAGCAACTAAAATTATTTGAGCAACTGATTTATTTCCTGGAATAAAAATATTTAGATAGAGTTGCAATAAAAAGGTAGAGATTGTAAAATGTTTGGCACATTGGACATTGTATTGGGAGTTACGAGCTACAGTTTAAATTCTTAGGTGCTCACTTACCTTTTTCCACGTTGTCACAATAAATTTGAATAATTTTATAAATACGCTTTACATATCGAGATTTTAAGCTGATTTTCAAATATTATGTAGGTAGGTACTCGTGTTTATTTTTATCGTTTTGTTTTATTTATTAATTAAATTGTTTATGAGAAGTGTTTGCTTTCCTGGTTTTGTTGTTGTATTTTGAGTAAGTAAGTTGAATAATCGATTTACCCGTGTGGCGTCTTTCCTGTCTGTACAAAATGGCTAAAACTGTCAAGATGGTTGCTTTATATGACGGTACATAAATAAAAAAACAATACTCATCGATTGCGACTATCAAAATTTTAGCTTAAATTATAACAAAACATGAAAAAAGTATTTCAGTATTTTATTTTGGAAATAAAAAAACGGATTTACTGAAGTGATTCTACACGTCGAAAAAAAGAAGCAATTAAAATAATCAGACAAACTTTTTTTTTGTGTAATACCTATGTTGGAGCTTTAACTTCCATCATTAGCATACACAAAGCTTTCTAACTACATCTCTTTTCTAGGGAAAGCTCCGCTCACGGCCGTTTGGATACTTAAATACTTCTCGAGTAGCTGGGTGCGATACCCTACCTCGGTTCTAGAGATCGGTTGCCTAGTACCCGCTATTATACTTCAGATAAAGTGGATTCCTTTTTGGCCAATGAAATCGATATTAAAAAAACGAACGAAAGCGAGTTGCTTATATTTTTCGAACAATTTTGTTACTTTTCTGTAGACTCCATTCGTTTTTTAAAAGATTTTAAAAGCGTATTGTAGGTGTAAAAACATGAAAAGGCTACCTTTTAAAAAATATCATTAGTTCCGTTTTTGATCGCTTCGTTAATTCACTAGTTTTTTTTTTGTTTTAGGTAATAATATGTATTACTAGTAAGTCTACAACAATACAAATTGAAGAAATACAAAATGATATTGATTAAAGTCGAGTGCAATTTTTTTTACCGTTCGAGAATGATTGAAGCTGGCGTAGTGTCAATTCAAAAACACTTGACAAAGTATTATCGTTTGGTAAAGATGACCAGTACAAATGTGTAGTGCTTCTATGCCGCTATCATCAGAAGATGAATATGCCGAAAATGCAATGATAAAAAAAAAATAAAAAATATTTAAGTTAAAAGTTGTTTCTATTGACAAATAAGCTAATACCAACATTTTGAAATCAGCATGGCTTTATACCTGTTTATATACCACTAGTAACGTTTTTACATCGAACGTATTGAGTTTACATTCGAGTTTGATCATTTCTCGAAAACACGTCTTAAATACCCGTTTTGGGAGCGTTTACAATCCCAGTGAAAGCTTTTAGGCGCCCCCAGAGAGCCTCTCTCAACTTACGAGCGTCGGCGTCGCGGCGTCCACTTGAGCTTCCCTAGGAAATAGAGCCTCCTTTCTTTTCTCCCTTTTGGAAACTTCCCTGACAACACCCGCCTTGATGGAAAATACTCGATTCCTTCGTGTTTTACTGGTGTTTGGTATATATTGAAAATCTTGTAAGTTAGCTAGTACTTACAACATATATTTGTGAAATATATTTTATTTTGCCGTACACTATTGCGTGTTCAAAACTTGGCATGGGAGAAAATTATTTTAGTTGAATGTTTAAATATTGTTCAATATACTGAATTATATTAAATTATTCATTTGCGGCTCGTTCCAGGAAGGAATAACTCACTTAAAATCGCTCTGATGAGAGATCACCACTTAGAATATAAGCGTTACTAGAAATAGTTTTAATCATGTTTAGTGACCAGCAAAAATCAGATGATTTCTAATATTAATATTTCCTTTCTCCTTCTTAATAGTCCTTCATATTATCAACGGAAATTTCACTAGTCAATGTAATATAGTAATCACTTTATTCATCAAAATTCGTATACAACTGTGTGTTTTTTTTTAAATAAAATTCTTCGACTGGGACAGCTATTTGAATGTTTTATTTTATTTTATTAACGCCTTTAAGGCTTTTACATAAATACATTTATTTAAATAAAGGAGTTCAATAGATGGGTCGAATATAACATTCAGAGAAAAGTTAGTATTTAACTGCAAGTATATAAATATAGCGTAGGTTTTATAATTATAACTATAAGTAACAATAACCTTTGAGTTCTATTGAAAACATTCAAGTAAGCTAGATTTTAATTTGGAAACAGTGTTGTAACGGTAAACATCTATTGAACCATATTTATTACCAAGTCTATGCAGCCTTTGAATGGGCGAATTATCAAAATAATTGTTTGTAGACGTAGAAACATAATATAGAGCCGCCTGCCGTGTATCACGGGTAGGTACTCTAAAGGTAATAGTAAAATGTTGTCAATAAAGTAAAATTCAAATTTCTGTCCCTGGATTTCAAACCTGATTTTAAATTAGGAAAAAGCAAATTTACGGTTTTGTAGACCGGTTAGTAGCTGAGTGCACAAACGCATCGGATTCCCATCCGAGGGTCGTGTGTTCAATTCATATACTAGCTAAGTCCTCCATTTATTGCACACGCAATGTTTTCCATTTATAATGATGTTAGTAATAGTTTTTCAAATATTGCCAGGTTATTTGTAACCCGGGACTTTGTACGTATTTTTGAAGGATTTTTATCAAGGACAAGAATATTTTAAATTGATACCCCAACTGAATGTGATTAACAGCAGTGTGACAGAACTAATGATATAAGGGCCGGTTCACATAAACCGCACAGGCGTACAGTGGTGAGCGCAGTAATGAGAGCGAGTTTCCCCGCAAGCTAACACCAAGCCTGTTTGATTTCCTCCGTTTCAATTGCTGCTCTCCTGGGAGCCGATGTCTAGTATCGGCTTATCGCTGCGGGAGAGTGATAGAACACGGTCTAGTGTTGACGGGAAGGATCTAAGGATGGTGCAGAGGTAAAACGCCCTTTATAGAAGGACTCTCAATAGTTTTAATGGTGTAAAAATAATAAGTAATGATTTCATATTAATACCGACCGACATACTTTTATTTTATATTTTAGAAACATTTACAGGTTGACAACACAATATACAATATTATAACAAAAAAAAAATTGTCGCAACCTAATAACTAATTGCAATTGATGTACAATCATATATGGTAATAAAGATGTAGAGCTACCTTTTAAATCTATTCTCTTAACAAATTCAGACATGTAGGAAGCGAAACTAGCTGTCCACAATGGACTGCTTATACCAACCCTGATGTATAGCAGTGAGGCATGGAACTGGCAGAGGAAGGATGAAAGTAGACTGAATGCTGTGGAAATGAGATCCCAAGAAGAATGCAAGGCTGATGTGAGCATAATGAATATGATCAAGAAAGGGACGCTTAGATGGTTTGGACATGTAGAGCGAATGAACGAAGAAAGGAGTGTGATAAGAATAAATGATGCGAAAGTGAATGGAAGAAGAAGTCCAGGACGCGCGAGGAAGACTTGGCACGATCAAGTAAATCAAATACTTTTTCTCGGTCTTTAAAAAAATAAAAATTATAGTTAATTCCGCATCAGAATCTCAACTGCTCCCGACCGTCTAGAGCCAGTGAGACTATGGGATTATTCTCAATTGGAGTATGTCGTGAGGATAGTGGGGAAGGTCAGAAGACGGAGAAGATGAAGGTTGAGAACTATCTGACTATTCAGATCTGGTCACCAAACACGGCCCAAGTCATTTCAACCATAGTTAATTCCGCTTAAGAGCCCCAACTGCTCCCGACCGTCTAGAGCCAGTGAGACTATGGCATTATTCCCAATTGGAGTATGTTGTAAGGCTGAAGGTGAAGAGATGAGAAAAAGGAAGGTTGGTAAGTACCTGGCTATTCAGATCTGGTCACCAAACACGCCCCAAGTTATTTCAAGCAACGTTTTGATTCTGAATGGTGGTCTTTCACCAGGGCGTTACTTAGAGTATCTAGCACTCTTGGTCAGTCACTTTCTCTGGGGCACCTTCTCCAACATTAGTTAAATGTGTTTATAAAAGAGGAGAGATATGAATAAGAGAATATTTTCTAAAAAAATATACCATATCCCTAAAAACAAAAGGTTATGTGCCAATGAATGAGCGGATTAGAGCCTTGTGTTTTATTACATTTCCAGAGCGCCATCCACTGCCAGAAAAGAGAAATTTTAACGCTCTCTGGTTTCCAGCGAGGCGTGCACTTCGGGAGATAAGGAATACGAATAAATGTATTTTAGGGTATCAACTGTATTTTACTCATTTCTTCGTGTTGCTGGCTTATGGGTTAATTTTGGTAATGATTCCAAACAAGTTTCAAAAAATTGGGTTAGATAGTTAAACGAAAATTTAGGGTGATTTCCACCTTTGATAATATCATTAATCATCTGTATTATCGAATTCTATTTTTCTATGGTTTTCAAATCTGCACAAAAAACTTTTTTTTTGGCTTTTTCATACCCTTTTTGTTGACAAATCTTCGTTGTGTGTTGAAGTGAATACACACATATCATGCTAACTCAATCATTCACGAAGGTTTGTTAAAATTTGGTAATTAAGATTTAGACTATAGATAACTAACTAACTAACCATCACGCCGTTTCTCCGCAGGAGTAGGTAGAGATGACGGACCACCATAAAAGTCTTGGCACACTCTCCTTGCTTCATTCACATTCATATATCGTCTCATAGATACTCTTCTGTTATTTTTACTTTTCACATGGCCAGACTCAAGTATTTGATTCACTTGATCGTGCCATGTCTTCCTCAGGCGTCCCCTACTTCTTCCATTCACTTTTCCATAATTTATTATTTTGACACTCCTTTTTTCGTACTTTCGCTCTACATGTCCAAACCATCTAAGCGTCCTTTTCTTGATCCTATTCATTACGCTTACATCAATCTTACATTCTTTACAGATATCCACTTTTTTAACACGGTCACCTAGACTATAGATTACATCTGATAATGATATCAGTAACCGATTTAATGTAAATGTTGGAGTATGTCGGTTTTTTACACTTCTCAAGTTCTTGAACAATCTCAACGAGATGTATATTGAAAATTCCGGTTCTAATTTATTATTTGAAATGTCAATATTTTTAAAATTAAGACCCTACTGTTTGAAATTTGTTGGCAAATAAATCAGCTTCAAGTTTCAAATCCTTTTGATGGACAGATGAAAAACATAAAATTGAAATAATTACATGATATTAAACAATAAGCGTCGGACACCTCAGGGCAAACGAGGGTGAGTCTTACCCAGAGGAAGTCAACGGAGAGGGTAGTTGTGAAATACAGGGGTAGGTACAGAATGTAGGGTAGTGCCGGGTACCAAATCTAATGAGGGAACCTTCACAATAATCCAGGAAATAGCCGCGGGACAAAAGCGTCATTCAGGATATTAGCAAATCCGGTGAATGCAGGAAGTCTATAGAAGGAATGACTGTATGCCTTCATTACGTTTCGTTTCAGTTTTGCTCGATGACTTTAATGGTTCGTGGAATAAAAGGGATCTAGTCTATGAACGAGCTTTTTCGAAAGCAGGTCGAGTTGAAATCTAGGTGATATTTGAGTTAAGCCTAAAATTGCAGCATCATAATTGTGATGCTTTTCACGTGAACATTTTTTTTAGTATGCACAAACACGAGTTTATGCAATATCAAGCCAATCCTTGACACTGCACAGCGAAGACTTCTTCTACTTCAAAAAAATCGTGGTTTACCATCATCATTTAATACTTTGCCCATATTTCACAACATTTAGTGAGTAATGTCCTAATACCTCATGCTCATATATTTATTTATTTGTTTTTACACTAACGGACCATTGTCCAATTATAAAAAAATCGTAACACGAAATGGGAAAAAGAGCAATAGATAAAGAACAGCACATACAAAATATTTGAAGCAATGACAAAAATAGCACAAAAATATACATCTGAAAGAACATTCAAGTCAAAGCCTGAACAAGGTTTTGGTAGAGTCGCAAAGAATGACAAAAATCATTTAGACTGGTACCAAAAATTTTAAGACCATGCCTTGAGTTAACAAGTTTCGACATTCTAGAGAGTGGAGAATGATACCCATAATTAATAGAGTGATGATTGAAGAATAGTAATTCATAATTTCCGAGTCTACGGAAAGGAATGTTGAACTGGATGAGTTGCAAAAAAGAAGGTGAATCAATTATTCAGTTAATAATGTTGAAAATGCATATTAAATCAAAGTCTTTGATACGCTTTTCTAATGAAGAAATTTTTAATGTTTGTTCATTTTCATCATATAAATAATCCCCTCTTTAACTAATGAGCAGTAGAGAGTTTTTAGGATCTTTATATTCTTAGAGTCACAGGCAATTCTTTATATTATGTATTTAATATTAAAATTTGTACGTTAGTAAACTTTTATGCCTAATAATTCTGATAACGTTGGTCACTCCAATAAAGTTAACCAAAATCATAAGCAGAATCTTACTATGGCATCCTTAGAAGAGAGTTGCAAAGACTGAAGTCTCCCGTATGAACCACAACTCATCAAGTAAAGCCTTCTAAGAACCTTGGACATGAGAAAGTTTTCTAATAATCTCATGTCTCTCAAAATACTGATACAAAATTGGCGTAGGTACTTTCATGAAAGGTTTTCCTTCATATTTAAAACTGTCGGTACTATACAAAAACAATGGTTTCAGAGATTTTCACTGATATTGTTGGAGGAAAAACCAGGAGAAAAAGAACCAAATATTATGATATTTATGCTGTTGCAATGAACAAGAGTGGAAGATAAATACTGTTATTTTATTTGTTTAAATGTTTGAAAATGAAAATACTACAACCATAACAATGACAGAAAAATAGTAAAATATTAAGTATGGAGTATCATCATGAAATTGTTTTTTCGAGGTTCAGGAATAACACGTCGTTTTCTATGATTTATTTTATTTTATTTCCAATCAAATAGTGATCATACTATTTTTTCTCATCGAAAGCAGAGTAGAGACATAAGGTATCGTACTATCGCTTCAGTACCCACGTAAATTGCTAATGGTTATCGCAGCCTATACAAATAAAACATTCAAAACTGTGTTTGGTTAGTTCTTGCACTGATCTCGGGATAGTTATCAGACCTCCAGTCTCCAGCCATCAGCATGCACCATTTGTTTGCAGAATTTGAGTGCGATTTGTTTACCACTAACTCCCTAAACGTTTGAAAAATGTTTACCATCTCCCCGCTCTCCCCGATGAATATTCATTACAGCGATTGAATCGCAACCGTGAAATGAAGTGTGATACTGATGAAAGCGTGGGAGATTCAGAGGGGGTGCATTTTACCCCATTCCCTCCCCATTCCCCCCTCTTTACCCCTTACGGATATTTCCCATGGGGGCTCCTTACCCCACATTCACCATAACTTTTAAGCTACATGGTTTTTCCGTGGTTGCGTTTTGAATGTAATAGCGGTGATGGACGATATACAAATAAAATCCCCTTTCTTGTAAGTAGGTAAATTGTAATAGATGCTTTTGAAATAGATCTTAAATCATTTGTTTTCTTCTCGGTTTGGGCTTCCGAGGAATTTTAAGGGAAAATATTAGAGTGCGAGATTTCAAGTAAGGCATACTTCACAACTTGGGAAGGCAGAATGTTTTTTTCTTAACTGATTAATTTTATACGTAAATTTTCATTAGAAATTTAATGTTTCCGCATAAATTTTGTTGGTTATTAAAACACTGTCCAGTTTTCTTTCAAATGATACAAAGATATCTAAACATAGTGCGTAGAATCTTTTTCCGATATTTTTTTAGAACTTTAGTCTTCAATTTAAGTTAAAACATGTTTTTTTTTCAAAGGTAATTACTGTATTGAGGTTAAAATCACTTGCTTACAAAGCATATTTAAAAAAAAAAAATCTTTTGGCAGAAAATGAAAATAACATATAAACTTGTCATATAAAATCTTGATTTGGAAAACCCGAATAGATACTGCGATACATTGCTCAACCCTGCTTTATACTCGTAAGTAATCGATAATGTATTTTATCAAATGATGTGTGTTCAAAGAATAAAATACATTTATCTTTTCTAATGTCCCTTGATAGTGAGAAGATGACGATGCGATATCTTCTGTCAGTAATTTCCAGATCAATGCACAAATCATTTCCCTTTCCTCAAACATTTTGTACGAGTATATGCACTTAAAAGCTGTAAGGCGTGGTTAAGTACATCCAGTTAAATAAAGATGTTGTGATTTATTACTATTACGTGAAGATAACATTCTTCATAGTATGTTATTATATTGAATAAACACTATTATTGTTTTCCTAAAAAAATGTGTTGATTTATTTGAAAATACGAAAAATCGCCTATTTCGGAAATCTGTTCATAAAATCACGAACGGAAAAAAAGTCGCTAAATAGAAAATATAACTAATATAGAAAACCAACTCCTATATACAAGTATTACATCTGCAGTGTCCGCTAACTATAGAATTTATTGTGTCTGATAAAAATAGTATCCTGCAAGCTTTACACAGGAACTTACATGTTATAGGCTGACAAGAGTTTCCTTCTCAAAGTGTCCGCCCGAAGAAAAGGTAAACATCCTCGATTTTCCGAGTGTCCCTGAAGCCTTTTTAACCGCCCCCACTCACCTCACAAAGGGAGTCACGTGACTGCCGACTGGTCTGACCCTTTCATCAATCACTCGTCCAAAAGACCATTTATATTGGTTTGTATTGGCGCTGGCTCCGAGCTAGCGGAGGAAGGAAACGCTCAGGCGTTCTTAGGCTGTAAACCGATATAGGCGCGACACGGGAACTGCATTTGCAGGACATTTTTCTTTTCAGGTGATAAATCTTTTTTGATCGAATGGTCTTTGACAAAATTGAGTATGCTGTAAAATAGTGGTTTATTGGAAAACTGATATTTTTTTGGTTTAACCTTTGGAATTTCCGGATACCCGCAAGGCACAACTTCCGTCGTACCTTTCCGACTGTAATTTCGTAATAACTCACTTGTATTTTATACAAAATTATGTTTTTATTAATTGTGCCAACTTCTCAGATAATAAAGTGTATTTTTAAAAATTTGGATGTTAAAGATTATAATTAATTTTTCTAGAATAGCTGTTTAAATATACGGAAAATGGTTTTTTTCTCCCCGTGAAATTAAAAAAGTTTTGATTAAGGTAAAATGTGAAAGATTTTTTGTATTTTCGTAAAACTGAATAAATTTCCTTGAAAAAAAAAATTAAATTGGATGAGGTTTTTCCGTAAATTCAAACAGTAATGTCACTTTGAAAATCGATTTTTTCAGCCGTACTCACGTAAGAAAACTTCAAATATTTATTACTCGACTTGTACCAAACTAAACGCAATGAATAATATCTCCATAGAGATTGATTAATTTGTTAACAGGCAATTATAGTTTAATTTAAATATGCGAGCAGGTTTTAAAAAAACTCTCCTAAAACGATAATGAAGAATGCCCAGTGATTATTGGCACCTCCGGCACACTAGAGGTTAAGAGGCACTGTTCAGTTTTTTTGTTTGTTAAATTCTCAGGTACATTAGTGGTAGAAATGCAAATTCAATGGTAAGTTTTTAACGAAACCGAGAATTTTTTTTTTACTTAAAATATCTTCCTAATTTAATATTGAAATTTTGAAATAGATATTATATGGAAGTGAAAGAATTTTTACATAAACATTGATAATTCAACTTCAGGCCACTTCAGTTGGGGTATAGTTAAAACAGGGTTTGGCTGAATTCATATTTGGCCAAAGCTTTGTATTTTTTACTTTGTTCTATCATTCATAATTATTATCAATTGAAACAGTTCGGAATCCGTAGCAAATTTTTCGGTTCTAATTTAACTATGCCCGGACGAAAAAACCTGGCATAATTTGAAGTAATTCATATTAAAATACGTAACGTTGAAACAAAAGCTTAGGATTTTATTGTTAAATGAATTTTGTTAGTTAGAAAACGCTACGTTTTTTAAAAGAACAAAGAGTTCGCCTCGTAGAGTCAGCGCGCGTATCAAAGATCAACGAATATAATATGTTTTATATTAACCTTATTCAATACGTATACTCACTAATCACATTTATTTTCGGGTAAAAAAAAAACACTGAGGCGCCCTGTGACTCTAACTACTAAATAATAACATTGTTGTAATCTCTCCCTCTTTTTCATAAACGACGCATTTACTAAGGAAAGAGAGGCGACAAATTCCGTAATCGAGCTTTTAAGATCCTCGACCACGAATCCAAAGATCGCGGGTTCAAATCACGGCGTGCGCAAATACATTTTATTTAATTAATATATGTTATCTCACATTTCATTAATATAAAATAATGTATGGTATATTTGTGGCACGTCCCGGAGTAGTAGGTACTCTAGTATCGTCCTGGTAAAATACCAAGGTTGAAACGTTGCTTAAAATGGCTTTAGGCGTCTTTCCCAACCTTCTAATTTTCAATCTCCTTCCCTTGTTCACTACCTTCAGCCTCACATCATTATGGCATTCCCAATTAACTCAATATTATGAAACGGACATATGTCTAGTTTGGGGGTCGTAATATTTAATATGTTTGTAAAAAAGAAATGAAAAAAAAGAAAAAAAAGAGAATTGGATATGCCATAGTTCCACTGACTCCTGAGAGTCGGATGTAGTATATCAATTTTTGCGGTGGTCACGTAAGAAAATGAAGTTCTCAGAGGCTAACTAACTAACTAACTAACCATCACGCCGTTTCCCCGCAGGGGTAGGCAGAGAGGACGGACCGCCATTCAACTCTGTCTTGGCACACACTTCTTGCTTCATTTACATTCATACACCGTCTCATACATACTCTTCTGTTATTCTGACTCTTCACATGACCCGATTCAAGTATTTGATTTACTTGATCGTGCCATGGGCGTCCTCGACTTCTTCTTCCATTCACTTTCGCATCATATATTATTTTCACACTCCTTTCTTCGTTCATTCGCTTTACATGCCCAAACCATCTAAGCGTCCCTTTCTTGATCCTATCCATTACCCTCATATCAGCCTTGCATTCTTTCCGGATATCCACATTTGTAATACGGTCATACATGGTTTTACCGCACATCCGTCTCAAATATCTCATTTCCACAGCATTCAGTCTACTTTCATCCTTCCTCTGCCAGTTCCATGCCTCACTGCCATACATCAGGGTTGGTATAAGCACTCCATTGTGGACTGCTAGCTTCGCTTCTTTGGACAATTTCTTATTTGCCCCAACAGCGTTCTGCATTCACCCTTCTTTCAATATCCTTATCAGCCTTTCCATCTCTTGTAAACATACTTCCTAAATACACAAACTCATCCACTTGCTCCAAGTATTCATCATTCACAACTATATTGCACGCTGTTCTCGTACTCTCTCTTTCAAACACCATCACTTTGGACTTACTTACATTCATCATCAACTCATTTTGCATACATACTTGGTTCATCCTAGACACGAGAAACTGTAGATGTTCCATATTGTCAGCAATCAGCACCCCATCGTCCGCATACAATAGGCAACATACTTTAACATTGTTCATTTTCGCGCCCAAGCCCACACCTTTCAATTCTTGCATACAATTATCCATGTACAAATTGAACAACCACGGTGACATTACACAGCCTCAGAGGCAGGATCTTTTAAATAAATAATCTAATAAAAAGTGGGTTTTCAATGAATTTCGTATGACATACGTTATTTTAGAGGTACGATTAAATAGAAAATGTAATTCCTACAAACACTCTTTCATTATTTTCAATAACAGCAAATATATCTCGAAAAAAACTAGCGGGTAGCTACAAATAAACAAAATATAGTAGTGATGGCATGGTAAGTGGGTTCTTATTGAATTCTTTCAGTCTACCTAGAACCCAAGATGATATTCAAATCGTTTAGAGCCGAGGGTCTTTTTTGCTGATCTTATTTCACTGCAAGTGTTCGTTTTCTTTTTAACTTTGTCTCTCACTAAATGTAAATTAAACGAAAAGATCCTTTAGCGGATACGGGGTAATAGAAACTGGCAGAAGAGGGGAAATTGCACGGGACTTCCTCTTTAAGAAGAATGTGAGAATTATACAAAGATAGATAGTTCAGATAGGACAGGGATGCTGACGAAATCTTTTGTCTCCAAGGGAGAGGTCTATTGTGACTTAATTGAAAAACAGATCGAAAATAGGAAAGTGGTGACCTACCGGAATTTACCCACTTGTTTTGACATTGTTATGTTTGATGGACCATGAAAAACTAATTATGTGGGGTTAATTTTCCCTTATAAATACACTCCTAGAACTAGTATTATATATTTATTTATTATATTGTTTGTGCATTTAATTAACACTAAGCCAAGGAAGGAATGTTTATGACCAGATACATAGCAAATAGTAAAGTAAGTATACTATTTATATAGGTAGAATAAGTCAAATGTACTAACGGCTTTTATGGCAGTCTGTGGCAAACAAACGTGATACGTAAAATTTATGTGAGCTATTTTACAAACCCAAAAAAAAGTGTTTGCAATTCTTTCTAGCGTGGAATATTCTTTCAGAATCAACTGAGTGAAAAACATTGAAATTGTAAGTATTATTTTAGAGTCTTTGTCTATTATTATTCGATTATTGTTCAGATATGAAAATTTCTGGCAATACCCGAATTTTATTCTCCTTCCCATCCTTCCCTTCGCGAACCTCCTCTTCCTTTAGCCTCACAAAACTGTATCAAAGTTCAAATTGTAAATATCATTAACTTCACGCAGTTAGAAGCTTTCCGAAAAAACAAAATGTACTTTATATAGAAGTGCAAAAAGTATTATATAAATAAAAAATCAAGAGTAAAAAATAAATAAAGTATAAGCCCACAGATTTTATTGTAATTTTTATGACCGACCGGTTTAACTTAGCCTAAGCATCTTCAGGGTACAATATTAAACCAAACAAAAAATACAACGTGTGTGGTTATATATACATATTGTGGTTTTGACTAGTCGGGCGGATTCCCACCCGGGCGTCGTGGGTTCAATTCATCTGCATGCTATGTTCTCCATCATTGCACAAGCAACATTTTCCGCTTATTATTTATTGCACACTTTGTATTTTTTTAAATTGAGATTTGTACCCTAATGATGCTAAGGCTAAGTGAAACCAGTCGATAATAATAAAAAAAAACTATGGTCTTATTTTATTTATTATTTATTTTTCATTGAATATATCAAACCACAAACTGGTTGCTTTCAACGAAAAAAAAACTTTTAGATCTATTATTATAGTTGTTGAGAAAGATGCTGCTTTACATTTAAAATCTCAAAATAAATCACCAAAGTCAGTTAACAAGTGTATTTGTGTTAACAGGAATTCATATGTGAGTTTAATAAAAAAAAAGTATATTTGACGTTCCAGCCACAGAGGGTGCTCTTTATTAAAACCGACAGATAAAATCAGTTCTACCTCAAAATGATACGTCTAGCCTTTGTGCTCGTGATACTTGTTTGTCGCCGGGTTTGGTTTCGAGCTTCGGGAGCGAATACCAATGGGGGACGTATTATGTATGAACAGACAGGATACAGTGAATTATAATGAATATTTGAATTTCCCCCTGCGTTTATGTGGACGGTGTAGTATGCAAAGTACAACGCTAATAAATGCAGGGAGCTCTTTATTAGGGGCGCTTCAGATAAAGTATTATACCGAAATATGTATGCACACAAACATCATCATTATGTTGACTCCCCTGGGAAGGAAGGATTTTGATTACATGCTAATTTATGAGCGATTAAAAATAAATGTTTTTTACTTTCTTTCAATTTCAAACATTTCTCAAGTAATAAATTGTAATGAGTAACTATTTTTTTCTCTTATTCTCTTTATTTTATAAATAAAGAGCTTAAAATTATTTGCTACTGACTCAGGCCTAGTAGATGTTTCCTAGAAGTAATCAGTATAGGCTATAGCACTAATGATTAGAATGAAGATGAAAATAAGACTTAGTTGAATTTATGAAAAATTAACCATTCAACTAATTGTACCTTGTTATTAGAAGTTAAAAGCTTAATTTAATTTTATAAAAAAGTTACCAAAACCGTAAACACCAAGAATAATAATAGTTTGGGATAATATCAGTAATAGGAATTTTTAAAAAATAGCTCTCGTTGTGAAATAAATATTAAAGTTACCTCTGTTGCATTCTTACTTAATCTATCTGACTCCTAGTTGAGCGTTTGATTTTTTCCGATAAAAATAATAAAATAATAAATATATAATACAGTTATGTAAATATATTTACATTAATACCCAACTAAATAATATCAAAATATCTTGTCAATTGTTTATTTGATAAAATAAAATGTTGTACATTTTAGATATTCTTATAAAAGTCACAATAACTTTAAATTAAAGATATATCCCACGAATACATATTGACTGTGTTTAGGTCAGAGGCGTTATTCCCTTTTTTTGCAAGCAAACTTAGGCTTAGTGGTTTGAACCACTCCACATTTTACACTATCGACAATCGATGAGTAGCGCCATTATATTTTTTTAACCGTTACCACTTCAAATAATCGCCCCCGTTAATCCATCGATTCTCGCGCCTTTTCAACATTTGGTCAAATTATGATCAGGTGTCAAGCATTACACCATGACCATTATGTTATCACAAAGGCCTAAATTTTCTCACAAAAATGTAGAATAACACCTTTCACCTAAAAATAGTCGAAATATAATATATTTGGTGTAGAGATTGTGTATCTGTACGAGTGCAGTTTCACAGAGTTGTTTTAGGATTACGGCCTGATGATAACTAACCTCCGATAGGGGAGAGTATCAGAAGAAAAAGAGAGAGATGGAAGTGATTTGTATTTTTAAAAAAACTTTAGACAATTGCGTGAAAATAAGTATTTGGTATAGTGTTTGTGTTTGTTTTAAATAAAATAAAAATGTATTATCCAAACCATTTTTCCTTGCACCCTCGCTCCTGCGTCTTTAAATACTCGATGCTACCCAAAAAGGCGCTCATTCGAACAAAGGACTTTGCACAATTTTTCCCTCTATTGAAATTTGAATATTGCCTTTGATACAAATACAACTGACAAATTCCTTTCTTCTCCTATTTCTTCTCTTATATTAAGAATTGATTTCAAACAAACTTGAGTGATATTTGGGAGAGGACTTCTAGAATACACGAACGTGACTGTTATGAAATAAGAAGGGTATTAAAAAGTTCGCAAATTTATAAATTTAAGAAGAATAAGTAAATAACGTATTTTACATCCGAAAACTGGATTAGTTTTCAATTATAAGCAGTAATGTTATTTTAAGATTGTACATTTTTTTGCATTTCGACCATATTTAGCTTGTTACAAATCATCCGGAAGGTATGATATTAACAAACGTAAAACAAAACCTAAAAATAATACATTCTGTACCTGATTTATTACAAAATTCAGGTACAGAAACACTAATGAATACTTATATGAAAGCCAAACAATTTATATACGACATGTCCAAAATATATAAAAATTGATTGCCCATAGATATTTAAAAATTATTATTTCTATCGTAAAAAATAATTTCCCACGAGAACACCAAAATAAAATAAAGTAATCTTGTTTGATTTTTAAAGTGTTTTTCCTTGATTAACTATTTTTTTCTTTCTTGATAGAACTTTTTAGACAACAACCTTGCAGTATTCATGCTAAACATTACACGTATAACTTCTGCACTCCATACATCTGATGCACTTTATGTAACTGTCCGAAAATGATTCTAAAATAAATGCAGCGACTCAATAAGAAGAAGGTATGTTAGCATAACATGGCCTAGCGCCTAAAAAGTTTGAAAATGTAATAATAATAATAATATTTGGATGACTTGTATGGCGCCATTTTTATGAAATATCACCTCAAGGGCGCTGTAATAGTTAGCAGGCCGTGAGAATCTTATATTTTGTTAGAACTATACATGTCGATATTTTCCACTGTATAACACACTGATTATGCAAAATATTCGTACATCATTAAAAATTACAGCAACAGATACAACGGCCTCCGAGATCGAGTGGTAAGACCCTCGACTACGAATCAGAGATCGCGGGCTCAATTCCGGCATGCGAAAATATATTTTATTTAATAAATATGTCTTATAACACATATATAATAAAACATGAATTTGTATATAAAGTGTCGCCCTGGAGAAAGACTACCATTCAGAATAGAAAAGTTCCTTAAAATAACTTTAGCCGTGTTTGATGACCAGATCTAAATATAGCCAGATACCTCCCAACCTTCCTCGTACTCATATTTCTCCCCTCCCCACTAATATAAACCTCACAACATACTTCAGTGGAGGATACCATAGTCTCACTAGGTCTACTTGGTTGGGAGCAGTTGGGACTCTTATGCGGTATTCACTATAAAAAAAATTGAACATGAAACTATGGCGGTCTACGAAAGTTTCATGTAAATCACGGCATTACTGCACGTCTTTCGAGGCGAGGGAACTATTAATCTTCAAGTGGTCCTGCTTGATCCACTTGCGGCCACATCTCCACTTCTCTCCGAGAGCTGCAGCGCACAGCGTCCCTGCAAGACTACGCCAGCCGGAGCGGCGTGCATCTCGCCCGTTATTTAAGCGTCTCAATTTCCTCTTAAGCTCGGGGACTTTAACGAATTCCCGACACGTTTGCGGCGTTATGTCGCTTTTATGTAACTAACTAACGCTCATTTGAGAGTGTTCTCACGTAGGGATTCCCCGTGATGGGGAGGGGAAAGAAAAAGTGCCACTTATAACAAATTTTACAGCGCAGCCTTGAAAAGCACGTGGCGCCGGCCCTTGTTGCACTTCTCAATAGGTAAAGTTCACTACGGCGGAAGGTTAATGCACCACGGAAAATAATATATAATGAAGTCACGTGACGTATTGAAATATTTTTTTCGAATCTTTCCTAAAGTTGATAATATTCAAGACGTCTGGGACAGATATTGTGCTTAACGCTTTACAGTAGGTAAGGAAATACTAAAGCTCTATTTAATAAAAATGAAATAACAACTATGTATAAGAATACAGATTGTATTGTAATTTTTATGACCGATCGGTTTCGCTTAACCTAAGCATCGTCAGGGTACTAAGTTAAACTAAACAAAAAATACATAGTGTGCGGTAATATATACATCCAGAGGGAGAACACAGTACAAAATAAAATAAAATAAGAGAATAGTGAAAAAACAATAAAATAACCTTTAAATTATAACGAAGAACAGAAAGAAATAGACAAATAATATGAAATGAAAGAGGCAAAACGTCAACTGAGAAGATGATTAAAGAATAATTTTATGAGTTTACGGGGAAACATACCTTAAATATTGGACTAAATAAATGTTTATAAATAAATATCTATTTATTTTAAAATTAATATCTTTGTAAGTGATCTTGAAAGAATCTTTGCATAAACTATTGGTAAATACCAATTATTACTCCGCCAATACATCTTGTTATATTTATATTGTTTGTTATTACACAGACCCGAAGAATGTACGGTTATGTCCAAAACGAATTTAATATTTGTAAAACTAAATGACCGTTTTGTTTTAAAGATTGTAACTTTAAAATAATTGATTTTAAAAAACCTTCAGGCATTCTTTTTCAAGTTTTCCTTACAAGTAAATTCGTTAAAATTTTTTCCAGTGCAAAAACCTATTTTTAAATGTCAATTAGAATTTATTAAATTTAAAAAGAAAACAGTTTGTGGCTTGGGACACATGGTTGTAAGGTTTGGAATAACTTCAATAGCGAGCACTAGCAGTGTTATGTATGTTTGAAACATCAGATGTATCTAAAATAGTAGTTAAAAGTTTAAGGCACTTATAAGTACCTCTCGCAAATTCAAAATACCAAACAAACAATCAAAATACATCTCAGATATTTCCATACAAAGGAGAATAAAAACTCGGATGATATTAGGAATGTTTTCAGTCAGATATCAGAGTGGATGTTATCGATTGCCAGCCAGATGATGTATTGTTTTCTCCGTGCTGCCGACGGCGCCAGTTCGCTAGCGGGGTCGGGCGTTTAGACGCTTTCTTGCCGTCGCGGCGCCTCGCCGTCTGGTGACTCAAGCAAGCCCTTACTGATCTAGACTCACTTCCGTCGGTTGCTATGGATATAAATATGAACAGAGATATTTGAGAAATATACAGAGATAAATTGAATGAATACAGAGTAGAAAAAAAAAGTGAAAATCGTGACAGGCATATAACACATACGAGTATATATATCACCAAAAATTAAATACTTAATTTGCACAACACTATAATACATATCCATTAATAAGTGTTTTATAACTTGATGGAGTAGTAAATAAATAATTTATAAGTATTGAAAACACCGTGACTGTTTAATATCTATATATTTTTTGAGTGTAATTTTATAAACATATTTGCGTAAAACAAACACATTTTAGTATAAGTACAATATATTTGCATACTTGCTTAAGTAATTTCGCAAATCTGTGAAAATTTTGAAAAAAATGTATGCTTTTCGTTTTCTAATTCAGGAAACAAAGATAAACAAGATGCGTAAGCAGCTCGCCGCCGGCGACACCATGTCTGGTGAGTGAGACCATAGTCTGGAATGGTTTCTTGGTATCAGTTTTTTTTGGTTCCGTCGTTTCCTCTACAAAATATGTTTTTAAAGTGAATAAATACGTAATACTTATAACTTGAAAATATTTTTTGCAGAAACACGATATTCGTAATGTTATGTTGAAAAAAAACTTAAACATTTTTTTTGTACCTAATAATGATTTATACAAATGAATAAGATAACACCCCAACAGCAATAAAAAATAAACGGTTGTGTATTTCGATGACGTAAGTATATTTTATTGTTTTTTTGGGCACATTTTTTTAAATGTGAATATTGTACAAGATACCTAACTGCTTCCAACCATAAGGAGTCAATGGAATTATACCATCCCTAATTGGAGTAGGTTGTGAGGCTGAAGGTAATTTGAAAAGGAAAAAGATGGGGAAGAGGAGGGTCGCAAATAACCTAGCTATTCAGATCTGGTCGCTGAACCCGGCTAAGGCCGTTTAAAGTAACGTTTCGATTCTGAATGGTGGTCTTTCTCCAGGCCGATTCTGTAAAGTATTTTCCAATAAATTGTTTTTTTCATCTAATGATTCACTAAAATTATATTAGAAGTTTCTTTAAAGTTATATTTGGATTTGCAGCTTATGCATAGAAGTAGAGTGTAAATTAATACATCAATATGACTATCTAAAAATAGTAGGAATTTTAATTTACATCATTTAGAAGATGAAGCAGGCAAAAAACATTGAAAAAAATCAAAAAATTTTGTAGAATAATAGCTGTTGGTAAAAAAATAAGTGGCACTGATTTTATTAGTTTTTTTAAATTAAAATTTGAATTTTATTTTCTTTGTAGTAAAATATCTTGAAAACGCTAAAATAAAAGAGCAGGACCCAGAATCCAAGCATTTCAGACACAGATCATGAACAAAAACTTCGATTTAAATAAGACGAATGTGCACATCAAATGCCTAAGTTCTGAACAATGTCAACTACATACTGGAGCTGATGACATTCCATATTAATGCACACATATATACTTGGTATAGTGGTGAGATATAATATATGTTTTTAGGAATGATTTGAAGATCTCTGAAAGAATAGCGTAAAGAAAACATTTAAATAAATATAAAATATTAAAAATAAATAATAATATACAAAATAAGAATTAAATGTGTTGTGACACATATTAATTAAATAAAAGTTATTTACGCACGCCAGGTTTGAGCCCGTGACTTTTGGATTCGTAGTCGAGCGTCTTACCACTCGACCATGAAGGCCGTCAAAATTGATATTCGATGTATATTTGGGTGTTTCTGTTAGCACTTTGGTACGCCCAGGTTTTCTGCCACCTTCTTTTCCTTTTCTTGCTAAAGCCTCACCTCTCACCCCAAAGCAGCAATCCACAAACCTGAGGTTGTCAAAATAGTCAATAAGATTTTGTTCAGAGATCAAAGATAAATTTTTATTAAAAAAAACACTGACTATAACTATAAGATGAACTTTAACGAATCGATCGATAAAGACAAATGTGTTTTCGATTTATTATTTCTCTGACGGCCTGCATGGTCGAGGCGGTAAGACGCTCGACTACGAATCCAGAGGTCGCAGATTCGAACCCGGCGTAGGCAAATAAATTTTATTTAATTACCATGTGTCATTAAACATTTAATTGATAAAAAATTAAACACTATTCAGAATTGAAACGTTGCTTGAAACGGCTTTAACTGTGTTTGGTGACAAGATCTGAATAGCCAGGTACTTCTCAACCTTCCCCTTCCTAATCTCCTTCCCTTTCCACTACTTTCAGCCTCACAACATACCCCTATTAGGGATGTCATAGTCTCACTGACTCTAGACGGTTGAGAGCAGTTGAGACTCTTGTGCGGTATTTACGTCAACAAACAAAAACCACAAATTCAATCGGATATGAGGGTGGCTATTTCAAATATATCACCAAAGATCAATGTTTCGATTTATATTTACAGGAAATTTTTATTCACACTAATTTTGTACATATTTCAATTTATTGATAATGTAGCTAATAAGTCACTTAAACTTTTTGACTTCATCAATAGAATTGCATGTGACTTTAAGAATATAAAGACCCTAAAAACCCTTTACTGTTCATTAGTTCGCCCTCATCTAGAATATGCTAGTGTAATTTGGTCCCCTTTCTATACCGTTTATATTCATCATATTGAATCCGTACAACATCGCTTCTTACGCGGTATTGCATGGAGATTAGGGCGAGAAAAATGCAATTATTCATATGATGAAATTGAACAATTATTGAAAATGTCTTCATTTGAAAAGCGCAGGAAAGATTTTGATTTAATTTTCATTTACAAAATTTTTAATTGTTTTATTGACTCACCTTCCCTGTTGCAACTTATCCAGTTCAACATTCCTTGCCGTAGTCTTAGGAACAATGAATTGCTGTTTCTCAATAATCACAATACTGATTTTGGGAATAATTCTCCAATGTCCAGAATGTCAAGACTTGTTAACTCAAGCCATGGTCTTGAAATTTTTGGGAGCAGTCTAAATGATTTTTGTCATTCTTTACGACTCTACCAAAACTTTGACTAGACCATGGGTTGAATGTTCTCTCTTATATTTATTTTGCCTTATTTTTGTCATCGCTTCATTTATTATTATGTATGTGATATTACTTCCCTGTTGCTCTTTTTTCCATTTCGTGTTTTATATGTATTTTTTGTAGTTGGACTTTAGTCCGTTAATTTATAAATAAATAAATAAAATATTAAATTATTAGCTCGTTTTACTGCTTACGAAAAAAAGGGCATATTCTTTGTCCCATCTTCTATTATTTTCGAAAAGTAAAGTACGAAATGTTCAAAAAACAACTAGAACGTGGAGACAAAATTAAGGATTCAATGAAAACTTCCTTTAGATCTGATGGGCAACATTGGTCTCTTATATAGGATAGTCACATTGGCATCTTAAAAATAATTCATCCAATAATATACATAATAATATAATATTAATATACAACAACAACATTCAACACTAACGTGTCTCCGCTGCTAAGAATTTAATTCATAATAAAAACACATCTAAATTAATCGAAAATTAGTAAAAAGTGCAGAATTCATCAAAGTTGTGATTGCGCGGTAACTGTGCGTTTTTAAACCACAAAAGACTGACTCCCTATGGTCATAATTTAAAAAATAAAATACAGAATACAAAAAAATGTGGTTATAAAATATATACCGTCAGTGAAAAGTCAGTGGGTCGAAATAAATAGTGCAAAAACCGATATAAACTAAACCTACCTAAACTATACGATTAAATCTAAAACAAATTGTGAATTACAGTGACAATATATCACACAATATACTCGTATAATTCTCGTAAAAGAACTGTCATCGCTCCGATTATAAAATTACTTAAATACAACGCCATCTCTGGATTTTGAGCAAAATAACCATAAAAAATCATCGCTTCATAAATCAAAGCTAACTTAAAACAGACAGAGGTCTCACAGCCACAATTAATAATATCCTTTAATCTAAATAAATTTTTAAAAAATTATAAATTAAAACGAACTGTGACGGGTGCCTTGAAACCATTAATAAAAAAACTAAATTTTCGCTCACGTGCACGATACGTAGTTCGTCATTTCACAACATTTGTAAAAATATTACTGACTAAAACTACAAACGAATGGCTGAAAAAAACAAAGCTATCTGAAAATAACCTGAGTGCAAGGGAATATATCGCTCTCCTTCTCCTACTTCAGAACCAAAAATAGAAGATCTTGATCAAAGGCTGATAAAACAAATCGAAAATAAATTTGCAAGTCTGGAAAATACTTTCACAAATATGTCAGAAAAAATGAAAGCTCTTAAATCATAAGTCGTATTTATTTAAGCCAAAATTGAAGATTTCGAAGAAAAACTAAAACTCGCAAAAATCAAATCAATGAAATTAACATTGCAAAGCCGCATCCAGTCACTGGAGATCGATGCGGAAAACCAGAACAGACTAACTAACTTGAAGTCTCTGGAATTTCGTGGCATCCCGAAAAATCGTGAAGAAACACCAGACATTAAAAAGCATTATATATAATATTAGCATGATAAAAAATGCAGTCTGTTGTCTAAGGACATCGAAAAAATATCTAGAATAACGGCGAAGGAAAAACATAGTCGTTCAAATTACAACAAATCAAGAACAGTTATTGTAAAATTAATGTCAACTTCAGATGAAAAAAAAAATGAACTCAATTAACTACGCTCCTCTTACTGTATGCAATATCTATCGGCTATCGTTAATCTTTAATAATATAGATTTATTTTTTACAAAGGTGAGAAATGTCGCGTAGCGAATGTATTTGGTTCCTTACAATAAGCAACCTGCCTAGCTAGAGCTAGGAACTAATATCAACCGAACAAAACATAGTAGCAATTGTACACATTTTAAAATATTACAATTATTTTAACAAATGTACTTACTATTATGTTCCTTTCATAAAAATTGTTTGTCACCATGTAATACATAATTTATTTTTTCAAATGTAGTTATTTTCATTTAAATTGATTCTCAGCGCCAACCTTTTGTATATCCTGTAAATTTAAGCGTTATTTTTCTTCTCGCGTCACTGAAAATACGTTCCTTATATTTGAGGTCGTAGCTTCAAATAAGTTTGCGGACTGCTGCCTAAGGGTGTCTTACTAACACTGGACTGATTTATTTTGATTTAGAAGGCTGATTAAAATCTTCCAGGAAAACTGATGGACTGACATTTTTACTGGGTTTGCGTATTAATTTTCGCCCTTATTTTATGTTACTGGAAATGTTTATTTTTGTTGTTTTTTAGGTTGCAAAGGAATTCCCCTTGCAGAAAACGTCTAGAAAAAATGTTAAACATTCTGTTGTACATACTTCATACTCGGCTAATTTTTTTACAACTGAACAATTTTAGACGTGTGTCTGTTATACTGCTGCCATCGATTAATTCTTCACTTTATCTATTTAAGAGTTGTTGATAATAATAATAATTAATAATCATAATAATTTCTTTATTAAATTCCTTATACATGACAAATTTTTAAATTTAAGCAAATAAGAAATAAAATTTTATTTTTACAAAATAAATACAAATTAAAGTACCATATATGGTAGATACGCAAGAAAAATGAAATTTCAAAAAATAAAATTTCAGGATCAAGTCTCCTAAGGAATCGAGTGTCCCTCCCTCCGTCTACTCGTTACTATAAACCAAGAGTCTATTAAACGTTAACAGTTAAACATTTAAAAGTTTGTTTGCGAAACCTTAATATCAAATAAAACATGCTGCCTATTGGTTCTCGTAGGTAGATAGTTAGGTAGGTTAAGTAAATCAAGATTGCTTTAGCTATGTTTATTAGCCAGATATGAATAATAAAGTTTTTCCCAACTCTGCTCTTCCCCATCTCCTTCTCTTCAGACTACCCAAGTCCTATAATATTCCTCAAAATGGAGATTGCACAGTCCCACTTGCTCCGGGCAGTTAGGACTCTGAAGGGTAATCAATAAAAAAGTACAGAACGTATTGGTACTCGTAATACAAGTAAAGTACTTATCACAATCGCCGTTCAAGCAGCGTAAATTTTCTCTCTCGGAAATAATTATGAAACGAAGGCAATGACGTTTGCTCGTGACGACACTCATAAGTCTTCATTAAATTTCCCCTGCGCGAGATTTCTTGTCACTCGACTAGGGTGGGGTTGCGGGGTGTGAGCTCCTTTGTCTTGCTAAAATTTCTGTTCATAGATGAACAAACTTATTATTACCAAGTTCAATTTAAACACGGGACTCGCTAACTGTAAAATAATATAGTTTCAGTAGAGAAATTGCAATAACTTCATGTAGAATATTAACTTTTACCTGAGATTGCCTGAGATTTAGATTCTTCTGTATTTAACTCACTTACTCCATGTTTAACTGAAACGCTGAAAAAATGCTTTGCTTGAAAATAGTCAAAACATATCAAGTCTCAACATTATAGTAACACTTAAATTGTTCTGGTCATTATTCTTGAAATGTTTTATTTTTATTTTGTGGAAATCTATATCCTTTTTTGGAATATAAAAAAAAGATGAATTGAGAAATATGGATAAAAGGTTCACTTTGTTTTAAGAAAATGCATTAAATAAAAAGCATGAAGAATCGCCTCCCCAAGCGCCACGCATCAGTAAACATAATGGTCCAGAACAGAAGAGGTATTACCGGGGTATTATTTTGTTCATTTTTATTATGAGTTCAGAGATTCGAAACGTCATTCATAAAAGGAGATTATATGAAGAATTTGGTAGACAAAATCGATGGATTAAATCGAGAAATTTAAACGATATTTACACTAGAATAAGCAGATCTACGTTAGAAAAATATCGGTTTTTAGGGAAATGATTTGATTTCCAAATGGGAGGACTAAGTTTTTTTTTCGGTAGTTATTCTCTACCTCAGCGATGAAACAATATTAATATTGTTATAAAAAGTTTTTGTTCTGAATTTAGTTACAAATTACTGTTTTTAAAAGAACCTCGCTGATCAAGGCATAAGCAAGTTAATAGTTTCGGTGCGCATTTAAAGATTGCGAAATAGAGAGAAAAGCCAAGCAACAGAACAGTTTTATTCTAATCTGTTGTCTCTATTCTAAATATGGATTGACCATACTGCTGTGAAGCGATATGACAGAAAGTATGGTTTTCTATTTTATAAAAAAAAAATTAATATATTTATAAATATAAAATATATACTTTGTTTTTAACCACTTTTTTATGTAATATATTTGTTTGAGTACTCTCTCCTCACTTAATCACCATAAAATAGCATCAATTCCGAGAAATGAAAATGGTGAAATGGCAAACATTGGCAAAGCGTGAAAACGTGACAGTTTGAACAATTCACTGTTTACATAGAAACCGTTCGCAGAGAATCAAAGGATTTCCACAGCGCTTGTGAAAACTCCACTCGTAGAATTATTATTGCTCTTCGGAAAACACCCAGAAAAAATACACTGATCATACGTCACTCCTTACGAAACATAAACCGAAACAAATATTTTCTACGAGTACCTTCCTTGTAGCTCAATGTTAAAATTCATCGTTTCAATGAAACGAAGGCGAATTAAATTCAAATTTGATTTTTAAAATGAAAAGAGGTTTGCATAACTATATTTTTTGAAGCACAATAACTAATTGAATTGTAATATTTAAAAAACATTACGTATTTATATCAAGTTAAGTCCGTATTAAAAGGGAGTGAGTTGGAAAGCTAAAGATTTTATGTTTCATTTCCGTAAATGTTTTGTGGAATTATTCTCAACTCATTGCGGCTCTACATCCCAGTGTGGGATTAAACTTCTTTACAAATGTTATTTACCGGCTCCAAACATAAAGTTGTCTTATTTTGTTCCAACGTTTCTCAACGTATTCAGTTCACCTGTCTTTTCATGTTCTTATGTCTGTCTCATATCATGATTTTTGCCGTACCGTCATTTGACGTTCTTTCCACAGGGACAAAATCAGGTTCTATTATTCACGGTTAATTTTAGAAATGTGTCTTCCAAGACTTTATTTTATTTTTATTTATTGTTCTCTCCGTTCTATCCCGTTAAACTACAAATAAGTAGTTTGGCAACAGGATTTTAAAATACATTATAAACACAAAATAAAATATAATACAATAGAAATACAACGGAAATACAGATAATCTTACCATTTAAAATTCACACATCTTAAGAAACGAAGAGACTATTACTCCATACCATGCACTGTGCAGCAATATACAATGTACAAAAATATCTTTAGTACACATAGTAGACACTACATATTTAAATAAGCGCCTAATATAAGGTATTTCTAGTTTTTCATTTTTCAACATATACCTGACTCTTGTTAACAATTGTCAGTTTTTGGTATTGTTTGGTAACATATGAAATATTTTGGGCACGTTATACTCCAGAGTTTGTTGTCCGTATTTATTATTATATTTTTGTTACAATTATGCCATCACTTCTTGCGAACCTCGTATTGTGCTTATGTTCCATTTTCCTCTTATATTCAGAGTCCGATAAATGCTGAATCAATATTTTACACCATAAAAAGGTCTGTACCGGCAAGATATTTACATTGAGATACAACAATAAAATGTTTCGACTCGTAATTTGATTTACTAATTTTAATCCCTTTGCCTTCAAAAACTTTAAGGTGTATATGCTAAAACGCTCAGAGCAAGCTACGTTAGGCACCACGTCTCGCAACAATCAGTAGTTGGTGGATTTATTGTCGTTTTCAGTAAGATAAGTTTATTTTGTTTGTTCGAAGTATCTGTTGCCAGCTAATTGTCAATCATTGCTTTATCAAATTTTCAATCTTACATGATTGGCGATATTTTTTTTTTGAACATTGAAATCTAAAGACCGAGAACGAACAAAACTACCATCAGTTAAAAAATAAGTAAATTCCACCTTAATTCACGATCGGCGTTCGTTAAATCCGTCAGCCCGTTAGTATCATCGCGGTTCACGCACTGTCCCATTGAACATCGAGGGACCATTATCTGCTATACGCGGCTTACCGTGATTTCCCCAGAGGACCGTTGAATAGACATGTCTTAGTCACCGGTGATAGATAACGCAGGTATATACCGAAGTCACCGACAAACCTATTTCGAGCCATTCAGAGCTGGGAACGAAAATTATTTTTAATTTGAAACCTTTCGGGGGATATTATTGAAAATCATCGGAATTTAGGAATAAAAATATTCCACCGATTTGCCTAATATTGTGTCTGGAAAGTAAATATTTGCGTTTAATTAAATACAGCACACGTATTGAAAAGTCTCAAAGTAATACCAGTAGCAGTACTCACATGATTTTTAATTTAAATTTAAAACAAGGTTAATAATACCGATGATGAAATTTGAAAATAAAACCCACCGTAACAAAAAGCTTTTAAAAATTACAAATGTAATCACTTCATCATTACGTAACTCGTCTTAAGGTGAATTCAAATTAATTTTTAACTTCAATATTAAAAATCCGACCAGATTTTATAAATATTTTAGCATATGTTTTGAATTTCAAGTCGTTAATAGGTGAAAATAAATGTTAAAATTAAAAATTTCAAAAATGATTACCTTCATTACGTGTGCTGACGACCATCCACATCCAATTTTAAAATAGTATATCCTCAATCCAATCCGAGTTTATCATTAAAAAACTTTTTTAGTTGGAATCAGACTAAATAGCAAATAACATCTATTTGACTTCCGGAGTAAATTACATTCTATTAACACGAGACAAATAGAACTAATTCAACAGAACCGTTCTCATTCAAAATTCTTAACCCAAATCCCAGTAAACTAAGTTACATAATTGGATATTTCTCTACGTGTATCAAAACAAAAGTCAAACATTTCCAGGTTACTAGTAACCTGACAACGTGTTTTACTAACACAACTATAAGTGGAAAATGCTGCTTGTTCAACTATGGAGGACTTAATTAGTATAGCGTTGAACCCACAACGAATGGGTAGGAACCCAACAATGTTGTCCACTCGGCTACTAGCCGGAAAACCAAACCGACTGCTGTAATAAATCAAATCCTACCAACACAAGTAAAATAAAGCTGATTTAACAATATCATTGCAGCAAAATTCCTAGCCCAAATCACAGCTGACAATGTTAAATTTTCCCCATCTGATGCCCGTTCAAAATAATGTCATGAGCCATTAAAATCTGTGAAGTTTATGGGGTGTTTTTTAAAAGCGCTGCCGTCGGTTGCCGCTTCCGCCCCCTTCCGTCGCTTCCGCCCCGCTCCGGTGGCGCTGCGCCGGAACGGAAATGGCCTAACGAGACAGTATGCCCGTCAAAGCCTCGGTGTCACATTTTGCTATGGGCATTTCAGCGACCCCTTACGGATGCATTGTGACAAAAATATTTGGGAATTTATGATGGTTGCTAGGAAGATGTTTTGAATGGATGAACATATTATTGAAAATATACTATATTTTGCTAAAGCGAACCATTTTCAATTAAATTCTTAAACTGTAAAATTCTATCAATTTTTACTCAAACCATCTTACCTTATTTTATAACTTCGTACAAATAACCTTGTCTTTTGTCGTCTTTTTCTGGTACCCTCCACTAACGGAGGTTGGCTATTATCGGAGAATCTTGGTTAAATAAATCATATTACTTGTTACAGTGTATGAAAAACTTAAAAATAACGAAAATTGGAACCAAGATTGAGCCTTCAATTAAGTTAGTTTGCCATAATATAATATATCATTATAAAGAAAAATGATTTTTGAATTTGTTTAATTTTAAATCCATTTAAGCACCAAACTTTAAAAAAAATTTAATATTTATGGTAACACATGCAAAAATCTGCTTTAATTTCAATTTATATGAATAACTTTTGAAATTTTTTTTTTTTTATTTATTCAAAAACATCAAAAATAGTTTGTAGAAAACACTTATTATAATAATTAAGTAACTATATTTACTGTCCAAACCTAAAAAATATTTCTCAGCCGTCTCTTTCCTCTCGTTTTCTTTAGTTCCATAAAATAATGGAAGTCTTAGTTCCTCTTGTGATTGTTTGTGGGGCAACACATGAAATAAAGAAAAAAATAAATCTCACTCGAAAAATTATATGAAATAATTGTTAACGTACAGCGAGATTTGTCCATGTAGGTTGTTTAAAATGTTTCTTTTTCAAATTCCTCAGTAGAACCCCTCTCGGGAAATCCCTCAGAGCTCCAAAGCTCCGAAGCTCCCGGCCTGCGCAAGGGCGGGGCTGGAGGCGGGGGTGGGGCAGGGTGGGGTGGGGGAGGATGGCGGAGGTAAACAAGGCGAGCCGGCTGTCAGTGCGCGCGGGGCACGTGGCCCGGGCGCGCGCCTCGCGCCTCGTGCCCGGGCGGACGCTTTCAAAATGTTACGTCGAAGCTTCGGCGAGCGCGGGAGAACTCATCACCCTGATTTGACAACAACACGGGTCGTTTGCAAATGAACAACGGAAACATGAATAAATATCTCAACCACATAAAAAATGACGCACTTCCTTTATTACACATTGATAGAATCATTGAACGGCGCTTTTAACGTTTTCGGAAATTAGTAACTTTGTGATAATACTCGTACATTATGCATATATTATGTAAACCAAGTTAGTGTTTCAAATCATCGGCTCATATCTCTTTGTCCTGGCAAACCACAGTTGTGCCGAAACCGGTTGATCTGTTCTTACAATTTAAAGTGATGTACATAATTTTACAGTGTTTCAATTAGTCATTTTTACGTTTGTTTTCAATTTAAAGCCCTGTACTTAATTTCATGGCGGTACCTATGTATGATCATTTTGCTTTAAGGTGTTTTAACTTTAACATGAAATGAGTGTTGAGGTTGTTATTAATACTTTTATCAGAATTTTGTTACTTATTTCATTGTTGTCATTTCAGATGTCAGACAGAAATTTTGAAAGCGTTCGCTCACCGCATCGGGTAGTTTTCGCCAAGGCCAACAGATTGAAACGAATCAATCTAATTTGCTAATCAACCATTTGAGCAAATTAACACAAAAATAATTAAAATCTTTAAAGACAACTTTAAAGAATATCAACTTTACTACATATCAAGTAAAAAAAGAAACGGTATTTAGATATAATTGAAACATATTTTAAATTTTAATTATAATATTGGTGTTAGATGGTAGTTTTTAAGAAGTTTATTTATAACATCAGTTCAAGATACTGGATAGACCAAGTGGTAAGTCAAATATTTTATTTTATTTTAATTACTTTGAATGAACTTCCAAATATATTATTCTTTATCCATTAGATACCGTAATGTTCAACTTAAAAACTGGCGTGTTTTTAAGTTGAATATTTCAACCTTTGTTTTAATACCTGCTAACACAAACTAAACAATTCAGAATGTGAACAATACTTTGCAAATTTGTTGAATCTTGAATATTCTATATTTATATTCCATGTAAAAATATTGACTTATCTTCCTAATAGCATAGTAATACTTTGATGAACAATTCAATACTTGTTGTGTCTGTAAATAAATAAAGTTAATCTATTGAAAAATATATAGAAAACTTCTTTGCTTCGCTGATATAAAAAAAAAAACTACTGCTATATACTGAACAAAGGAAAATGTTTTGTCGATATTAAGATCTTCACTCATGCTTTCACACAGATTTATGTTTGAAAGTTTTGATTTGTTTCACAATTAATGAGAGTGCACAGAAATGTTTCGGGGTTATCAAGAACAAAATAGTTTTTCTTGGTGATTTTGAAATTTGTTTAAACTGAAAAAAAAAACTATTGTTACTGCAACTACAACGATACTTTAGAATGAAAGGACATAGGTATTGAGATAATCATTTGAACTATTATTTGGTAGCCTAGTGATGTATTTTAATGCATCTACAAAAGTCTTTTTGAATTATTTTCTACAATTGTTTCTTTTCGTTCGTTAAAAAAATAGGTAACGGTGAATATCATCTTCTTTTAGTTGATATTAATCATATTGATGTAGATTTTGGGTTCTCTTCAAAAATTTTCTGGTTGTTTTTTGCTTTTCAATAAGTGTTACACAGCTTTAGTTCACATTTAAACTATATAATCTAAATAAATTAATATGGTACTCACACAAAATAAGTACTAATTTAATAATTTTGTAAATACAGATATATTAAATTGAAACGTATGGTAGATAAATACTTTATTGCGTAAAAACTTACTATATTATTGAACACTTTAATGTTCACGGTTAGAAAAATACCTTAAATATACTTCAGAAATTTTGTAAATTTTTCTTCAGTTTTTTCTAGTCGACACGTCACGAATTTTAACTTTATAAAATTGTCCGCTTGGAAACATTCAAATTTAAAAATGTTTTTACCTAAACATAAATGTGCTTCAGATTAAAAATAAAAGTTTGACGGTTTAGGTAGTAAAATGAGTACAAAAAGTAAAAAAAAAACAGGTTATCGTTATATCTCGTACTTCTGCAGGGCATAAACTTTTGCTGTTCGGTCGCTAACTTACTAGACTTTCTTTCTCTTTTCTTCTTTTCTTTTTTTCCTTGGAACCATTCAATTAGAGCATTACGCTATTTTTATGTAGGTACGTAAAGTACGTAGTACTATCTAATGGCTATATGTAGCCTTCCTATGTATTAAAAATTCCTATGTATTAGTTTTTTATTTATTTATAATCTGAATCCCGAGGTCAAGAAAATTTATTTTATCTTTACCTACCTCCATTGTGAATTGAACTGGTGTGTTTATTTTGTTTAATTCTTCAAGGAAGAGGTCTAGTTGTCCACGGTTACTTGTCCATATAACTCTAAGATATCATCAAAATATCTACTGATTTAGGGTTGTGAATAGTTTTTCTATAAAGTCCATAAATAATTCTGCTAGAATTGGGAATATTGGACTACCTATTGCTAAGCCATTAACTTGTTTGTAGAATTTATCGTTAAATCTGAAGTTCTGTTCTATGCGTATTTTAAGGATTTAATTATATTGAGATATTTCTAAAAAGTTTATTTTAATTTTAACATGTAATCGTTCACCAAACTACCAATGTAAATATACTACATTCTTTAAAATATATTAAGGAAACAGAGACGGGAAAATCAAAGAGTAAATAAAAAAAAGCCAACTGTTAAAAATAAAGCTGACAACTATGGATATTACCAGTATATAAATTTAAAAAAAAACCCCACAGACGCATCTACTGCATCACCATGTAACCCGTCTCTCAAAAGGTAATAAAACTACCCGAAGGTATTTTTGAATGTAATTGTAAAATCGTCTCTGTTAGCAAAAAAACAAAACCCCTAAGTCACAAATGTTCACTATGAGATAGACTCAATAAGCGTCCATTCCGGACATTAATAATAATAATAATAATAATAATATTTGGATAATTTGTATAGCGCCGTTTTTGTGAAAAATCACCTCAAGGGCGCTGTACAAATCTTAATTTCTACTTAATATTAATTCTTAGTTTATATAAATATACAGCAACATACTTACCTGGTAGGTCACTTCTGGCAGGACACAATCACCATATTATAATAACCTAAAATTTAGAATTACTTAAATTTTTATTTTTATTTTTTATTTTATTTTATTTTGTTTATTTATTTATTTATTTATTTTTTATTTTATTTTTTATTTTTTTTCATTTTTAGGGCATGAAGGCAAATTTAAGATAAAGTATATCGGAGGTATTTTTAACTTTTCGTAGTGAAGAACAGATAATGGTGATAATCTTCTAATGAATTTAAGGAATGAGAGTCTGAAAAGTTTTCTTGGTTCTATTGGGCTTGTTACATCTTGATTATGGATATGATTTTCTGAAAAAATGAGTTTTGAGTTTGGCTCTGAACTCTGCCGAGTCTTTTATTACTCTCAGATCATGTGGTAGTCCATTCCAGGTTTTAGGACCTGACACTCCGAAGGCGCGCTCTCCAAACTTAGTGTCTGGTGTGCGCTTTGGTTCTTTCTCAACCTTCCGATAGCCGATGACATTGCTGATCTAAGAGTTGACTGTCGCGAATTGGAATCTTCAGGAATACACAATTCCGATAAATAAGCCGGAGCCATTCCGTTAATTGATTTGAAAACCATCCAGCAAAGCTTAAACTGGATTCTTTCGGGACATTTAAGCCAGTGAAGATTTTTGAGGTGCTCTGAGATATGGGAATATTTTGATACGCCGGTGATAAGTCTTGCCGCGGCGTTGAAGACTAGTTGTAGTTTGTTAATTTGATATTTAGGAAGACTAGCGTATATTCCGTTGCAGTAATCTAAACGCGAAACGACGTACGAGTTTACAAGTAATTTGGTTGCCTCTGTTGGCAGGTTTCTTCGCACTGATTTTATTTGTCTTAGTTGAAAGAACCCTGTGCTCACAGTCTTGTTAATTTGGGATTTAAGGGAGAAATCAGCATCCAAATTGACGCCCAGAAGTTTGATGGATGTCTTTGGAATAATGTCACTTCCTGAGACAGCTATTGGGGAGTTATTGATGTTATGCTGACGTCTGCTTGTGGCGGTCCAGAGAAACTCTGTCTTTGAAGGGTTCAATTTCAGTCTATTTGAGGTCATCCAGAGAGTGATCGCTTCTAGGCACTCAGTCATGCGGATTTTCAGACTGTCTATTTCTGTCGGTGAGCAGTAAAAAGTAAACTTGCTGGTCGTCGGCGTAGCAATGTGATATAAGGCCGAATGATTTGATTATTTGAGCGACATCATTTATGAAGAGGATGAAGAGCAGTGGGCCCAGAACGGACCCCTGGGGTACTCCAGATGAAAGCGTTGTAAAATTTGATTGGTTTATTCCCACCTTCACGGCTTGTAAACGGTTACTTAAGTACGATATCAGCCAATTCTTAACGCCACAGTTTAAACCAAAAGTTTCTTCTAGTCGTGTAATTAGAAAACCGTGGTCGATCGTGTCGAAAGCTGCGCTCATGTCTAAGACCGAGAGAAGTGCTAACTTTCCTGACTCGATGGCAAGAGTGATGTCCGACAAAACACGTAGTAACCCAGTTTCCGTCGAGTGGAACCTTCTGTAAGCAGATTGATATTTAGTTAACAATTTATTTGAATTTATATGATAGGTTATCTGTGAAGCAGTAATTTTTTCTAGAATCTTGGATATAAATGGAAGATTTGAAACGGGTCGGTAATTTGATAAGTCTTCAGCGTCCAATTGCGGTGACATTAATAGTATATATGCCATAGATTAACTTAAAATTGTACCAGTCTGAAGATGCCCGTCATAGGGTGAAACCGATCAGGTCTAAAATAAAAATATAGTGGAAAAAAAATAATAAACTGTTATTAATAAAATCATAAAAAATATATCTTGTTACTTTTGATAATTCGCTATCGAAATCCAATTAAAATGCAAATGATACATTTTGACTTTTACCAATTTTAATTGAAACTCACTGCTTAAACGTTCTTCATAACCCTAAAAACAAATATTTTAAATATAAAAACTTGACCTTGATAAACATTTTGAAACCGTGTTAAACAAGGATATACAAGTCATAAATGACAAACTTTCAGGAGAATAAAATAGTAATTTTGGTTTTATTTAACATTTGCCATAACTTTATTTTGGCTGTATTTATATTGAGATATCTTCCCAAAGAGTCTTTGTTTTTCGTTACTTATTTCTATTTTTATACAATATTGAAGAAAATACCCCGTTTAAAAAGTAAAGGGGTAACTTCCACGTCTGCTTTATTAATAGGATGAATTAATAAGTGAAATAAATTCAATGCTTTAAAAATACACAATTTTAGAACAAATCACAAATTGATATGAAGGTAATTTCAGAAATGGGTTTGCTTGGAAAACCACATAATGATAATAACGAATGGACAAAGGTATACTTTTTTCCTGCCGTAAATGGAAAAGTATGAGTGTAAAGTAAAAGCACCCATACCGTCACACCTAAGCTTATATAGGTAGATTTAAGGCTTTCAGGTAGCAGGCTATATTAAACCAACGGCTTCAGTTTTCCATTACAGCGCTACGCCGTAGCGGTGGGCGTTCCCGTAGCACGTAGCGCCGCCTACGCTTTCCGCTTCAATTGTTTCCTAGCCCCCGGCCATACTGTCTGGGAAATCCGGGAAAGGTTGGCAAAAATAAATTATTCCGCCATTTTGTTGAGCATTTAAAAAGTAATTTTGATAAAAAATTGAATATTTTGAGATAGAAGGTGAATATTAGACTGAAAAACTAAGAGAACGGCCACAGTTTTTATTTTGGATTTCAATCAATTAATGATTGTTTACATTAGCAAAGTAAAATAAGAAAAACTACGGTTTTTATGGATTCGTTAATCATCTTATTGATAAAGATCATACCTTCAATAAAAGAACCGGTGCTCGTATTCTTCACAAAAATGATCATGACATCAGATTAAATAATTTAGAAGCACTAGAAATAAAGAAATCCATTCAAATAAATAGTCATATTCTTAATAATCTGGTAAATTTGTTCAATTGTCCAATATTAGGAATATTTCTTGTAAACTCATAAAATTTATCACTATCCTTTAATCACCTTCTCAGTTGACGTTTTGTCCCTTTCAATTCATATTATGTGTCTATTTCTCTCTGTTCCTTTTTTTAAATTTAAATGTTATTCTATTGTTTTGTTATTTTGTTTCGTATTTTGTTCTCCCTCTGTATGTATATATAACCGCACACTTTGTATTTTTTGTTTAGTTTAATTTTGTACTGTGATAATGCTTAAGCTACGCGAAACCGGTCGTTAAAAAAAATAAATAATACAAATAGTATCCGTGGTCTTAAACAAAGTTATTTTTCCATTTTTTCATATTTCAACCCTCAAAGTTATTGCTTTCTACGAAAATATATTATTTAATAGTTATTCGTGTAAATTAATGTAAACGATCACGCAATCATTCTACAACTGAAGATGACAGAAATAATTACCTATATAAAAAAATTATTGTCAAATGTATTTTATATATATCATAGTGTAGGTAGACTGTACACAAAGCGTTTGTGCTAGATTTACATAAAGCGAATAAACGTTTCAGTATTTCATCGATCGGGTTGAAACAAAGGGTGTCCTCAGTTTGAAATTGATGGCGGAATTCAATGCAAACTGCCTACCAGATCATTTATATAAACCAAACTAATGATCGTGATTTAGGAGAGATCATTTTTGAACTTCCGTTAGACCGACAGTTTTGTATCCTTTCACAAGTAATTAAATATATTTTTCGATTTTGTAAGTTCGTACACATTTGTTTCAGCGCTGAAATACTGAGTTTTATTAATGATCATAAATCAATCATGATACGAATATTTCTGTAAGATCCTAAAAATTGTTTTTTATGACTGAAGGAGCAATTTATTTGTATTTTTTTTACTCTTTAAGCATTTTGGAAAGCATAAATTTGTTTAATTATAAAAAAAACATTTGTTTGAGATTGAGGTAGATTCTTCGGTTGGAAAGAATGAATACGTTATAGTCCGACAGCATATTTACATTTGTCCGCTTATATGTACTCATTTTACAACTGAGAAATGCAGATTATATATGTATTATTAAATCGCCTCCACTCTTTCTAACCAAAGAATCAACTTTGATCTCATGCCGTATATAAAATCTGTAATCTATAATTGACTGCTGTAATTTACAAGAAATAAATATAAAAGCACTACCATCTAGAGGTCCTAAAGCCACTATTGTTTAGACTTATTTCAAACTAACCGGACAAATGCTGGTGTCAGGAATCCAATCAGAAGATGTGCGAATTAATTAATCAAACTTTGAAGGATTTTACGTATTATTTGGTTCATTCATTATTTTAAGTGGAAAATTGAAAGCTATTTTTCTATTATTGACAAAATCGACTTTTTTCGTTAAAAAATGTGTACGTTTTTCCTAAAATCAATTTTAATGTGGGTACTATAGCTTATATAAGCATTGGGTACATCAACATATATGTATACAGAGTGTTGCAGGGTTATTGAGCTAATTTGGAAAAAAAGCTAAAGTAGATAATATGATTTTAGTCTACAGTGAGTCTTTTTTTCATTTAAAATTTTAAAATATACTTCGGTACCGTTAACTCCTAGCCTATTCCCCGTAAAGCTTTTTCTGTTGAGTGACCAGTGGCGACACGTGACCAAAAAAAAAACATATATATAAATACAAATATATATATTTTTTTAAATATCACTGGCGACCAAAATGCCATCTACATTTTTACAGCAACTAAGCTCAGCAATCGCTGGTTAATGTTGGGTGTATCCTGATAAATCCTTTCCATATATAATTCAGGTAGTATAGCTATTCTTCAATCAGTTAATTAATTTGATACATTTTTTCTATAAATGAGATTTACTACTTATTTTATTTAAACCACCAAACCATTTAAATTTTAATCATTTAAAATGTATTTGTATGTAGGTACTATATCGCTTACTTTGTTTCCTGTATTACAGTTCCATACAAGTGGCGAATTATCTATACGTTTTGTTTGATATCGTTTTTTACTAATGTCCGTATCTGTATTTGCCCCTGAATAAATTTAAAAAGAAATTGCATATATAAAATCAAACACCTTTAATAAGAATATTTCTTCTCCACTAAAATAAACTTAAAAGGTTTGTCGAGAAATTTTCCTGTTGTCGCCACCCCTTTTATGATGTTTTTTTAAGAGGCAATTGTTAGTATCATCCACTTGATCACACTTTAGCTCTCGAAAACAATATGAAGCGAAGTTGCTATTTTTCCCTCATAACGGGTCGAAGCCCGGTAGAAGGTGACTAATTTTAGATACATCACAAATTAATATTAGATGTCTCATAAAATAGGAATAAAGGGTAGTATCATATTTCGGTATGTACAAGTACCTTTGTGAAATAATTTTTTATGTTTTTTGAATGTGTTCCATTTTGAAAGCACCTTTCCATAATAACAAAACAAACAAAACCCACAATAGTCTAAAGCACTCCAAGAAACTATTGGGATTATGCTATCTCTAAGAAGAGCATGTTGTGAGGCTAAAAAAGTGAGGAGGGGATGAAGATGGGGAAAAGGAAGGTTGGGAAGTATTTGGCCATTCAAATTTAGTCACTAAACACGGTTATTGCAAGTTAAAGAAACGTTTCTTTTCTCAATGGTGGTCCTTTACCAGGGCGAAACTGGAAGGCGCCGCAAATATACTAGATTTTTTTTTCCTCGACTTCTTCTTCCATTCACTTTCGCATCATATATTCTTTTCACACTTCTTTCTTCGTTCATTCGCTCTACATGCCCAAACCATCTAAGCGTCCCTTTCTTGATCCTATTCATTACGCTCACATCAGCCTTGCATTCTTTCCGGTTATCCACATTTTTAATACATTAAATTAAATCTATTTTCGCACGCCGGGCCTCAAACCTGCGACCTTTGAATTGGTAGCCGAAGGTCTTCCCCGCTCGTCTACGGTGATAAGGGTAAACAGTGAGGCTAAAAATATGTTTTAAATTAGTTGAAATATGAAAATTAAAAATATGAAATGTTAAAATTATTCTTTTCATGAAAAAAATCTTACTTTAATTATTTTTTCATAAAAAACCATACAAGTTAAAGATTATAGCTTGAAAATTTTATTAACTAGGAAGGTACCCATTTAGATTTTATACAAACATCATAATTTGTAGTATTTCTTCTTTTAGAAACCTACATAGTGATGTTAAGCGCCATTTTTGAGTGTTGATGTTTAATAACAATAATATATTATTTATTTCGGCGTAACAGAACAACGGTGCCAATATTCTATCTGCCATATAAATATAAAATACCCTAGAATAATATATAATAGTGAAATAGATAACATAAGAAATAAAAATGCAACATTTACTATCGAATTGATTTTACAATGAAAAAAAATAGTATAACGTCTTGGGAATATGAAAAGAAACATTATTATTCTCGTCGATGCAAGTTCATTGGAGATATGCAAGTGAAGTTGTAATTATATTCAGGGCCAGAATTAGTCAAGAAAAATTGGTTTTAATGCAGGATTTTCCCGACTCAAGTAGGTATTTGTGCGTATATAGCCTGTTCAAAAGAAAAGGTGAATTTTGAATTTTCGCGGGCTGTGTACATTCGATTATCGATTTTTTTAAATGTTATTACACGTATGTTTGTTATATGTTAGAATTATCAGTCATTTTGGATTAGTGGTTTGTTTTTGACAACTGGAAAGGTTAGTCACGTTTTTGAGTGTTCTTTGATTTTATACTTTTGAAAAAAATGGATCAAAGAATAAAATCCATGATTTGTTTTTCCACAACTCCAGGACGCTCATCGTCATAAACATCTTCTCGGCCTTCTGTGAAGCGCTTGTACCACTTATAAACACTTTTTTGAGACAAAGTAGACTTGCCGAATGCCACAGTCAACATTTTAAGTGCGTTGGAGCACTTTATTCCATTTTTAACGTAAAATTTAATACATATTTTTTGATCCATTTTTTTCAAAAGTGAAAAATCGAAGAACACACAAAAACGTGACTAACCTTTCCAGTTGTCAAAAACAAACCACTAATCAACAATGGCTGATAATGCTAACATATGATAAACATGTGTACCAACATAACAAAAAAAAATTGATAGTCGAATGTACACAGCCCGCGAAAATTCAAAATTCATCTTTTCTTTTGAACAGGCCTCGTATGTATTCATATTCTGAGAGAAGTGTGCATGGTTTTTAATTCGGCCCCAGAATACTCAAGTAATACGCATTAAACTGAAGCCTTCAACGACCAATTTGAACGATCTTTGACATTTTTTTTGAGAGAAAATTTATCAATACGTAATAGAGAGTAAATTTAAAATTTAACATGTTGGTACGTCTGGGTTTTCTAGTATTTAGCTACTACGTGAGAGGTTCGGCAGTAAGGGTAGGAGAAGAGAAGGGTGAGGATTGCGGAGGGGTGGGAGTGGGGGAGTTTCGAATAGAAGAGTCATCAGTTTATAAATCCGTAATTTGACTGAAGACAGAACTGACTTTACAAAAAACGGATTGAAATTTCTACGAAAATTATCTTGTTAGGTATTTGATATACTTTGAAAAAAAAAGATATTCTAGAAATACACTACATACGTTTTTCCTTTCAACTTTCGAGAGAGCAAAAATTATAATACTTTATTTTTTTTAAAGTAAAAATGGAGTAGTTATTAGAAATGATAGTTGGTTAACAAATTACTCCAAAGGAATCAAGGCATAGTTAAAAACTTCCATTAGTTAAAAATAAAACATTGATAAAAAATATCATTTCCTAAAATTAAATTAAATTTCCGAACAAAAAATGAGCCTTAGTTTATTATTCAATTGGTTCAGCCCTTACAGTTTTGGTTTACAACGGTAAAACGTCACAATATATCAGTGTAAGCTTAAAGTCGTATTTTAGGCAAAGGGGAGATTGCAAATAAATCTCCGAATAGACGTTGAGCGAGTATGGGTATGGTGTAAATTAATTTAAAGTTTTAACTCTCTTAGTTACCCTGTGTTTTCGGAAAGAAAAGCCGGGTTATGTAATATATTTTTTATTGATTTTTTTAATAGAATGTTAGTTAGTATGTTAGAAAGAACTTTTTTTAAATTATAAAATAAAATGGAAATATGTTTGTTTAAAACATTAACCATAAAGAATTAGTAAAAAAAGCAAAACATCTTTTTGACAAGTAACAAAAGGGCGGAAATTTATTTTAATAAAGCAAGTGGTTCAGAAAAGAAAACTTGTTTGAAATGGTTTATGGCGTGTTTTTTTGCGTCTCAAAAAAATATTTTCTTAGTTTATTTAGTACGGAAAACACAATATGACGTTTTGAAAAAAAAAATGATTGTCTTATTATTCTCCAAAGGTCGCGGGTTCAAACCCGGCATGCTCAAATAACTTAGATGCTCTCATCGAAACGTTACTTGATTGAAATAGCTTTAGCTATTTGTGACCAGATTTAAATAGCCAAGTACTTCCCAACCCTCCTTTTCCCATGTCTTTCCTCTCCCCAGTATCTTCAGCCTCCCAATATACCCCAATTGGGGATGCCATAGTCCTACTGGCTCTAAATGGTTGGGAGCAGTTGGAATTCTTGTGCGGTATTCATTATAAAAGGAAGATTATCCCGTTTTAGGACAGTCGAAGTATTAGTCAGTTTTTTCTCTACTATATATATACTTTCTATTTTAAATTTCTTCCCACCTCATATTAATTATAATGATATTTTGTATAGCATCACTTTCGTAAAAAATCTTATCAGGGGGGCTGAAATAAAAAAAAACTTCAAAAGTGTTATCAATATCATATTTTTTTTATGAATCAACTATTTGCTATTTTGTAAATATTCTTTCTTTTCTTAACCAATTTACTCCAAGAACCTAATATATATACAGTTTGACAATTTAAAAAAATCGCGTACAAATTACTTACTTAGATAAAAATCTATTAAAAAAAAATTCATTTAAAAGTCAGTAATTACGTTCCACTAAGTCGAGAGGGTATATTTCGAGGAATTTCAAATTAGCCTTCATTAGATAAATTCAATATACTAACTCGTGTTCCGCCTAATGAACAGGAGTTTCATAAGCGGCTCGGTCACGTGGCACATTGTGAAAAGCCTCTTTCATATTCGTTATGACTTGTGCTGGCGACTGATAGACGGGTAATCTCAAATATCTCGCTTTGAATTTGAAAGTAAGTAGTTACAAACCTACCTCATTCCCCGCACGCTTTGAGAAGTATTAGCATAAGTACCTTAGTTATAGACTGTTCAGAATTCATCTGCGTTGTTGGTGAATTTAAAAAGTCCCACTAAAGTAAAAACGAAAATGTACAAAATAATAACATATTTTGAAATAATATGGTGCAAAACTTAATACTTTACTTCAATCGACTTAATTATTTTAAAAAATCTTCAACTATTGATATAATTAGCAATATGTAGCTACTATATTTAATTATTTCATTAATAAGAAAACATTTTATTTGTTTAATATAAGTTCGAAGTAATTTACTATCTTAATATTTTAGTTTGTTGTTTTGTTACTCTTAAGATAAAGTTGTTGTACTGTGGCTCTATTCTATTAGTGTTTAAAACCAATTGGCTTTGAACGTAAACAGTGAACTGAAGTGGCTTGTTTGTAGATATTTTTGGATTTTCCCAACATTAAAAAACACATATTCTGAGACTGATGCTTCAAAACTAATTTAACAGTCGAAAACGATCCTTTTTACAGTTTTTTAAATTAAATCACGGCAAAGAGGAGTATTGAAGTACATCTATTGAATTTTGCTATGAGACTGTCAGATGCCACTAGATGAAGGGCTAAAGACAGATATATTCTGGCAGCGCAACAAAATATAACCATCACAGTTATCTTTAATCAATATATGCCCCGACCTACCAAAAGAGAAAAAGAGTAAAACATAGAACTTAGCGCTAGTATAACTAATATAATATCGTCACTGGAAAGGCAAAAGGCTTAAGCGACACTTTGTTAAAAATGAGTTGAATATGCAGTTTTGATTAGTCTTTTTTCTGCAACGAATGTTCTGACTTTCGTTTGATTCTGAAGACTTTTGTGGGTCTTCAGGTATCTAAAATATATTTACTATTTAAGGAAAGACTTGACTCAAGCAACACTAGTTTGGGACTTTTTTTGGCTTTTTATCGCTTCAAGTAAAAACATTGAGTTACCAGAGTTAACTTTTTTTGCCGAAATCTAGCCAGGTACTGAAGACTTTTGAATTTTATTATAAAACAAAAAAACTTTCAAGTGCTCTGATGTAAGCTTCCCAAAATGGCACTTCAGCTTTTTTGCCTTTCGATGATGATATCATGTTATAAAGGTTTTTTTTTTAAATAATAAATATTTTGGTTAGGAGTGTACGTCCCTTTACTTGCCTAGCTACTCGTACTTGTCAAACAGCCGCAGGTATCGGTCGCTTTCACGAATACAAGTTATTAGCTCTTCAAAGTCCTGTAACCTGGCAACGCAACGGTCTGGGGCCTCCACCCCCTTTGCGACCCTGCCGATCCCTCAACCCTCCTCGGGAAATTAATTCCCTGAACGTGAAGTCAATTGAAACTAATGTAGTGTGCGGGGATGAATGTCTATTGTGTCTAGGTATACACTGTCTGACACCTGGAGATTTTAGTGTGGGTGGTCTTTAGACTTGATGGCTATATAATTGGTTGTTAATAAAATAAACTAGTAAAACAGGTTTTTATGTAAGAACGCGTATAGCTTACAATATTGGTATTTAAGACAATTTTTTACAACAAGAAAACACTGAGCTCGAACTTTTTGAAATGCATTACAATGTAATAGTTTCAACTGCTTCCAGTCAGTGAAAGTACGGCTACCACATTTAGATAAGACTGGAGGAAATTTGTGGACAAAGGAGATGTGGCTAAGACAGTAAAAGTATCTAGGATTCCAGATATGCTCACAAAATAAAACTCAAACTGTTTCAAGCAACGCGTCGTGATTTTTTCGATTTTTAATGGATGTTCAATTTTGAGTAGATACACAGACTGGTGTTAAATAAAAATTAAACCGTCAATCCATGGTTAAACTACTGGTTTATAATGTGATTTAAAAACGTTGTATTTGCTTTTCAATTTATGGACTGGACAGTTTTAAACCCTGCTATTACAATTTTACACTAGCCAGCGGTTAAGGAAAAGTTGTTATCGGACGTCTGGTAGCAATATCTCGTTCTGTTGGGCGACGAATTCATGTCCATCATCCGCCTACGGACATGTGACGCGCTGAGTTACCTAATTTTTCAGGTTTCTCATTGTAACAATGGCTGCTGTGATGATGACTGTTGACACACTTTTGAAGCTCTTATCGGCTTAATAAATGTAGATGTTTGTTTTTGAAAACTCTGATTCTTATCTAGCGAGCTGCCCTGAATATCCCTCGCTAGAATATTGAACCTAGCACAAATTCATTCTTCCACCTTCAATATTTTTCTTCCCCGAGAGGTTATTTGAGAATATATGTATTTACCCAATATTTAACTTCAATATTTATATTTGGATATTTTTTGTGAGAGTGGAAGAATAGCAGAAAAAACACTAGTTCGGTAATATATATTTAGGTATTACGAGAATAATAAAAGACTCGACAGACTTCAGAGCTAAACTCGAAACTCTTTTTGGAAAATCAAATCCATAAATAAGAAAATTGCCCTAATTTAAAAAGCTAGGCTAACCCGATAGCATCTAAACTCACCAGTATAATAATATTTTTTCATGCAATGATCTGCGAACCTTAATTTACTGCTAAACAAAAAGTTTGATAAATATTCAGAGCCCGACAAATGTAAATAAATAAGCAAAACTTTAGGTATAAAGATGGTTTTATGGTAAATTTAGCCATAGCCTTCAAGTTTTGTATAGCGCTCTTGAGGTGGTATTAAAAAATGAGAACGGATAATTTAATTATTATTAAAGGTGTACTTTTTTATATAATTTAAATGAAAAGTTTTAAGTGAGTAGATACTTATTCAATTAATTTTAATTGCAGTCTTTCGGGCTCCCTGGAAATCAATTACCTTTATCAATTATCTTATATCTATATTTATAAAAATTAAGTCAAAGATCCCCATTGACTTTTGAGCTTTCGGTTGCAAAGTGTATAAAAAAGAGCGGTAATAAATATATCCATACCTCAATTTTCTTTTGGCTTTATGCTATCATGGCATTCCACGAAATGATTGTTTCCAGTATATTATATAAAACCTCATTCTTAATTTTGGGGTCACTAACAAATTCAGAATTATTAAAACAAAATTAATAAATCTAAAAAGTCTATGCGCAAGCTGCTGGATCTTTGACTTTCATGAAGGTCTGTCACAGGACAAGTCAGCTACTGAGTACCTATAAAATGTTTGTTTTTTCGCTTAATTCAATCAAATGTTTTTGTATATCATTTCGTTATTTTGTCTACTCTTAACATTTCTTAAATTTCTTTCTACCACATCTTTTCATTTCTTCTCTCGGTCGAAGCGATATTCCATTATAGTGTTTACAATCAAATCACTCCCAACGAAAGAAGTTATTTTTTAAATTACTGACTCTTTGCATTAACAATACACATTTCCAGTAACAATATCATCTTTAAATACACATGCATATACATATATATATATATAAGTGGAATTAAAGGGTATTCGTTTGGCTCTTGAAACTTTTAAGGTATACTTTGAAAATATCAATAGCCCAAAAAATGATATTTAGTAGGACCATACCTCAAGTCATGCTGTGCTGAGCTAACATGTCTGTTCTGCCGTATGGAATACATAGCAGATCATGGTGTCACCTCTACCAGTATTTGTTCGGTATAAACAACATATACCATTCCAGGAAGTATGGAATAACTATCATACTATTCATAATTTTATACTGTTACTGTAAGGTCCGCACTTCTTTTATACTGAAGACTTTGGTATTATGTCTCAAAGAAATTCTTTGTATAAATTGCGAGTACTTGCCATGCATTCTCGTTTATAGATTTTGGAGAGATTTGTTCCAATAAGTGTATGTATTTTTGATAACAAGTCCATAAAGCAGTAAAGTACTATAATTGTGATCTTATAATACAATAGAACTTGGGTTTGGTGAACTATTTGTTAGATTTTATGCCAAACCCTAATCGTTTGTAGCATAATGTGGATAACTGCAATATATAATCTGGAAACGTAATCTTGGAATCAAAGACTACCCCTTGGTGGATTTTAGAGCTGATAATATTTCTACTCTTTTTTAGTATCTAAATTTAATGAGGTTGTTAAAGCGTATATACGTCATAAATAACCATTTTTTAAATGTATTATTTACATATATTCGTAGAAAGCAATCATTTTGTGGTTCGACATGTTCAAAGAAATGAAAAAATTACTTTGTATGAGTTTTTTAGTTTTACTTTGGTCTTAGTCTAATTTAAGTTACTGCATCCAAATCCAGTTGTAATTTAATATAACATTAATTGTTGCACATCTTCCTGGTTAACAAAATACGCAAAAATAGAAAACTATGGTTCTATTTCTGCCCTCAAATATATTATTACGGTGGACGAAAAATACCACTCGTACTTTAATAATTATGGCTGAAGTTAAATAAATATTTGCAAATCAAAAATTTAAAATTGATTTTTGACAGAATCATATTTCTTTAATTATTATTCCTTGGAAAAGCCCAGATATATTTTGAATTGGTTTACTTAAGAGCTTCACAAAAATACTACGTTATACAATGTCTACTGCTAAAACCTACCAACTTACTAAATATATTTTTTGATGTTTTTTTCCCTTTAATCAAGGTTGAGCTGATATTTATCAAAGCGATATAACTTTGTGACATAATTAAATAAAAATTTATCTTTACGATCCTCGACTAATAATTTTCTGTGGGCTCTCGATATGAAGTTTGGCTGAATTTATCGCTGTATGAAAATTTAATTTCATGGACCAGGCTTTCGCAAATGGAGGCTTTCCGCCAGAGTTCACCCCACTGATTCACAGGGTGAGTCAAATATCCAACGTAATTAGCACTTTTTAAAAAAAACTTAGAGAAAAGCTCTTTCATTGCTATCATTCGAAGAGATATTCTTTTTGGTCTATCAACATCAAAAAAAGATAAATTCTTCATCATTTAGACAGTTTATTGAGACCGTCTATCGGAAAAATTAAATATCGATCATATAACTTTAAGTAGAGACACGTTTCGCAAGAAATTTGACGGTTGTACCATAATTTTGTAAAGTCGAAGAATAATGGTGTATAATGAACAAATATGTATTTTGTAATAAGCTTAGGTATGGTACTGCCCCACATGGTAGTGTTTATTCACAAAGATAAGAAAACCACAAATGTTATAGTGTTCAAAGCATGAAAGCACAAAAACAAACACAAATAACTATTTAAGAAGGTCAATATCTCTACCTATACGATAAGTACATTGAAAATCATTTGAAGGTTTTCTCAAATTGATTTGTTTTGAAACGTGATTGTTTTGAGAGAACATCTAGAAAATCTTTAAGCATATTCCTATTACATAATATGGTATATCAAATGATTTTACTAGATATTCCCTGATGATACAAATACAAACATCGATACAAATGTACGAGTACATAACGTAACGTAAAGTAACGTTATAAGATATTTTTGGCAAAGTTTCACGTTGCCTTGAAATGTTTTTTGTTTTAAAATATTCGATGCTGGTTACCGCGATTGCCTCCATATAAAACTCGGCACGGCAGCTTCAATGTATTCAGATCACATAGAGCATAAAGCCTGGGCACACATTCAAATGATTTTCAGTGATTTCAGAATCTCTGAAACAGTTGAAACAGCTAGCTCCGCCCGCCCGGTCTCGGCGTGCCGCCATTGGTCGATATAACTGGAGCAGTAGCCTTTTTGGTAACGTCATCCACGTATTATAGCGCCGGCCGGCCAATGGGAAGGCAGCGTAGATGCGCGGCGTCGGCGTAGAGAGGCTCTGGCGCGGGGAGGAGGGGAGAAGGGAGCGGGTCTACGACAGAAAGGCTCTACGGCAGACGAGCGAGCCGCCACCGAGAGTACCCTGCAACGTTACTGTAAGTACTATTTTTCCGTTTTCTTCCACTTTTCTCACATTTTCACTCAACTGAACTAACAAAATATCAATATTAAATATATTTCTTTATCCTTTTAAAATAATTTTGAACGTTTTCGTGAAAATACTCGCCGATATTCAGTTAAACCAAAACCATGGCCCATATTTCAGGATGTACTTGCAAATCCATAGGTACCAAATTAGGATGTGTGTGTATGTAACATATACCTAGCTTTATACGTATACTGAAACGAAGCCATTTTGTTTAAAGTATTGATTTTCTATATAATATGGCCGTTCGTCGTATTGTTTATATATTTTAACCTTAACTATTCACATCCAATATCTCCATCAAGAATTATATTAAAATATTGCCTTAAAATTCATATTTATTTTTCAATATCGGAATCATTTACTCGTATTTATTACGAGCATATATTTATTTCATTTAAATTAAAACAATACTTTATCAAAACAATAATTTATTTTTACTGTGTTGATGAAATAGATATGTTTAAAGACTTTGAAATATTTCCCAGTATAATAAAAAATATGTAAAAAAATACAATCTCCATACATACAAATCTGCATTGGGGATGAAATGTGTTGAAAATGAAACTTTATAACTTGAGGACGTGATCAAAATCTTAACTTTCTTTAACCTTGTTCCTTAAATAAGTTTCTTCGACTAAAAACTGGGCTTCCGTTTACTCAAAGAGCGTGGTATTAAGATTACCAAATAATTTATGAGTGTAATGACATTCAACAAGGTCATTGCCAATTTAATCAATAATTCGATAATATCCCAGTGAGTTTATTTCTTTCATTAGTTATGTGAATATCTGAAAATACTTGTTTGATAGGATAAGAAATTTTTAAGGTTTTTCCAGAAAGTTTGAAAAAATATTAGTGTTTGGGAATTTATTTAATTTGTTATTTTTAGATGGCGTTAGAAGTGCGATGAACCGGAAGTGAGATCAGTGCTTGAAGGATGCCGGGGCTGGGCGCGCTCGGTGCCTTTAAGGACAAGGCGACTGGGGTCTTTCGTCGGTAAGTCTTTTCAATATCATTTCAATTTCTAAGCTTTCTGATCTTCCACTAAAAATATCTACAAGATGATCGCATTTTCATACGTCTTCATCACATTTTGCATGTTGTGATTTCAGGTAAGGTTTATTACACTGCGATTATTATTAGAGAAAATATCAAAATCACAACATTTCTGGTGGTTAATACCTGACTTTGCTCCAGTTTCACCACCACTTTAAACGATTATGAAATATGGTATCTTGTATTATATCTTGAAAATTGAATAGATATTACAAAGCTCCTGAGTCACGATTTAAATGACGTCGGAAGTTATGTAGTAATTACGAAGACCTCAAAATTCTACACAAAAAAGGCAGTTTAAATTTTATGATTTCAGTCCTTAACAACATCATGCAATTTGATGTCAGATTTATTTTTGATGCTTTAATAAAATGTCGATTGTATTTTGTTGCTGCGTTATAATATTTCATTAGAAATATATATATATATATAGACTCTGTTGGTCTCTTCTTTGTGATGTCCACCGATGGGTTTGATAGACTTTCCAAAATAAGCTTTACGGCCATCGCTAGAAACATAAAGATAATTATAATTATGGCGCATTTATTACCCAAAGACATTAAATCTTCCTTAAATTGACAAAGATGTAAAATAAAATTAAGTGCTTGTTGTTTATCAATATGTTTATACATTTCATCTGATCAATGTTATCAACAACATTTTAGTAGTTATTACTAATTAACAATTGCGAACCGTCGGCGTCGGATTGAAAGCTTAAATGTATGGTTGATTGACGACGAATCGGAATCGAAATTTCTTTGTCAATTTTTGTTTTTTTAATCTGTACGTTATAAATCGTGTTGCTATCGTTACGTTCATCTTAAAAGATTATAAAATTGACCTAAAAACATAGTTAAAACAATTGAGTTTAAAACAAAAAGTCTGCAGTAAAAATCAAAGTTTTAATATTCATTCAAGGTCTTTGAACGCTATTACGTGAGAGACTGAACCAAGTTTTTAGCCCTCTCAATGGGTCTCTGTGACGTAGACTGAACTTTATACCAAAAATCGTGCCCGTTATTTTTAAGAGGAGTTGTGCGAGAAATGTGACGGGAAGGGATTTTGGTTTCTTCGTCCCATTCCTTAAAAACGATAACTTTTTGATTAGGATTTAATGGAATACATTTAAGCAAAGCATGTATGACTATTTGGATTTGTAGATTTTGAAGAGTTTATTAATTTGTTTACTATCACATGGTTACAATCAATTTTCAAGAAATAACATAATATTAAATACATTCGTATAATAATTGTAATTATTTTTTAATGTGTGCAAGTGCTACTATGTTTGGTTCGGTCAATATTAGTTCCCAGATAGACAGATTGCCTGTTCTAAGGAACCAAATACATTCGCTATGCGACGTGTCTCACATGTGTATTTGCATAGTATCTATAAGGTTATAAATAAATAAATCTATAGTGTTGAAGATCAGCGATAGTCGATAGATATTGCATACAGTAAGAGGGCAGGTAAAGAACATTAAAATACAAAAACCACACGGCATTGAAGTTTCACTGAAGCTAATATTTTGTTCGGTACTTTACAGCCTGATTACAAAAGTATCAGAAGCTACTGTAAATAGAAATAATTAAAGATTTTTACAACTCAAGAAACAATGTGTCACAAACAACAAAAACGTTAAATAATATAATGCTGTTGGTTTAGTGAAAACTGTGGGCAGAAAAACGAACCCAGAATATATTAGCGGCGCGACGTGTCGTAGTTTAAATAATGGTTTAATCTAAGTTTTTAATAGAAATAATAATGATAAATACGCTGGGTGTATTTAAACTAATCTATTCGTAATGATGGAATGGTGCGTCATACTATTAATGAAAACTCTTAATAACGAATTAAAACTTCTCGTGGACTGCCATGGTCTGAATAAATTCTTATTTGTTAGATATATGGTTAAGAGAATAATAATTTGGTTTAAATCTTATTTTCTCTAGCAGAGTAAACCGAAAATATGGTTTTTTTTTTGGTTCACGCTGTTTTCTTTCCGTTGAGTTCTTTTTTTGCCTTTCTTTATGAAATGATATTTTAATGGTGTTTTTTAAAAGTTATTCTTTGAAAACTTTAAACTGAGCTTTAAGATGATTTTTTCCTTACTCCATTCTTTCGATAGCTGATTACGTAGATCTAAGAAATCACGGTCATGCTTTGATAATTTTAGTAATGTGTGGTACATCCATCCTTATATCCCGTTACTTTGTCAAAAAAAGTAAGCATCTAACATCGTCTCATCTATGTATACATGTTGATATGGAAAATGGATGATTTAAAAGAGAGTGCGAGTGTCCAGGCTGCTGAAACGATATTTTTAGTGGTGTAGCGAGAGTCACTTATGAAACCGATTTTAACACTTAACTATTTGAGTAGCCCTTAGGATCTAACTCCTGCTACACTTGATTTTTAAAAAAAAAAACTTTACAGGGTAGCTGGGCATGTGGTTCGGTAACCAGCATTATGAATAGAAAATGGAATTCTCTGAGCAATTATCATCAACAAGTTCAGTTGGTCGCCACAGACAAAATTGGAAAAAACGGCCAGTGCCTGACCAAAGCCACTAAAGTTTCGCAAGATGGGTTGACCCCTGGATTTCAGAACACTCAGCTAAGCCTCATCTCACATGTACTCCAGTCATTATTCGACTTAATTATTTGATTCAATTTACAAAGAAAATTTTTATTGGGTGTTTTCGACTTATTTCATTCAGCGTTACAATTTGTCAATTTGTGAATTCAGCCTTCTTTTTAAGTCAGTAATTATAAAAAAAAATATGTGTCTATAATAATACAACTGTATTTTAATTATTCCATTACAAAAAACTGTTTAATAACGAGAATAAAAAACGAATTTGAATAAATAAATCAAATTTTTGTGTCGAATCTACCGAATACATTTTCCAAATCGAGATTCATGTACAATTGCGCAAATCCTCAGCATTCCCCTCTCCCGCTAACAACCGTTGAGAATTGATCCCTCTTTACCGTTCACTGCGTAGCGCTGATAACAAACAGACATTATCCCGGATTTATGTCATCATTTCTTCTGGACTGCCTCGCCTTTTACCCCACTACTCCAACTAGGCACTGCCCTAAAGAATGAGCGTTTTTTGACTCTGAGAAATTCAATCAAAGATTTTTTTAAATGAATGTCTTTTGACGTGTTATTTATTTAATTGAAAAATCACAAATTTTAAAAATAATATTACCCGTAATGTGTTATTTTTGGAAGCATGATAACTAGTCGCTTTGAAAGCGTATTATTTATATGGAAATGCATCATGTTCTTGAAGTTCTTGGTTAGATTAGGTGCATACGTATTAAAAAAATAAGTTTTTCAATACTTACACAGTAAATGTAGGCAGGAAGGTGCATTTTATATGTTACATTTAAAAATGCTCGGTTATTTCATTACCGAACGATTAATACAGTAAATATTTTGTATCAATATTACAACTTTTTTAGCATTTCTTAACAAAGTTATGTTTGTTTAATATTTTAAGGTAAAATATTTTAAATACTTCAAACTATGGACCAATTTCTGAGATCTATTCCTTCTGTTGAAGAAACGTTCTATTGCCATCAAATAAAGAGAGTAATGCTATATATTATATTATATAAGTAAAAATTAACTGCAAAAGTGGAAAATAACACAGTGGGTAAAGTAAGCAAGATATGTTTGCAGTTTTTATGCCATCTGATGTGCTTCATTACAACGTACTTAATATGTATCTAAGAAATAATTGGGATAAATAAAAAATTTAAAAAACCATATCGTTTCCGGAAAGGCAAAAGGTCTTATGCGACACTCCAAAAATGAGTTAAATATGGAGTTTTAATCAGTTTTTTTCTGCGTCAAAAGCTTTGACTGTCATTTTATTCTAAAGATATTTGTGGCCCTTCAGTCTTCATATATATATTTACTATTTGGGAGAAGGTTTTTCTCAAGCGACACAAGTTTGGGACTTTTTTAAGCTTTTTAACGCTTTAGGTAAATTAGCGAGAGCGTTGAGTTAACTTTTTTTTTCAAAATCCAACCAGTTATTGAATTTCATTGTAAAAATTAAGTGCTGTGGTGTAAACTTCACAAAATGGCGCTTTTGCCCTTTTGCTTTTCCGGCGACGATATGTTTATTAGATTGGTACTAAGGGGATATTTCAATCGCTTATTAAATGCGCTGCAATTATTATTATTTTCTGATTTCTAACGTTTCCAAGTTTTCTAGTTTTATGCCTTTATTATAATTACAACGAAGAATACCCACCCCTACGTCTTTATTAAATCTATGGTCAAATAACATTTAACGATTGGAAAAAATAAACAAAACGTTTTTTAAACGCAACCAATTAAAATTATGGCAAGCCATGATGCTAATGCTTTTTACGAAAACACACTTTGAAAACCGTATTTTTTTGTTTCTGCTTCAGTTGTACCTCGGTAAAGTCGTTAGGCTTATTTTTCAAAAAATATACCGGCGGTTGAAATTCTGCGGGCAGAACGGTTTCCATCAAGTATAATGCAAGGGCGGTCACTCTGCTGAAACAAAATCATATTGGGGATGTGCACTTTGCGTGAAATTGAGTTACCTCCCTAAAAGCTCTGCGCCGCATCCTGATCTGCCAAAATACTGATAAACGAGAAGAAGATATCGCAGGGTACGTCACCAATCGATAAATATGATATTCATAAGATATTTCGATGAAGTTTTATTTGAAATAACTTTTTGGTATAAGTTTTACTCTCGTTGTTGTGATGTGGAAATATCTCGCGTATAAAGTTCACTTCCTAGTAAAAACAATAGAAACTCTTACAATTGTACAAATTTAGCAGGGGCATTTATATTGCAGATAACACGATTGGTTTTTATATTAACTACCTGCACCCAAGTGCTCAGATAAGTAGTTATTTTAAACAGTTATTTTGTAAATTAAAAGTTTTAAACCAAACGATTACTTTGAATTTTACTTTGTCTTTGACGATAGAGCGTTTTTCTTTATTATTTATTCTAATTTAGTCAGTATTTTGTAATAATTGATTTAGAAAACTGTATTCTTAACTTCCTACAGGGGTGTGAAAAGGCATAATCATAGTCAAAGTGAGTGTTTCGGTTTTAGCTTATAATGAGTGTGAACACGTTAGTTTTATTCTCATGGAGTAAGAAATTTTTTCGTTTTTTTTGACAGTTTTTGATCAATTTCACCTTAGTACAACATTTATGCAGTAGGTACGTGATTTTGACAAAAAGTCCGACAACATTCAAAACATTTGTGTTTTTTTAAATCTTTTACTAAATAATTACATTTAAATCACTTTTTACTGTTGTTCTAAATAACGATTATTTTCCAATTCTGTTAAACGCTTTCGATAATCGTAAAAATAGCAATTGGCAATATAAACATTTCAAAATAAATCCTCATATAATATAAATATGTATAATTAATAATTTTAACGTATTCCGGCAGAAGGTTCAAGTAATAAATTAATGCCGATGTACGAAACTTTGATCAAACAAGGCTGATTTAACAGTGATATTGATTATTTGTTTGTGTTCAGAAAATTAGGAACTTTGCAAATATATTATCGGGAAATATGTTTGCCTTGAGAGATTCTAATGAATTCATAATCTTAAATAATGAGGATGGGAAAGCATTTTGCGGCTTGTAAAATAATTCATATTGAATATTTGTAGTTGCTATCCGAGTTCACACGTTTTTCAATATTGTTTTTTGAAATGTCAAAAAGTTAAATTAAAAGTATAGAAGAAACAATAAAGCGTTGTGTCTTATTTTGAGAGTTAATTGGTTATTTCAAAGCATCAGAAATCACAAAAGAAATGATCTTTCTATTAGAAAACACTAGCGTTGGCCTAGGAAATCGAGATAGAAAAATAAAGAATATTAACAAAGATATCATTTTAAAACATTAAAACAGAAACAAAAACAAAAAAAAAAACATTTGGCCAGTGATCATCGATCGAAAAATTTTCCCTAGCATATAAACAATTTTGGGATATTCGAAAAATAAGTTAATATATTATACATAAAACTATTTGATTTTTTGAAAAAATAATTTCTCGCCACCTAATCCTTTTTCGTAAGTATCAATCTCTTAATCAACCCATTAGCGCCATCGGAGGGAGGGTAGTATTTAGAAGCTTAAAGCTCCCAGCTTCCCAAAGTGTACGGAGCTTTCTCTCGAAGCCGCCACCCCGCACCTTGTCTCAAGTAATTATTGTTGTGTAACTACTGCGTCATCATTCTTCATCAAACAAATCAAACGTAATGGCTTTTGTCTCAAACTTATCAGCGATTTTGCAATCAGCTAATGGCCGCTCCGCGTTCCGCTTCATCGCACTCATTAAAAGTTTCGTACAAATTGGAGACAAAAAAAAGTGACTTTCAAAGTTGATTAATTTTATCTGTTGTTAAGATGTTGGGATAAAACATGAAATTTAATAAATTCCGAGAATAATGTTTTTAAAGAATAACAAAAAAGGTAATTTGTAAAATTGCGTAATACTAAATCGGAAATGTAAGACGAAGATAAAGAAGAAGAAAATAATGTTAAAAACAAGTTTAATTTTATAAAAGAATACGCTTTTTTCTACAAAGTACCCACTCTTTCGTAATTTATTTGCCAGGTGTCAAAAGCAGCGAAAACACTCGAACAGTGAGCTCTGGCGTCATGAAATTTACACAGAACATTTTTAACTCACAACTTCGTTTAATTTATGAGATACGGAGCTTTGGAATATCTATTTACTGTAGAAAATAAGACAAGACGCCGTATTGCTCAGTAATAATAATAATAATAGATGGATAACTTTTATAGCGCCGTTTTTGTGGGAAAATCACCTCAAGGGCGTTTTTTTGCTTGCTTCATATGTTTAATCTTGGGCGAAGGCGGGTATAATAATTCTCCATTGATATTAAATTTAAGATGATAATTACTTTCGATTTATCCTGACTGCTAAAATTTGCTAGGACCGCTTAACTGTTTGCCAACCCCTTGCTTCAACAACCTTATTATAAAGTCCGTTTAAATTACAAATCCCCTTAATAGAATTAATCCCTCCTTTGTAGTTCATATCATTATCACAAAGCAGCTTACTAAAGCTGGTTGAGAACCTTTATGTCTGTATTCGTATATCTACTTGTATAACGTGGATACATGTAAATATGCACAGATGTTCTATTACAGAAATGTATATATTATTATATTTTACAGTATTCCAACGTTATAAAGAAATAATACAAAAAATAATTTGGTTTAAATTGATCGTAAGCTCATTCTACACTGTCTGATAAATGTTCATCATTAGTAAAATATAAGAATTTTATCATTTATCTCTTCAAAAGAAGATTTATATTACGTATATGACAATGAACAATCTGAAAGTATGTTGCCTGTTATATGCTGTTGTTTTGGTGCTGATTTCTGACAATATGGAAGATATACAGTTTATCGTGTCTAGGATGAACTAAGTGTGTATGCAGAATGAGTTGATGATGAATGTAAGTTCAAAGTCATGGTGTTTGTAAAAGAGTACGAGAACAGCGTGCAATATAGTTTTGAATGATGAATACTTGGAGCAAGTGGATGAGTTTGTGTATTTAGGAAGTATCGAGGTGATTTCTCACAAAAACGGCGCTATACAAATTATCCAAATATTATTAGTATTAAATATTATTATGTTCTAGAGAGACGGAAAGGCTGAATGCTTTTGGCGCAAATAAAAAATTGGCCAAAGAAGCGAAGCTAGCAGTCTACAATGGGGTGCTTATATCATTTCTGATGTAAGGTAGTGAGACATGGAACTGACAGATGAAAGTAGACTGAATGCTGTGGAAATGAGATCCCTTAGGTGTACTCGTATGTGCAGTAAAACCATGTATGACTATGTTAAAAATGTGGATCAAGGCTGATGTAAGCGTAATGAATAGGACCAAGAAAGGGACACTTTGATGGTTTAGGCTTGTAGAGTGAATGAATGAAGAAAGCAGTGTGAAAATAATATGTGATGCATAAGTGAATGGAAGAAGAAGTCGGAGACGCCCGAAGAAGGCTTGGCACGTCAGAATAACAGAAGAGTTTATGATACTGTATGAATGTGAACGAAGCAAGGAGTGTGTGCCAATACAGCGTTGTATGGCGGTCCGTCCTCTCTGCCTACCCCTGCAGCGGCGTGAATGTTAGTTAGTTTTTATATAACATAAAGGGGCTAAATTAAAAGGGATTCCATCATAAACTAACAGTAAAAATTAACTTTATTAGAAAAACGGTTTTTTGGATTAATTTAGTATCTGTATTTTATAGAGGTACGAAATTGGTCATGATAAAATCGTTTTTTTATATATTAAGTATGAATGCCGGCATCAAAAATCTTCATTAATTTTGAAATAAGTGCTTTATAAAACATGTGGTCATTTAAAAAAACATAAGTGTTCAAGAATGTAAATTTTGTGAGATTAATTAACGGTCATTATTCAGAGCAGCAACACGGTGAGGGTGGCTTGAATAAATTATACCGTGGACCATTATATTGTAATCTACACCGTTGCTTTATCATTGAATGTTAAGTGAGTTTGCCAGAGACATTTAAATTTAATTATTAATGACAAAAATAGTATGGTAGTAGATAAATAGAATTGACAGAGGAAGGACAAACTTAGATTGGATGCAGTGAATATGTGATATCTAGGGCTCATGAGAAGGTTCTAAAAAACGCAAGATATAAACTTTTAGATGGTTTGAGCATGTATACTAAATGGGAAAAAATTGAGTATCAGGCGAGTTAATGATATTCCATGAATTTCCAGTGTGACAAATTAATTAATTTGATGATGTCAAGAGTTTATAACAAAATTAGTAAAAAGATTAAAAAAATCGATGGTCGCTTTGTTAAATAAATATGGAATTTAATTGAAATTGACAAATTTAATAGAGAATCTTTTCAAATCTTTACTTACCTATAATGCATATTAGCAGACATTATTCAATATTGAAATTGGTGGAAAGCAACTAATATTTTTTCTTGGCAAGTCAAGTTACATCCCGTTGTTTTTCACGGGTAACAAACTACAAGTAGTATATTATTAAAATTCAAATAAGTTTTTTTTAAAGGAAAACAAATATTTGCGGGTTACGAATAACCTGACAATATTTGAAAAACTCCTATTGCCATCACAATAAGCGGAAGATGTTGCTTGTGCAATGATGGAGGATTTAGCTAGTAGAGGAATATAACCCACGACTCCCGGATGGGAATCCGACGCGTTTGTCCACTCACCTGATAATCAGTAACATACAAGTGTCAACTAGATTCAGTTAAAACATTAATCTTCTTTATGACAGTAAAGGCGTTTCCAACAAAAAAATACTCTTATTTAAATTTCATATAATATTAGGCCACGACGTGTTTACTTCCTTTGGAAATATATATAATTGTTAATCGGTTAAATAATAAATACTATTACGTCTATTACACAAAAAAAATATCACTGTTATATACATAGTGGCGAACTATTATCATATTTTATAAGGCATTGCCTCAGCTGGTTTTATTATCGTTTGAACGTATGGAAATCTGAGTGCAGATTTAAAGGAATGTATAATGAAGGAGCCGTTTAGCACTTAGTGTAATTGTTTTGGCCATTTGATAATGCCACCCGACAGGGCTGCTGGCTGTTAGGCGATTGGCCACGCATTGTCGCCAGCACTTAGAGAGGGGATGAAGGGTTGTTTTGTTTTACTAATGTACCCGCACATAAGTGTCGCGCAAATTGATGAAAATGTTGGCTCGTAAATTTGGGATGATTTAACGGCGAAAAAGGGCTGTTCTGCTGCTATTAATTTGCAATTAAATCTAATAAATGATAGTCTGCGAGCGAAAAAAAAATATTAACCTTTAATGGTTAGGCCAATAAATACGTATTGACCCCTAAAATGTAACCGAATATAATAAACGAGTATTGCTAGAAAATTATGTCTGCTTTACAGTACATAGCAATGAAGGAATAGTATGGTGATTTAGACATCTTTATTCGCCAGAAAAAAATCAAAATTTAAAAACCATGTTATTAAAATATGTTTTTACTTTGATTGTGTTTATTGTGTATTTTCATGGTAGATAAGTATAGCCCTGGTGACAGACCACCATTTAGAATCGTAACGTTGCTTGAAACGACTATAACCGTGTTTTATTAACAGATCTGAATAGCCAGGTACTTCCCAACCTTTCTCTTTCCCATCTCCTTCCCCTCTTCACTGATTTCAGCCTTAAAACATATTCCAATTGGGGATGTCATAGTCTCACTACCTCCAGACGGCTGAAAGCAGTTGGGAATCTTGTGCGGTACTCACTAGATATCTAAGTGGTTTTTCACGGAGATATCCTTTTGTACAATAGTCTCCAAGACGTATCGGCAAACATATTAGATGGTTAAAAATTTGATCATCTGTCTGATTTTAGTAAATGTTATGTAACAATAAACATTCCAATGTTTAACTTCCATACTTCACAACTTCTAATTGAACAAATAAATAATGAAACAGAAAATTATAAAAAAAATAGGTTACGACCGAGAATCAAACTCGTAACCTCTTCTCTATCCGGGAATGACGTATCTGCCAATTACGTTACGGAAACCTATTTTAGAAAGTGTGTTTTTGATCAATCTTATAATTCTTTACAAAATTCTTCGAAAATTATTAATATTTTCCCACAAATCACAAAGATGCCCATATCCAAAGAAATAGGGAAAATAAACAACATTAATAATTTTCAAGGAAATATGAGATTGACAAAATGACGTTTTCTTAAAAAGTTTCGGAAGCTCCATTAGCAGAGACGTTACTTTCAGATAGAGTAGAGATTCCGAGTTCGAGTCTCAGTCATGACTTAATTCTTGTTATTTTGTTCTTTTTTCTGTTTCATATTTTGTTAAAAAATATTGATATTATTTCAAAAATTGATATCAAAATAATAAGCAAAGTTCAAACAAATTAAAGGTTTTAAATTCTTCATTTTATTTTATAATAATGATGATATTAAAATCATAATTCATGTACAGATACTATGGAAAAAGACATTTGATTTGCATAAATTAAATGTATTTTGCATAATCATAACTACACAAATTAATTAATGGATTCCATTGTAATTCATACTACCACAATTCATATTTCTTACAATTTTGCTTCCTATTTAAAATGACACTAATCTAAGCTTAACCGTATTGATTCTGCGGTCCATTGACTGCGAGAGCTTATTCTAATAATGAACGCGTAATGCGATACGTTTCGGAAGAATTAATTAAAACATGAAAGCTTTGAACGTCATGCAAGATATTTATGGCGGATGGCAAAGAGGCTGGCTGCGGTAGTCATTATAAATATCACAGAGGAAATAGTCTGGTCAGAACCCGCCGTAATTAAAACCTTTATGAAACAGAACCTTATGCGGAGATACTTCCTTTATAAAGAACTTGATTAAAAGGTGATTAAATTATATTTTAGAAGAGCTGAATATTATTTTATGGAGTTTATTCTTGAGTTCCAAAAAATAGTCCTATGTTACGGAACTAAATAACATCGTTTTAAATTATTTATAGTTTTTGTGATCAATTTGTAGAACTCCATTTTCATTTTTTATAAAATTCTAACTAACTAACCATCTCGCAGTTTCTCCGCAGGGATAGGCAGAGAGGACGGACCGCCATACAACTCTGTCTTGGCACACATTCCTAGCTTCATTTACATTCATACATCGTCTCATACATACTCTTCTGTTATTCTGACTCTTCACATGACCCGATTCAAGTATTTCATTTACTTAAGTGTACCATATATTTCTCGGGCGTCCTCGACTTCTTCTTCCATTCACTTTCGCATCATATATTCTTTTCACACTTTTTTCTTCGTTCATTCACTCTACATGCCCAAACCATCTAAGCGTTTCTTTCTTGATCCTATTCATTACGCTTACATCAGTCTTGCATTTTTTCCGGATATCCACATTTTTAATATGGTCATGCATAGTTTTACCGCACATAAGTCTCAAAGATCTCATTTCCACAGCATTCAGTCTACTTTCATCCTTCCTCTGCCAGTTCCATGCCTCACTGCCATACATCAGAGTTGGTATAAGCACTCCATTGTGGACTGCTAGCTTCGCTTCTTTGGAATATTTCTTATTTGCGCAAGTTATTAATTCAAGTGACTTAAATTAAATAATATTGTTATTTAGTTCTGCTAGTTTTAGCTTTTGTCTTTAGTGACAGCTCTTTTGGCGTTTAAGGCCATTATCAAATTGTACCAATTTGATAATAACCCTGAAAGCAGAAACAGCTGTCACAAAAAAACAAAACTAGCAAAACTAAATAAAATTGAATTTAATTCAATTGAATTATATAAAAAATCGTTTTCAATAAGTTAACTTTTTTTTTTGAAAATATAAGTTCAGTCGGTACTTGTAAAAGCATAATACAACTATAAAACAGAACCTGTTTTATCTAGTATCTAGAAAAAACTCTGAACAATGCAGTTTTTTCTACTAGGGTTTTTCACATATATTTTGTAATGTGACTACCGCATCAGAGTTCCAACTGCTTGGAGCAAGTGCTAGTTAGGTATATCGTTGCTGGAAAGGAAAAGGGTTTTATCGACACTTTGGTAAAAAAAAAGTAAAATATGCAGTTTTGATGAGTTTTATTTTCTGCGTCTCTCGTTTGTTTCTGAAGACTTTTATGGACCTTCAGCCATCTAAAATAAATTTACCATTTGGGAGAAGGCTTGACTCAAGCGACACAAGCTTGGGACTTTTTTTAGCTTTTTGTCGCTTTCGGTAAGTCAGTGAGAGCGTTGAGTTACCTGGATAACTTTTTTCAACCAGGAACTGAAGACTTATGAATTTTGTTGTAAAACAAAAAAAAACTTTAAAGTGCTGGTGTTAACTTCCCAAAATGGCACGTCAGCCCTTTTGCCTTTCCGGCGACGATAAAGCACCCCCGATTTGGATGCGTTGTAAGACTGAGGGAGTTAGGAGGGAAAGGCGTTAGGGAAAAGAATAAGTGAAAGTACCTGGCTATTCAGATCTGGTGACTAAACTTAAATAAAGCCTTTCTTCAGAGCGACACTGAGAGCATCTACCACTAAAAATGTTATTTGCAATAAACGAATTTCTTATTTATTACTTCTTTTAACTGTCAAAAAATAAGACAAGACGCCATTTTAGTAGTTTTAATTAGGATATTTTAAAAAAAGTCGGCAATGCCGGGTAGTAACTGCTAACTTTTAATGGAAAATTGAATTGAAGATTGATTTTTTTTTACTGTAATTAAGATAAATTTTAAGTGAATTTTTTGATTGATGTTCCATTATTAGTTTATATTATCTGAGAATAACAAATCTACACTTTTCTGTTTAACTACCGACTTCCTCCTTCCGATCGATTCATCTTCTTGGCATGAATTGTGTTTTAATAAGATAGGGGAGAGCTCCCTTCCACTGACTGGAGACTAACTGACAGTATCAAGTTTCCACACAAATTTACTAACCTACTTTCACGATTATCGTGTGGGTATTTTATGAGAATTTTTAAAAATAATTAATTTTTGTTTTTTCCTAAAACCAAATTTGAGAGCAGTTCGGACTTTTGTGTGGACTGTTAAAAAAAACCGAGATCTGACTTAATTTATTTATTTAATTATAAACGCCCTCATGGGCTTTTACATAACATAAGATATAAAATAACAGTGACATAAAAAATAACAATGATTAGCACCCAAAAACATGATGAAATTGATAGAAATATTATCATGCAAATTAACACTAGTATTTTTGAAAGAGGTGTGCTATTATAGCCTTCTTGTAACTAGATTCAGTGCAGTTGAATATATCTACTATTTCAGCGATAGAATTACTCATTGCATGCAATCTAGGTACAAGCGAGTATTTAAATGACTCAGTCCTGATATTATTGTTACATTTAATGTAGGAATATGAAAAGAATCTAGATGCCAGGTTTTCCGGATTATTCAATTCAAATCACTGGTAGGGCCGGGTATTAAAACCATTTTAATTTCATAAAAAAAGCTGACAAATTCAAAATAATATATCTATATATTGATTAAAGGTTTTTTTTTTTTTTTTTTTAAAGAAACATTAAATTTTTTTTCAAAAACTTAATCACGATACAAACATTTTTTTTCTTTAATTCATATTCTGCATATTTTATAAAAGACAAATCAAAATGAAAATAATTAAATAATATCATGTTCATATCCTTATTAGCATCAGTACATGTCTATGCATAGCCATTATTATCGATTAGCCGGCTGCGTCATCCATGAAGCCCGCGACTCCGTCCAGTCTCCCCCGAATCCGTGAATTCGGTGAACCCAAGTTGGAAGCTGTGGCAGCGCAGATAAATCTGTCTGCCGGGCGCCACAGTGGCGCGACCCGCGGGCTGCGGCCCCGCAAATATTTTTACTGTGCAAACTTATTGTCTGCCCAAACGTCTTTATTCCTCCGCCGAAACTACTTGAGAACTGCGGGGGAGTGGGGAGCGTCGAATGGATTGGCGTTTTGTATTCATTGCTTTTCGGCACGAGCGCTGAATGTAACGCGATCTTTGACCCCGTCGGATAACGAAGATGAAGGAATTTTTAATTTAATATTTTTTAAATTGTGGCTGTCACTTTAACAAAAATAGTTTTTTTCAGGATGACATTTGCTTCTATGAGAAGATTTATAATTATTGAAGCCATACCAGTCACTCCCTTTACAAAATGTAAAGAAATGTAACATAATTGTTCAAGGTAATTATTATTTATATTTTCCTAAAAACCAATCACTTTGTGGTTTGACATATTTAAAGAAATTTAAAAAAAAACTTTGTATAAGACCGCGAATATTATTTAATTTTTATGACAGACTGGTTTCGCATCATCATGTTATTGTATTGCTTTCTCATTGTTTTGTTATTTTATTTTATATTTTGTTCTCCCTCTGTATGTATAAATTATATAACCGCACACGTTGTATTTTTAGTAAAGTTTAATTTTGTACACTGATGATGCTTAGGCTAAGCGAAACCGATCGGTCATAAAAAAAATAATAATATTCGTGGTATAATATATAGTTATTTTTTCATTTCTTTAATTGTTCTTTGTTAACTGCTGGCGTAATATTATTTTATGGATAGTCAAGTACTTTCCTACCCTCTCTTCCCTACCATTTTTTTAGTAAAAAAACTGAAACCTTTCGTCAAAATACGTAGGTACCACTAAATTAGTGTCTTATATTTATTTTTTTAAGTATTCGGTTTTGATCTACTCGGAAGAATGATACTCAAACGAATTGACTCCTTTCAAATGCGGTTGAAGGTATTCGAAAAAATGTTTTATCTTTGAAAAAAAAAATTCTTTTATTTTATTTAAAAAAACCCATTATTCCTGGTAGCCATTTCGTCTTTCCAAGAATTTTTGATAAAGTCTTTAAAATATGAAAAAAATCGCAATAAGCATTTGTGAGCTTCCTTTTGACTCAATGTTCTTTGACACTAATTAGACCAGGAAAAGTAAATCTCTAAATCCAAAGTCCTTCCTCTTATAAAACTCCATACAGCAGACTTCGTTTCATGCTTTCGAAAATGAAAAGATTTGAAAGGGAACTTAAATATTAATCTTCTCTGAAATGAAAAGATCGTGATGCAACATAAAAATATTCTCAGTTGTGGTTTCAAACACGTACCTACTATTTTACTCGTTTGCTATGAGCATGATACATTTATGCCTAAATATTAGTTACAAATACTGTGTAGACTTGATAATGAATATTGTTCAATTGACATGTTAAGGTATAAGAGTGTTTCAAATATAAAAGTTATTATTTTAAAATCACTACTGTCATGTCAACTTACTTTGATAATTTTATGTGTATTTTAAAGAACGAAAATTTATTCGGTAATAATATATTTTATAACAATTTGGCCTGACGCAATTAACTAATTGAATTGCTATAAACATAAAATCAATATTATTTTACAAAACGGTGACACAGTGGTTGGTGAAGTTTCATGCGAACATCAATACTTTTCTTACAATCTGCCAATCTACATCCGGGAACTGAAATTAACATTTATATTAATTGCCAATATTTGCATCCCTCTCGAAGCTTACACAGAGATGGTCCAACCCGACCTTCCCTTTCCCCTTCCCCGCAGTCTCCGATGATTTCCTGTCTAATAAAACGCAACTGTTATTAAATCGCTAGGCTATTGACACAACTCCAATATGGATCGGCTATAGCTACATACGCGTATACGCAGGAAGACTGTCTGACGGTGCTCGACAGTGAAAAAACTAAAGGATGTGTTACGTTGGAAATAATGTTTATTAAAAAATACATAGGTCTCAATTACGTTTATGAGTCCTGATATAAATGGATTTGAACATTCTTTGAAGATTTGGCACTTTTGCAAGTGTCCGTGTTTCTTCAAATAAAAAAAAGTTATTTTTAATTTGCTCATGTTTTGCAAACCATGACACTTAATTATCATTAAAAAAATTGTAGAATTTTTTGTGATATTTTATCTGAGCAAAATTTATCAAAATCATAGTGACAGTTTTAGTTTATTATCTATCATATTTTTTTGTTTGGTTAAATATTATTTCAAGTAGTATAAGTTTAGTGTATTATATTTGTAAAACCAAGTAGGTGTTGTAGGTTTTCTGAAGCGAATTCTTCAATCTTTATCACTTACACCACAAATGATAGTCTGCGAAGGATAGTTAGAAGTTTTATATTGCGCATTGATCGGGGTGTCTGGCGGTAAATATCATTGATAAATATTAATTCAGGATATAATATATAGCTTTACTTTTAGATTTGGTTTGAAATGCGTTTTCGTTTCGTTTGACTTTTTATTATTTATTACTTACCAGAGTAGGCTTTTACATATAAATTTTTACATTAAGAAATGAAAAAATGAAAATTATTTGCACATTAAAACAAAGAATAATTGTGAAGTGGTAAAGAATAGTGTAAGATTATATAAAGTCAATATTGATTAAAGACATATGATATTTTAGCCTTCTCGTATCTACATTTCGTGCAGTTAAATACATCTACGACCTTTGCGTATGTATTACCAACTACATGCAATCGAGTTACAAGCGAGTATTTCAAATACTCAGTCCTGATTTTATTGTTACAGCTAAATAGAATTTTGTATCGAGAAGTTCTCATTGGTATATGAAAAAAAATAAGGTTCAATAAATAAGGGCTGTCTATAACACCAATGATCATTTAATAAATAAAAGTTAAGTCAAAAATAATTCCTCGATCTGAAAGTTTTAATAAATATTGTTGATCAGTTGGTTAAACTCCTTTAACCACAGACAAATATATTTGTTTTTATTTTTATCCTTTGTAGAAATGCTACAATTTCATGAGAAGATGCTAGATAATTGATTAAATTTAACGAAATAAATAAAATTCTCTACAGCCACCGTAAATATTAAATACATTTATTAACGGAAAATTTAATTTATACAAATCCAATATAAATCTCAACTTTCAACAGTACCATGTATCCTATATTACACAACTGACTACTCACTGGTATATTTTACGTCAGTAGTACCCGAGGGCTAATGCCTCTCGGAGTTTGTGTAGCAAATATTTGCTTTGGCCTCTCGGCGTAGCAATATCGCCGGAAACTTTTTAGCAACCGCCTGCGCCGGCAACGGAATACCGATTGCTTATTTGTTTGCGCAGAGCAGAGTATTTTTACGATTGCATCGACTGTAATTTACACGTCGGTTATATCGATTTCAAATGATTGATTTAAAATTTTATGATCAGTGGTCGGAAATGATTTCTCAAAAATCGTCGTCAATTGATTAGACCAAAAGGGATATGATCTAATTGAAATGTTGCACGTGTTGTATTTTTCGACTTAATCTATGTCAAATATACGAGTACATACCTTATGTCGTGAGGATGTGGTTTTTTGTACATAGTTCAAGTAAACATTAGAGTTCGAGCTATCCGAAAGCCAGCAATACTAAGGAATCCCCATTACGTCAGGTTGTGAGGCTGACGAAATTTAGGAAAATAACATTTTGGCTAACTTTTCCATTCAGAATAGATGGTGTGTCTTACTTCTAGCCTACCTGAAATTAAGTGCAAATATACTCCACTTTAGTTTGTTTAAATCTGTGAGCTAAATAACACAAAAATAAAATATTTTATTTTTACCCTGGTCGAAGTTCAAACCTGCGATTTTCGGTTTTATAGCCAAGGACTACACCATTAAGCCACAGAGGTTATCTAAAGTTTAAAACATATCAGAATTATTTCGTAAAAAGATACTGCGTTTTTTAAAAAAACGATCATCAACTGTGTCTAAAAAAAACGCGTTTAGATAAGAAAGACGTTTCATTAATAGAATAACTAAATTTATGACAGTTTAAGAAAATGATTTATCCTGCGAAACAACTCAAGGATATCTTAATTTATCTTGTCAGCAAACCTCGTGACTTCATCCCTCGTCGCTAGTTGGTGCCTCCGCCGCTAGGGCGGCTACCCCAGCGAGTAGAGGCAGGGTAGGCCGTTCCCGCCCCGCGTCCAGAGATGGCGCCCCGATAGCGGAAACGGGAAATGGAAGCGTCCCGTTGAAAGGGTTCCTGCCTAATGGACGGGAATGACTCTGATAAGCGCCGTATGATAAATCGAGCGATAATTGTCGCACTGTATTCAAGCTTAGCTCGACGGGCTTTTTAAACACTGCATGTTCAAAATGGGGAGGGGATTGCACAACAACTAAACAATTATAAACTGTTCAAGTAATTTTGTTTTTTTTTTGTAAAAATATTTTTTTTACCATGGTTAAAGGTAAGAGTTTGATTAATAGTCTTTTATAAAAAGGTTAAAAATCTATTAAAAACTACGAAAAAATTGTGTAGATTTAAATAAAGTAAAACTTAGCCAAATACTTCATTATTCTCCTTTCATTTATCATATTAGTAGAATAAGCGCAATGTTATTACATTAAAGTAGTAAGACAAATACATAAAAATTCTAAAATTTCTTTTTCCCTGGGTAAATTAATGTTTTTTTAATGCATTCACCAGACAAAATATTACTGCCAGATCAAGTTGGACTAAAAGCGAAAAGAAATGGGTGGAAAGGGGTAGAGGATGGTTGGTAATCAAGTTCTTCAAACTTAGTTACCAGACCGGTTAGTAGCTGGGTGGATAAACGCGTCGGATTCCCGCCCGGGCGTCATGGGTTCAAATCCTCTGCTAGCTAAGTCCTCCAATGATTTGCACAAGTAACAACTTCCGCTTATTATGATGGCAGTAGGAGTTTTCAAATTTTTAGAGCAACAATAGTGATATTTTACCAGAGCGACACTGTTTAGGTACATAGGTGTCTTAACTCTTCAAATCAAGGAGTTTATTTGTAAAAATAATGTTGTTAATGTCAACCCGTGGCTCTATGGAAAATTAATACAATAATACACGATTTATTGTTGTACGTCTCGATAACTAATCATTTCACAATCACTTTTATAGGTAAAGAAATGACAGGTTCAATCGGAAATGTATACACAAAATGATACAATTATACTTAATACAGTAAATCGATTGAAGAGCTCAAAGTATAGAAATATGCTCATATTATGCGAGAGCCCTCTCAGATAAATCTAAACATTTTCTGAAGTATCCATTTAAATTATTTGCATGGGAAATGAAACCCATCCGGATTGCCTTACAGGAAGCATATCTCCTCGCAAAGTGAGTTATATCCGAGTTCAATCCCAATGCACAATAATAATGCTATCATCCTTTGGTGCGAAGATAGTTATTACTTGAACCGGAAATTCAATCTCGTCTCTGTTGAGATGGATACGTAGGATATACAATCAGCCCATCGGGAGGCTGTGAAACATGGAACTCTGTAGGTGTACGGACGGAACTAACGTGATAAGGTGATACATATCTCAATCGTATGTTTGTATTATACTGGCATCGCAAGTAATTCCATTTTCAATTGATATTATTCAGAAATTCGTATTTTCGTACAAAGCAATCATTTTGTGGTTTGACATATTTAAAAAAAAAAAAAAAATCTTTAAAAAAATGATCATGGTATCACTAAAAATAAAGAAAGCCATTACAATTAAAAGTCATGTTCTTAATAATCAGGTAAATTTGCCCAGTAGTCCAATATTAGTAGTGCAATATTTCCTGCAAACTCATAAAATTTATCATTATTCTTTGATCACCTTCTCAGTTGACGTTTTGCCTCTTTCATTTCATATTATCTGTCTCTTTCTCTCCGTTCTTTTGTTATAATATTAAATGTTATTCTACGGTTTTCTCACTGTTCTGTTATTTTATTTTATATTATGTTATCCCTCTGTATGTATGTATATATAACCGCACACTTTGTATTTTCTGTTAAATTTAATTTTGTACCCTGACTATGTTTAGACTAAGCGAAACCAGTCGGTCATGAAAGTTAAAATAATATCCGTGGTCTTCCACAAAGTTATTTTTTTCATTTCTTTGAATAACACAGTTTTAATGATAATGTATTTGTGAATATTTTTTTGAAATTCTGTCTCTCCATGATCATAACGAAATCCTAATAAAATATTTGGTATTAAACTAAATAAATCTCTGTTAAAAAATCTAACGTTGATTCAACACTTGAGTTTTTATAAAAACTCCGCTCAAATTACAGAGGGTTGCTTGGGAGCGGCAGATTTGTTTGGTAACATTTTTATCCAAGTCGGGCTGCAATTACACGTCTCTTACATTTGCATCCCTTAGCGCGGGCGTCTTCAGTTACTTATGCAATAAATCTGTCTTCCCTCCGGTTAATCTCCGTTTTGCTTACCCGAGAAAAACATAATCCTCCCCAGCGTAATCCACCCCGGCAGGGCTGGAATGGGGTTGAAATACACCGATTGAATAATATAACAAATTTAACCCCATAAACCACTCTTAAGTTACAATATATTTTAATTTAATTTAATTTTAATGTAATGAAAAATACGTCTCTGAAACATACGACAACTTGTAAGGACTTGGGGACAGTGTTTGACGCTCGTTTAACATTTCATAATCACATCGAAAAGATCTGCAAATCCGCCACAAAAATGTTGGGTTTTGTCCTTCACAATTCGAAGGAGTTGATGAAGCTTGCAGTGATAAGGCTGCTTTACTTAAGCTTAGTGCGTAGTATTCTCAAGAGTAGATCTTAGGTATGGAGGTCAAAGGACACCGCCTGTGTACTAATTAATGGTCAAGAAAATTCAAAAAAAAAATTGTTCGTTTCCTCTACATGAGAAAGTTCGGCATTTATCTCGGGAATGCTGGGGAACACAGGCTTCTGTGTCTCCCCAGGTGCAGAACTAACTCACCAACAGTGATGGCCCTGGGAAGACTTACTAGGATAATTAACTGCCTCGCAGAGATGTGGCTATTTTTCATGTGACTCATAATAAATTTAAGCACAAACCAATTATTAAGTTTTTATTATATTACGTGCTTCTTAAAACCAATTTTTGATTTTAAACTACTTTTTCCCTATTTGTACTATTATCTGTGTTTAATTATGAATACAATTTGTGATGTGATTTTGCAATGTATTAGCGTAAAACTGTTTTTTCAAAAATAAAAAAAAATAAACAATTTATTGACACAAGTGCAAACTGCAAGTTTAAAAATTTCAGTAGAAGTGAGAATTATTATGGCTTTAAAGAATTGTTTTGTTATCTTCATCTACCATGGAAGGCTTGATGAGTAGACTTATTTCCTAATCAGTTGTGAGTTTCAATAAAATATTGTTAAAAAAAAAATACAGTTTCACTACTAAAATTTTTGTTATTTTTGTAGTTAAAGATGTTAAAGAAAAATGTCATTTTGATGCCAAGTAAATATTATTCGTCCCGGAGAGCGAAATCGTGACCAAATCTAATATATATCATTTTTTTATGCTTAGACTTCTGACAAATCTGGTATATCTGATATTTGATACATAGATAGGTACTGACCGATTAGAACCGTTTTGGAGAATGTTAATTTTGAATAAATGTGTCAAATCGTAATAAATAATTAAGTACGACATACCTGTATCATTTTGTACGGGCATAATAATTCCTTAATCTGAAACTGATACCCTCTGCCCCTTCTGCCCCCCGGGTTGACTATTTGAGATTTTATTTTTCCGTACATGAAAACACGCATCATACCGCAGAATCCCTCACCAGGGGGTATAGGATTCCCAATAACCCTCCCCATACTCCCTTCAACCCCCCTTTCCACCCGTTAACCCTGCAAAACTCCCTCGCTGCCTCCTCCCGTAATGCGCTTGGAATAAAATCTCCGCCATTCGGTGCTCTTAAAAACCCGGTTATCGGTTCTGTTCTCGACACAACAATGCAAGGTTATTATTTTGAACTGAGCCTTATTTAGAATAAACAGTCCGGCAAGTATAAATATGATACTTTAAGTGCTATTGCTATTAAGACCTTTCAACTTCTGGACCTAAGAAAGGTCAAATAAATGATTTATCTGTTCGAGAAAGAATTTTGATATTTGAAAATGTGTAATCTATTTCACCAAAATTATGGAATAAAATGGGCGCACGTCAACAGACACCTCTGTAGTACGTCTTCTCTTCAGTGAATCCATTTAGTTCTTTTGTTGTTATTGAAAAAACAGTTTAATACCAAAACATTGCAAAAGCGACAAAAAAAAACACAAAAATCGCAATCATTATTATACAAAGATAAATTTAAAAATAGTACATTATTATGTTAAAACTGAATAGCTTATTCTTCTTTAAAATTGTTGTAGATCATGTGAGAAAAATCCAAATTTCCTACGATGTAGTTAATTAACCTATGAAGTCTTCCCAAGGGCATTACCATTGGTAAGTTAGTTCTGCACCTGGGAAGAAACAAAAGCATGTGTTGGCGGCCTCGCGTGAAATTATCAGTGACATAAAATCCTATTTCCGCCAGGATGTCAGGTATTAATTATACACCATTCAAGAGTTTATGATCTAAAAGCAGTAATGCTTTATCCGAAATGTATTTTTATGGTTTAATAATAACTTCGATTATTAAAAAAAAACATATCGAAAAATAAGGATTTCCGCTTACTTGTTTATCATTAAAGTATACACTGTTTGAAATGGTTGATGATTAAATGTATTATCCATGAATTTTGAAACAATTTTATGGCTTATTGAATAAATTAAAAAAATATTCCAATAATAAATGTAAGAAATATTGAAGAAATCCATGGATGTTTTGAGTTATAAAAAATATAAAAATTTATCATTTTTTTACATTCGAGAAGAGACACTGACCCCTCCCGATCCACCGCCCTATTTTCACCACCTCCCTCACCACCCCTTCCTCTCTCCACCCGAGCCATTTGGAGCTGGCTGTATTCATGCGAAGCCATTAACATGATTAAAACTAGAACATCAGGCTCGTGGTGATATCGCGGCTAAAATAACTTAAAAAATAAAATTTAAGGACACGAAGATTGAAATTTCGATGTCGAGTTTTTAATCGAATCTGTTTTTTTGCGGATATTTTTCACACGAGCTGCAAAAAGTTTAAGCAAGAACTAACTTATGTACGCTACGTCTGTCTCGACAAAAGGATTTCTTAGTGAGACAGACATGAACCAAACCCATGAATTTTTCAAAATATTTTAGCAAGAATGAATAAATAACTATTCAGTTTTAACTTTATTATGTACTTTTATAATTTTATAATTATGATTCCCTTTTTTGTATTTTTTTTATCGCTTTTGCATTGTAATTGGTATAAACCTGTTTTTGAAAAAAAAAAACTCTTTCCCCTCCTAACTACCTTCAACCTCACAACATACCCCGATTGGGGATGCCATAGTTCTGGCTATAAACGGTTGGGACTCTTGTGCGATATTCGCTATAAAAAAATAAAACAAATTTTACCCACGGATGCTTTTATACTACGATAATTTAATGCAAATTAAGTTACGTGATTTTAAAATGAGACAGATAAGAGTTGTTAGTAGAAATTGAAATTTAAAAAATATATCCACTGTGACGCCTCCCTGCCTCCCTGGCTCGCAGTGCTGTACCAGTCTTGACTGGGTCCATTGTTCATCAGTGGCGCGCCGCAACAATAGTTCTATTATTTTATATTCAGTCACCGGTCTGATGTGTTCTTTTACTGGAAATTGTTGTAGCACTCCATAAAATTAATTTTACGGACATGGATCGTTCAAAAGTTGACAAAAACCTTTTTTTTTTAAATTATGTTTTCGGGTCAGATCTTTGTCAACAAACAACGTTTAGAACACCCAGGCCGTATATCTACAAATAAAATAATAAATTTCAATGTAATGTCCAATTTATGCATGCTAATATTCATAACTCGTGTAAGCAAGGAATCCACCAGAATTAAAAAAAATAACACTCAACGCTTATAAAATGCATAACTTTGGTTTGAAATCTTTGAAATGTATTGCTATTTTGAAATATGATGCCATATGCCATTGCAGGAAAATGTATCGAGCCACCTAATGATATACAAGCCAGAAGTGGCACGAATATAATAAATAATTAATAAGTAGTTTTACAAATAAGACAAGAGCTACGATTCTAAAATTGTATTGTTTGTATCACTTTAACGTAGAATAAAAAAATATATAATTGAAAAAATTAAAATAACTTCATAGAAGAAGACCACAGATTTTATTTTCATTTTAATGATCGGCTAGTTTCGCTTAGCCTAAGCATCAATAGGGTACACAATTAAACTAAACAAACAAAAAAAACAAAGTTTGCGGTTATATATACATACAAAGGGAGAACACAACATATAATTTAAAAAAAAAAAACAGTAAGAAAACAATAGGATAACGTTAAAATTATAACAAATCAATAGAGAAAAAAGACAGATAATATGAAATGAAAGAAGAAAAACGGCAACTGAGAAGGTGATTAAAGAATAATGAGATTTTTTATGAGTCTACGGGAAAAATACCTAATATTGGACTACTGGACAAATTTAACTGATTATTAAGAATAAGACTGTTAATTTTAATGGGTTTCTTTATTTCTAGTGCTTCTAAATTATTTAATCTGTTGCCATCACCACTTTGGTTGAGAATATAAGCACTTCAATAAGATGACTGGAGAATTAAAAAAAACGTGAAAATTCTGAATTAAAATAAATATATATTCTAGTGTTCAAGTATACGTAATTATAAATTTTATGTAGGATAAACACCAGAAATTAAAATTTAAACATGAGAAAATATTTAAATACGATCTCCAATAATGGTTTAGCTAATCGTATTGCTAGATCCACTCGTGAAGCTATATTTAATCCTATTACATTGATTCCTGAGTTGCTGAAATGGAATAAGCGATCCCATCGCTTGGCGTTTTGTGATATGATTCAATTAGTTATTTGATTAACGTGCCCCTCCGCCATAACCGAATAAATTTCGCATCCCTTCCCTACCAGTCTCCTTGGTACTTGGACTTGCGAGCCTCAATTACATTATCAATAAACATCTCTTATTTAATCCATTATATATGTACCTAAGGATGAGTTATTTATAAAATTTAATTTAGAAAAATAGAAAAAAAATCACAAAATTGCTTCTTGACACAATCACGACAAACAGTTTTTTCATAAAACTAACGCAAGTAATCTGAAGTGATGAAATATTATATTTTAACTTCCACTGAAAAAATAGTACTCAGTACCCGCCTTAAGATTCTTATTTGATATATTTAACTGCGGGAATCTCACCCACCTGGTTATGAACAACCCATTTCAAAAATGTTTCCCCGAAACTGTGTAGAAAGTTTTCAATTCTTCGGATATCAAAAAACAACTTTTTGGATAAGCATTACACACGTGATTATGTGTGATTTAAGATGATGTGTTGGATGACTGTAATTGACTAATATCTTTTCAGATGCGAATTTGTAACTGTGACATTTTCATATGATTTAAATATACCTACAGAAGAAATTGGTTTCCCGATACAGTAAAAATCCTCGAAAAAAAAACAACTTTTTTAAGTGGAATTTATACAAAATCGCAACTATTTTCAAATCGCGACATCATTAAATTCAAGAGCAATGGAACTTTAAACTATCCAGAAAAAAATAACGGTCGCGACCAAGACTCAAAAGTAAGGCTTCTGCCTATTCAGCCACCAATACCTAATAAGAAACCGGCATTTTTAATCGATCTCATTCTTCATTTGAAAGTTATTAATACTATTTCATTAATTTTTTCTTCTGATTTTGATGCCATCTTTGTATGGAATAAAAAGCTCTATCCAAGCACATATTATATAACCAGACCCCTAGATGGTGTCTTGGATAAAGATCAATTTTTATTATTGATATTATTTCAATTATTAATTCAAAAATATTAAGTATAAAAGCTTTAAAGTTGATTCTTGTTTATTATAATTATCTGAAAAAAGATATTTCGTTATTTTTCTTGACGGAAAATATTAACTGCTAATAAGGTAGTGGTATAAATCTTATTTACGTAAATATGTGTACTTTAAAACAGGCAAATCATAAAACATTCCCATAAACACATACATTAGTTTAGAAAAATATAGCATAAAAACAATGAAGAGTGAAACAAACAGGGGTTGGACTAAAGAGGAAAATCTAATCCCGATAATGCAATAGTAAAGCTTTCCGTTTCATCGCCAAGTGGCAACATTGTCTGTAGGGCTTAAGGAATACTGTTATTTCCCCGGCCCTGCGCCGTTCTGTGATGAGCGAGGAGTTCGGAAGGTTTAAGGGCTTACTGGGATTCCGATATGAAGGGTTTACCTTAACCTAGCTATGTTTACATCATTGTAAATATTTTAAAATGCTTAATATAAATTAAGCAGTGTTATTTAATTTACGGAAATAATTTGTTTTCAATATTTGGGATTAATACGAGTGACACGCTTTTTTTTTAAATGTAGATGAAACAGTACGTTTCTGTAATGCTTTTGGAAACTGAATGAATATATCAAAGCTTCAAACTTTATGATTGAAATAAAGAAATGCAAATTGAAGAAAGTAGTTGCGTCGATATTACATTTTCCGATAGAAAAGATATACAAATTGAAAAGTGTCAATGTTTATCGTTATATGATTTTTGCTGTTTCCTACATAAAGCTTAATAGTTGCGTTTTTGTATAAAATTGAAAATGATGGGGTGTATTAAGGAAGGAGGGAGGGTGGTTTTAAATTATGCACTATGTGGTCTAAATGGTATAGTAGTTGTATTCATGATTGCAGTGAACCTGTTTACAAAACAAACACATCGAGTCGTCACCCTTTAATTTGAAAACCTCATTAAAACGTATTAATTACTCCCTTTAAATCCGGTCACTTTCCTCGGCAGAACCAACCCCTCGATGCAAATGCAGCCCGGGAAATGTTGTTGAAATTGCCTCTGGAAACATTTCGCAAAGCTTTGCGATGAGAAGAATTGAAATTGAGTTGAGTATTTAAATGGGTTTCCCATTTGTAGAGTTGAGAACATGAAGATAGCGTGGCTTTTAGAGCCGCCATGTCTGTTAGCGAGTGGGAGAGTTGTGGGAGGACTGTGGGAGGGTTCTTGGGGGCGGGGGAGTGTGAACGATCGGGGGAGGAATATTATGAGGGGAAACTGAGTGCTGCCGCTAAAAGTTAGCAAATTTGTCATGCACTAAATGGATGCTGGCCTCTCACGGTGGGTGGGACAATTAAGAATATGTCCGATCAAATTACATCCGTGTTAATGTTGTTTTATGAATTGTATTTCGATAACAGAACATATCGATATCAGAAAAACTATCGAATTTTAATTACTCACATGCTAAATAGTTTTAAAAAAAAAACGTATTCTAAAAAGATTTATTTAAATTTTCATGTGATACTGAAAATGAGCTTTAACTCTCCGAAAGCGGTACTATTATGGCAACTTCGTTATTAAAAAAAGTAAAGAAGATAAAAATTGAATGAAATAAATCAAAGGAGAAGAGGAAGGTTGGAAGTGCTTAATTTTTATATCTAGTAATTGAACATAACTAAAGCGATTTTCAGTAATGTTTCGCTTTGAATGGTGATCTCTAACCAAAGCGAAACAGTGAGTATATTCCAATCTAGAACAGCTTTGGGATGTGATTTTAATCAAACTATGTTTATCTGAGAGCAAAATTTATATTGTTATGTTAAACAATTAAATTAATACATTTTATAGCCGCAATCACATTACATTCTGAATGCGTTTGCAACAAAAATCACAGCCCCTTACTGTAAAAAATGGGGTGAAAAACCAAAACGCCTGACGGCCGTTGCTGGGAGAATAGCGCCAGAAGCTTTGTAAGGAAAGGGTGGGGGTGAACAAAAACTAAGTTATATGGTAAATGATACTGCATTATTCAAAATAAATTTGTTCCCTTTTCTTTCTCCTTTAAAACATTGGGAGTCTTAAAAAAATATATCGCAATCCAGAAAGACATTGGCTAAAAGTTTTTTTAGATGAAATTCCCCGATTCCACCTAGCTTCAAATTTTATATTCAGATCAGAAAGGTATAGTAAAAAAAAATTTAGGATATGTGTCACGAAAGCTTCGCTATTTAGAAAGGTCAATGGAAGATCCACGATTTTTTTCTAAGAATATGGTTTAAGCGTTTAAATTTGATGATATTTTTTTTTTAATAATTTTTAATTATCATTTCTGCATAACTATATCTAATTTATCTTACCATTTTCTAGACAACTTGAAGCACATTTATTAATGAGCCTTAAATAAAAAGTGCTGCAATTCATTAAAATGCAAATATACTCTTAATAGCAGGAAAGAAGGTTCCCTTCTAATGACTACCAGTTTTTTGATCAAACTTATTGCATAGTTAAATTCATTTTCAAGATAATAAAAGCTCTCTCTTCAAAAACTCTGCTAAAAAAAGCCATCTGTCATTTTAAGGTATGTACTTTTAGCCACGAAGTTCCATTTTCTATTCATATGTATGGGGCTGAGTTAAGTTCTCCAAAACGACATTATAAAGCAGAAACATATTATTCCTATTACAGAAGGGGTCGCATGAATGTGAAAACCTTTATACGGGGTTTTCTTTTGACAAAAATAATATATCGAAGTACATAATAAAGCAGATTTACTACCCAATTTGGCGCGAGTTTCAACACTCTTCTCTCAAGTTTTTTATTTGAAAATTCCGTAATTGATATTGTTAGCCTTAATGGATATTGCATAGTGCTTACTGTGGAAATAAAAAAAATATGTGACACATAATTTTGTGCAAATTTCATGTCACCAGAGCTCACTTTTAAAGAGTTTCAGCAGCTTCAAATGACAAAAAAAATTAAAGAGATTATTTTGGACAATCTCGTGGGTGATTTGAAAATATTTTTCGTAAAGAGATTGTATCGCAAGTTGTTTACGGATATCACTCGTATAATAGTTTTTCTGAGAAACGAGTTGCGTCAGACGCTTTTTCTGATGTAGCTTTTTTTGAAAAAGTGATACAATATTTTTTGCTGATCAAGCATTCCGGTAGAAGAACACTAAAATAAGGTTAATAATTACGAAAAAAACTATCTTTTCTGATAACAATGTTAGGTTTGTTTTAACTCTAATGAAAATAGTGATTTTTTGTCAGTTAGAGGGTAGCGATAAAAGCTTAAGACACATTAATACACGAAGAGTGGATTCTTAAGTCTTGATGTTCCCATAGAAATCCATAGGTTATCCTTGCAATTGTATTGTGACCGAAGCGCTGAATCAGTTTGCAAGGTTACAAAGAAGCCCATTGTATACAAAAACGATAGAGAAGCTCCATTTCCTTGATAAGTAAACCTCATTTCCCAAATAGGGTTCAACAGTCGAGCGGCCGGCCTTTATTGTGAAGCCTTGGGATCTCATGCGAGCTTTCTATCTAATATAAACCAATCCAGTCTATTAAAACTGTTGAAATCATCGTGGTTCAAGAAAATAATGATTTTCTTGATGGCGATTGTAGAACATTCGGATCGAACACATTATGTATCTAATACATTAACTTATTTGTGTAACTTGTATAAAGTAACAAGAGATGTTAGATGATTTGAGTTTGACATAATTATAATGTTTTATTTATTTACTGAACGCGTTTATGCCCACTGGGCTTTTAAAGTGAAATGGCGTCATGAAAAAAAAACAAAAATCTCCAGTGATAAAATAGTTTTTTAATGAAGTAATAAACACAACATTATCTAATTTCTAACTTTCATTGAGGGTGGGGGCCATAGTTTTATTTTGGGGTGTTAAAAAAGTCCAAAGGAGTAATTTATTAATAAACCATTTGTTTTTTTTTTAAGAACATTACACAATATCTAGTACCAACTTTTATATTTGCACCAGTAATGATTATCAAAGGGCTATCTAAAATGAAGTTAGCTAAGCTTAGTGACCAGATCTGCATTGCAAGGTACTTTCCAAACTACGTTTCCCCCATCTCTTCACACTTCCCTTACCCTTACAACGCTCTTAGAAAAATTGACAATTTCATCGTCGAACACAGTAAATGTCCCAACCCTTATAAAAAAATCGAACCTGCTTTTCTTATTTAAACTTTGATGAGGTTTTATCAAAAGTTTTTATTCAAACGAGTATTCGATGCCTATGAAGACATCATTTTTATATTTGTGAAATAATATAACGAAAATTTTAGAATTTATATGGATGGACATCATCTTGCATCTTTCCTAGAGCGGGGAACATTCTCACGTGTTCGGGGCGAGCTGAATAGCGTGAATTCTCAAGTTTATGGATTTATAGCAGCACTCATATCATTATAATATATATTTCCCCACTAAGCTTACTGAAGTTGTCCATATCATAATTTTTAATTTCAAACTTTATTTATGCATTCAGATAATTTTTTTCCTAATTATGTAATTTTGGTTATGACTTCCTTTTATAGAGGAAATTAAGCAATAATAATTTGAATTGTCATATCGAGAGCGCTTTTATTAATATAATAAAATATAAATCTTTTTGAACACATTTTGTGTAAAGCTATGTAGACTTTTCCTAAGAACAGAAACAGAAAAAAAGTCGTTATTTTTCTTAAGGAAACGTTTTTCCTATTGTTAGGTAAACTCATAAAACATTTCGAAATGTTTCATAACTCTTTAAGACTGATAAATTATTAATTATAGCTACGAAGCAAAAAGAGGCATCATGACCCATCGTTAGAATATTCATATTAACAACAGATATATTGAAAGTCTAATATTAGTCAATAGTGTGAAAAGATCGAATCAAATACAATTTTGTGCCCAGAAAATATAATAAAGATAAACGTAAGCATTGCATATTCTTATCTTAAAGGAAGATATATCTCACATATTTATAATAAAGGTTACGGTGGTCGCAGTTTTGTGGTAGAAACTAGCAATAATAATTAATAAAGTGGTTGTAATTGACGAACCTTTTTTACATATTCGTAAAAACCATTTACTCTTTGGCTTGCCATATTTATAAGTAAAACAGATAAACTTTGTTTATAACCACTTTTATTATTCAATATTACGTCGACTTTTAATTTAATTTTTACATTTTCCTGATGATGGAAGGGTGCTTCCGAAACCGGAAGACATAATTTGAATAATAAAAGTGATTATAAAAAAAGTTTATCTGTTTTATTTATAACCTTTTTTACTTTATGGAGACTAAGTGTTATTTCTTTGTGCTTCGTCTTCTTCTTTGAAACTTTAACCACTGATTGCTATGTTTCGGTGTATTATTTGTCATCATAATTAAAATGCAGGCTGCAATTTCGTAAGTTCACCGGGCAGAACTTGTGACTTTGATATTGCCCGTCTAAAACACATGGTCACCATTGCATTTAAAGTAAAGTTTCCTACCCACATAATTAAAAGTTATCAAGGAGTGTATCCGCTTTCAGTTGGTAGTTGCCTATTATCGGAAGGAAGCTTCCTGCTAGCTCAATCGAAAACTATATACTTCGAAGAATATCAATCAATACTAATTGATATTGTGGAAGTTCCTTGGATGATGTGTGTTTGCTGAAGTGCATTAGGTGTACACTAACTCTTTCCAAATTAGTTTCCGAAATCGTGACTTCAAAGTTTTCAAATAGATAACCTTAGTTTGGATATTTTGGCGGGTGTATATGGTATTGAAGACAAATTAATCAAACCTAGCAACAGTGTTATATTTTGCTTAATAATCTGTACCTTAAAAATTGTTTTTATGTTCTGGATAAAACACCTGGAAAATTCACTTAAAAAAATATTATTTCGTATTTTTTTAATATGAGTCCGAAAATGGTCCCAACTGCTCCCAGGCAAGTTAGAGGAAGTAGAGTAGCGCATAAAAATGGGAAGAGGACGTTTTTGTCTTGACATTCCAAACTCATCTAAAAACTCGGCTAAAGTATTTTATTCATAAAAAGCTGTAAACGCAAAGTTTGACAGCATAACACATATATGTTGAAGCGGGAGTAAGCCGGTTACCCGCTGTGAACAACGAACTTGATTGGTCAGACTGCTAGCTGACCGTCATACGGATTAAACTTTAGACTATCTCATTTTAAGCTATGTTAGCGTTTACATTCTGAAAGGCGGTTTCCCACAAGGACCAGAGCGATACTGAGAGTTTATTCCACTGCAAAAATTGAATTAAAAAGTTAAAGCGTTGTCTGTGTTTACACCTAAAAAATATGGGCATTTTTTATATTCAAAGGCATCAAATTACAAATACCAAATATAAATGTATCTTCAAAATCTATAAGCCTATATATTATTATCATTTCCCGCCTTAATATAATTCGTTCCGAGATTAATTACTTCTAAACTTATCTTACTAAGGTGGGAGTAGACAGCAACAGGTTAGGTTAGGTTGGGGCGGTGAGTGTTGGGCGTTATAGAAGGCTGGGGAGGGGGGCAGAAGGGGGTGACTCACGTGTCCGCTCACTAACATTTATTATCTGACACTACTAAGTGAACCCACGCTAGAAAAGGATAACCTTTTATACCCTACTTTTCCCGAACTACTCTTCCCTCACGTTTCTAGCAATGCCGAACATCACACGCATCTTAGTGAACGTAAAGTGAATAGAATAATCTCAAACTCTTGTCTTTTTCTTTAAAAAAACTTTTATTTCCAAATAAAAATGTTACTTCTTGATCGTTAAATACATTCTTAGCACTACTTTTCAAGACACGTAGTTTATGAAATCATGATGCTTGTATAAAACAGCAACAAAAAATAAGAAGGCATTTCTTAGCAAACTTTAGTTTGTGAAAAAGTTTCATTCTACGAGTTCCTTCAGATTGAAGCCTACAGGGTGAGTATTGCTCTGATGATAGCCTACCTCCAAATTGAGAGAGTATCAGAAAGAAAAGAATGTCTCATTTGTGCGAATATGTGAAAATTTCGTCTCAATTAAGTCCTCATGTCAATATGCGTGTTTGCATAAAATATACTATACATTTGGCAATAGACCATTAACCTTAAAACATTCATTGAACTTTATGAAACTCTACTACAACTCTTATTTTAAAGACGCAAAGCTTATGATGCTTACAAATGACGGTTGTTAAATTTTGAATACATATTAAATAAATTTCTGTTTTTTTAACATGCTCTTTACACTTTCAAGGAAGGTTAAATTGCGTACTAAATTTGACTATTTATTCTGTACCAAGTCATCACAGCAAAATACTCGATTGTATATAATATGCTTTTCATTTGACAATGGACCATTAATTAAGTCATAAGACTTCATGAAACCCTACAAATCGTTACTCTTATTCAAAAAATACATCGTATTTTCACGTTTGAACCATAACCTTGATTCATTCCTCACCCTTCTCGGTTACTTAGTAACTAGGTTGGCAGGAGTTGTGTGGTTCATACAGACTATTTTGCTGTCAGTGGCCATTAGGAGCCATCATCGCAGGCTTATTCACAGAGAATTTCCATTGATCGGCGCTTAGCAACTGGCGGGACGAGGAAACGAACGGTCTGGTCTTGGCGGTATATTAATTTCAAAGGAACGCTTTGAAATTAAATTGATATACATACTTAATGTTATTTATGTTTGAATTTTGATCATTTTTACCAATTGGACGTTTCGGAAAATACCATCATCTATAGTTAACTTTAAATAAAACAAAAAAAAAATTACAAAAAAATTCACTACCTTTTTTACTCTTCGTAATTGAACAATATGGTACCTGGTCTAATATTTAAAAAGTTGAAAATACATTTCAAAGCTCCATAGCTCGTGAAAGAAAATGCTAAGCGAACTTAAAACAGTTGCGTCGACCTAATAATTCAAGGCAGATAGACATATACCAATTTCATAACGTCAAAACTCATCGTTTTACAGTTTTTTAAGGAAGTCAGACGACCCAAGGCGATCTTATATTTTATCGAAATAGAAATCACCACACCTAATGAGTTCGACAGTTTCAATACCGTGTTAGATGCATGCAGGTTCAATCACCTTAACACATATTTTATTAAATATGAATAGATCTGTCGGTGTTATATGGAGCATCACTGTTCTAAGAGAGTGAGTCTGTGTTCGTCTAGCGAATGCGCCGCTAGCTAGGACTGCTGCGAGCTACGAGCTACGAGACAGGATCTACGAGTGCTACGAGCAGTGTTCGGGGTCGCCTCCGCTACGCCGCCCGTCCTCTGCGATTCGTGGCAGATCTACGATGCGGACAAATTGAGTTTTATTGACTGAGATAATAATGGTCCCTCTTCTTCGTGCTCGCTCTAATAAAGACTGATTCGGTGAATAAATCTAGATTATTTTATACGAGTGTTACATGTTTTTTAATAGAAACGAAAAAGTGCCTTCGAAGAACATGTGGAAATGGATTCTGTAAGTCGAACATTTTAACACTATTTTTTGCAAAGCTTTTTTTTATTAAAAACATCGAGAAAATCATTAATTTATTGGTCTTTAATACACAGAAATAAGAAAAAGAAGAAAAAAAAACAAATGTTAAGTGTCAGAAATATATCGCATTTTTTTTTGTAATTTGATTAGCTCTCGTTTGAAGGGTTTAAATTTAATTTACCTACTTTTATTCTATTACCCATGAATGAAATACAAATATAAAGGCTTTTCGGCCCAACCCCCGGGGAGTCGTCACGCGGCTCTAACAACCTGTTGGAGTTCCACAGGCACCTCCCGCCCCCGCCTCAACCCACCTCACTCACTGGGGGCCACTTGTTACATAAACACCTGCTAAATGCTACACGCTCCTTTGCGTTTATATTATTTCATTTAAGTGAAATATTTCTAATTGTTAAAAATGTTAATTAATTTTTTTAATATATTTTTTACAGTGTAGAAAAAAAACGGTCCATAAATAAAATATCGGTTTTGTGTTGGCAAAGAAAATAAATATGATGTTATGCATAATATATCCTTCGTTATCCAACAAATTAGAAAAAAACTTGTTTACCAAAACATAATTACAGTGGAACTTACTCGGAATATTACTCGGAAACCTGTTCGTAATCCAAAACTCTGACGTATTAAAGAAAAGTTCCCAATGAAACATTAGGATGATGAGAAACTAGGGTGGTTTGTTCCAAAACAAAAAAATATATCTTATAATCTTCTTTTTACAATTTTATCATTTCAATTTATTATAAATTACAAATGTTATCAAATTCTTACTAATTATTCTTTATATTTCGGATTTCGCAAAAAATGTAGCATTGCATTATCATTGAACAGATTCATCACTCGCACTACTGCAGCTTTACACGGCCGTGATTTTTTAGAAATTTTTCACTGTTTTCTACATTTTACAGATAAATTACTCGTATAACAAGACATCGCTCGTTTGTCAGGTTCAAATTTACAAGTTACTAGCAATCCGAGGTTCCACTGTTTGGAAATAAAGTGTAGCAATTGATTAAGCGGACACTTATGACAATATTATCCATTTTTTTAAATGCGTCAACGTTTGACATATAGTTCAGAATGTTCGATTTTAAATTTAGTTTAAAATAAAAAATGAAAAAAATCTACCTGCACATTAAAATAATATAATAATAGTTCATTCTGGAAGGTATGCTGGGTGATGTTATACAAAACATCATCTAAATCTGCTAGGTACTTTAAAAGTAAAAATCATACTGTAAATGCATTAAAACATAAATAAATGCAATTTCGCGTTGCAACGAGAATCGAATTTGAAACATTCCGACTCACAATCAAGTCAGTGGGCCATTAATTGCTGCCGTCGTAAAAAAATTGTTTATATTTATTTATTAAACAAAGATCTCATAAAAAACAATTGTTCACCAAATACATTAAGAGATATACACAATACATTATAAAAAAGTCTACATATGAAATATGAATGCGTAGATACTTCGCTAATCCTAGAACAGAAAAGATTTCAAGAGTAAACACAATTAAATTGCGTTCCCACAAGTTGAAAACATTTAATTTGGCTCGTGAATCTAGTTTCTTGATTCATGCAGAACTTCCCTCTCACCTATACTAATTGATATTTACTGCTGAGGGAAATTAAATAAAAGAACGAAAAGTTCTCCATTTCAATTGTAAATGGAGAGGGCTCACGGAATGACAAAGAAGAGTCCCTCGGAACAAAGTTAAGTGGGAAGACTTTAATTAAAAAAGTCGGTGCAACTTGATCTAATTCAAATGCTTTTTTTAAAGTCATATATTTTCAGTGTTTAACGGAAAATACCTCTTAGAAGTTTTTTCAACCCACTGGAAAATTGAAGCGTGTACACTGATCGACCAGTAATATTTTGTAACAATTAAACATATTTATTTAATCACTAATAAATGCACAGTTAACGAAAACATTGTTTGGTTTATAATTCACTATTAAGAAATATAACACAAAAATCTCATCACAAAGTTTTTTTTTACATTTTTTCTATTTTAACCATAATATTAAAAACTATTTTCAATAAAATCTATCAACACCAACAATATGTTCGTGGAAATAAAACTACTGTCAGTAGATTATTTTTTTTAATTTCGTCATTTTATGCAATCACTAAAAGGTGTATTATTTTTCAAAATATTTTTTCAATGAGGTCAAATATATTTTAGTCGGTTGAAGTTTTTCACTTTTGTTATATTATACTTAATATCGTGAAGTAATTATACTTAAATGCAATGTAATAAAACGCGAATATTTTTCTAGTTAAACAGTCAAACGTGTTTTCTTTACTAAATAAATAGATTACATATTTCATCACACATCTGAAAAATAAAGTGGAAAAGAGTTTTATGCTTGTTATGAACGGAAAAATCTCTCGAATGTAACGTGACTATTCAGCTTGTAACATCAGTTCCGTCTTGAAATATGAAGCTTTAAAATATCCATAAAACTTTCAGAAAACAAGATAAGTTGCTCTATTGTTTATTCACATACGAGTTGTTCATTTTTTTTAATAAAATAAAAAAAAACTGTTGAAATCTTGGAAGAAACCGGGTGCTAATCACTAGTTGTTGCATAAAATTACGTTTCCTTTGCCTTATTTTCTATTCCGACCATAATTTTATCAAACAGTTGTTTCATCAAATCCCCAGTCACGTACAGTCCGCTGGCAAAAGAAATATAATTACCCGGAGAGCGGCATCTTCGTAGAGATGTATTTTCGTTTGGCAACGAGATGGGGTTCCCTAGTATTGACGAACCCCGATCCCCGGCATCGCGCGCCCTGCACGTTCTAGGGATATTCAATATGCCGTTTTATTGCCTAACCCAATGCCCCACAATTGGAGGTGGATCGATCTGGCTCCTAGTAAGGAATAAAGAATCACTTGCAAAATTGGCACATCCAATATACTTTTAGATTGGAAAAAAAGTTCTCTTGTAGGTAGAACGTAGTATAAACTTTCGTTAAAAATAAGTTCAAATTTTTACCGTTTACCAAATGAGTACAAATTCGTTAATTTGATAGAACTCATTTTATTTTATTACATGTGTTCATGGTTAAGATATTTTTTTGTTTTTCATACAACTGGCCGCCAACGCCATAAACATAAAACCTTAAATCATTTCAAAATACAAGAATCCATTATTGTTAATTTTATCGAGACCTTATAGTGAGATCACATTAATGTGTATTCAATAACGTCTTGTTCATATTTTAAAGTGTTTTAGTATCACTAATGTTTTGACTGCAATTTAAAATATTTAAAAAAAAAAACATGTTTTTAAATTACTAGATATTTTCATCGCTACATATTTTTGCTATTATTTCATTATTGATTAATAGTACCTATCAGAAAACGTGTTTACTCAAAGATAATACAAAACTAGTTTTACCAAAGAATTCCTTTTTTAGTAAAAAAGAAATGTTTCACCCCAAGATGAAATGTACTTTATAACACATAAAGTGTGTTGATTCAAATTCGACCACCTCACGTTCGCGTTTACAACCTTCAAAATTGAAGTAAATCAAAAATGTATTCATATCGCAACTGCAATCCGTGAAGAATATGGCGCTTACTAAGGGTCTCGTTACAATCGCAAGAATAGCCTTAACACATTCATCCCATATGAATCTAGAAGGTGCTAGAGTTACAACCCCCCAGCAATAGTAGAAATCCTGCTGAGTTCTATAAAGGATTTGAGGCTTTACGAGATGTGTGTTTTGTAATTTCTGAAATTTGTTTTTTTTTTGTTTGAATTTACACGATTCAGTGCTTGCAATTCGCGTACATTTTTACTGGTGAAATTTTGTTTTTAAGACTGAAATATGTCCAAATGTTTGAACGATGAGCTTTAGCGGCATGAAATTTATCGTTATTTTGACTGTTCCTTTGAGGTAATATTTGTAATTAACAAAGTCATTCTTTTGCACTGAAATGTTCATATAACTATCAAAGTTAAGTCTATATGCTAACATGTTTGTTCTATATTATTCAGATATTCAATTAAAAAAAATAGTGTTGAAACTAGGGCAAAGCCGGTTGATAACTGACATATTGTGAAAATAAATCTATTATTTACGTTTTTTTGTGGGAGATTTAGAGTGTAAAAAAAAAAAATATTATATTTATACGGACAAGTTTTTTTTTGCCTGGGTTAATCACCGTCATTATTTTCTTTAATTAAAAAAGGGGCGTTAAAAAAGTGTTCTGAATAAATCAGTTGTATAGACTCAAAAGGCTGTGGTTGAATTCCATGTCTGAAAACAGGACTGACATGAAGGTTTTTCGGTAAATAGTACGATTTTATAAATACGTTTTAGAAATGTTTGTCTTACGTTTATCAAAATCTTGCATAATTTGTACATTATAACAAAAGCTTTGAGGTAAAAATATTTATGATCCTAGAATTTATACGAATTCACACCGTAATAAGCGAGTTTCGCCGCCGATTTCGGCCGTATAACACGGGCGATATGAAATCTGAAAGGTAACCATCTCCCGCTGAGTTGAGCTTCTCAATTCACTTGGCAAATCCCCCGGGCACATAAAATAAATCTGGCCATAAATAAAAACCCCTAACAAGGCGATTCTCAGGTTCCGCTATAAGTCAGCGAGTATAAGTCTGGCCCAAAGTAATGCTCAACGAATAAGATGAAGGAAGAGAAGAAAAAACTCTATTGGATGTGCTACAGAACGACTTGCGTGGTTTCATTCGGTTTTCAGTTAACTTCAAACATAATAATTGGCAACCAATATGTTACCTAAGCTGCAATTTTTGTTCGATACGACGTATATGGATGCTAGAGTTGTAGTATTATTATTATTTTTATTTTTTTCAAAGTTTATTTATGTGTATTTTTTCGGTTAACAGTAGGTTAATATCTTTAGTTAAGAGTATAAAGATTAGTGCCATATGAAAACAAAATCGAAATTAATGAAATGCTTGAAGCGTGCAATATATTGCTAAATTGAGTATAATGCTGATACACGAACACCATCCACAGTCGAAACTTTACATTTAATACTTAAAGTGATCATCTTGGATAATATTAGATAGATCGTTTCCCTTAAAATAATTTTGTAATTTAAAAATTATAGATAATGTGTACATTGTTGGTGAGTACCTCAGAGTGATATTCACAACCATTAATCGTGTTCATCACACATGCTTTATCTGCCGAATCTAATGAAATATTTTTTTTAAAACGAACTCACAATTTGAATGGTCTTAGGATATACCATTTTCATTATATATAATAAAAACAATTCAAAACTTATCTACCTAAGTATGACAAAAAATTATGCTTTTAAACCATGATGTTTTTTAGTACGTATTCAGCAGTGGTTGTTCGTAAAGAAAAACATCGTTAGAAAATAATTAAATTAGTGCACTTACCTCTATAAATTAGTTGGATTCCATCTGAAGTCAGAATAAATCAATAATACAAAACAACTATTTTTTAAGAATTAATTAATCATTTCAAAAACAAGTTACACTTCATATGTTGTACAGAATTACATTAAAATATAAATAGTTCACATGGAAAACCTCAAATTCTGTCCAAGTTTGGCGGTAACTTACGTCTTTCGTTGCTTTCAGTTCCATCTCCACCCTGCATCCCATAAACCAGTATACTCCAAGCCCAACAGAGGCCACGAGAATATAAGTGTACTCCGTACAGTAAGCAGAGGGGAACAGTCTAGCTTCGGCAGTAAATCAGACGGCGGTACTTTCAATGCGCCGTGTATCGGAGGACACTTTAATGACGGCAAGCTTTATGATAAAGCGATTTAATATGGAACCATTATCTTGAATTGTGATACTTTTTGGATCCTTTTTACTCTTTTTAGAGAACACGATATAAAGTCTTATGGTGGGATCTTTATAAGTAAGTAGTAACAGGTTATTATAATTGTTCTATTCTTGTGCGTTTTAATCAATGACAGGCTGGTTGTTATCCTTCTCGGAACAGACATTGTCTAGTAAGGGGAGTAACGTACATGTAACATGTATAAAATAAAAAAATAACTATCAATTTAGCTGTCATAAACAGAAAAATGCAAATCGATTCTTTCACAAAAAAGCTAACAAGTTTAAATCGTATGCAAAAAGGAGGCATTTTAAAATTAAGTTTTTTATAATCGTCATGTGATTCACATTGGTTTTCGAACTACCCGAAGGTAGTGGGGGTTAGGGTTCCCCAAATTAAATAATGTTGAGAAGTTAAAAAAAGGAGAGAAGCGAAAGTGAAAGGTTAGGAAGCATGTCGGTATTCAGATGTAGTCATTAAAAATAGCTAAAACAGATAACGTTTTAATTCTGACTTGTAGTCTTTCTAATTGCAACTAGAGCAATACTTTGGAACGAGTTGCAAAAACCCATATAGTATTTATAAAATGCGTTTATATTTTGACACGCTACGATTCAAATCTGCACTTGTTTTTTTGTATGAATAATAATCTTGAAAACTTGCGGATTAACTTGTTCTCACTGATAGCTAAATCAAAACACCAAAAATTCATATCCTTCCGTAGAATTGATAATTTTTCACGGAAATGCTAGTTTTTTGTTGTTTAATTTGTATAATGGTTTTAAGTTGTAAGTATATGAACATGTTACACAGAGATACGATAAATATAAACATACTTGGAATGATAAATATTTTCATTTAGTTATCAATGAGTGTCTAAGTAAGTTCAATTTCAAATAGAGCCAGAACCTATTTATATTTAGTTTGAAGTACAACGCAGACTAGAATTTATCGTCAGATCGCTATCGAACCGGAATTGTCATATTAATTACTGGAATGCTCGGAGCTCTCTCTCTCCAATTCAGATAATACTATATCTGCAGCTATCCAACAAGTGTTTTCTGTAAACGCCAATTATTCAGAACGAATATGACAAAGACCCGAGCGCTGGCAATCTATTTGGGGGTCTGCTGCCTCCACCTCTGAAGTAGTCGTGATTTTGCAACGCGGGATGCAGCGTGATGATGAGGTCAAAAGCAATTAACAGCCAATCCAAAATGTATGAATATTTAAAAACTGGTAAACTTAATTAACGCAAAAAAACACCTCCACGGTCTCCTGCTATTTCCTCACCAGTTCCTTCTATCTAAGGCTGCAGTGTTTACCTCCATACCGTCACTAGTAAAAATAAATAATATTAGGCTTAGTAAAAAGAAGATGAAAACAGAGATGGTGATGAGCTACAGGATAGGCTTTTGTTCAAAATTGGACCAAATGTGAAAAACTGTGATTTTACGAAGTGGTTCAGTAATATTCTATGAATGAATAAAGTGCTCTATTTTAACTTTTAAAACATCGAAAATCGAAAAAAGCAGTTACATTGTGACATGTCGTAAATAGATTAAATTGAAATTGTTATCTGTGAACAGGTTGACAAAGGTTAAGTTTAAAAACCGTAATTTTTAGTTTAATCTGATAAAAATTTGCTTCATTAATGCAAAAGTAAAACTAAAAGGAAACAGTCATAAATAAGTAACTATTCCAATTTTAGTGGGAAATATCAAAATAAAAATAATAGATAATAAAAACAGTAATAATAGGAACATTAGTCATCAGCTCTGCAAACCGAGGAGTTGTGTTAATTATTGATGATATGATTATTATCAATAATTAATTCCTATTACTAATCACTTTTCACAAAGTGAATAATACAAAGGGGTATATTTACCTTTAATGAATACTTATTTAAAGGATGTCTTTATTGTATCAAAACTGAGACAGATTATTGTAACGCATCTTATGTTTTTTCTATCCCTAGTCCAGAACAATTTGAAGTAGCGCAGTATTCGCTCGGACGGGAATATAGGGAATAGGAAATATTGGCCAGGGTTGGAGAGGGGAAAGATGAAGGGGGAAACTGAAAGCAATATTGCGGTAGCCTCTTGATGTCACTCCCGCCTGTTTCTCCCCAGGGCCGTAATAAGTAATGAACTCATTTTGACATTCATTGCAAATGTAAAAAAGCGCGTTATTAAATTTAGAGCTGAAAGCAATTATTTATTTTATTATACTGTAGGTCGGGAGATTTTTTGAAAATAATTATATAGGCGTGATAACAAGCATATAGCCTATTATGATATGTTTTTATTATTTTAATCAGACCAGAATCCTAAATACCTGGACCCAGTGGGGTTATGACATTCCCTTCTTGGGAAATACTGTGATGCTGATAATATATTGCTTGATATTTGACAACTTGTCATTGATGGAAATACGTGGATTACAGTTTATGAAACATATAATCATACCGATTATCAAATCGAAATTGTCCGACATAACTCTACAGGAAAATTACAGACCGATTTCCATTGCTACCTCTATCGCCAGAATATTTGAACGTGTTCTGTTGGACCAGGTTGGACCCCACATGAAAACGAGCGATAATCAGATGGGCTTTAAAAAGGAGTGCTCCACGGATACAGCGATATTTTGCGTAAAACGAACGTTGGAATACTATCGAAAAAAGAAAACAACTACTTACGCGTGCTTTCTTGATCTCAGTAAGGCGTTCGACAGAGTCCATCACCCCTTACTATGGACTAAACTCGTTGAAAGGGGTATACCATCGAAGGTCGTCCACATTCTCAACACTTGGCACCGGCAACAAGAAAACCTGGTAAAGTGGAAAGATGGATTTTCCGAACCTTTTCATCTGAAAAGCGGAGTTAGACAAGGAGGATGCATGTCCCCATTATTGTTTAACATTTATATGGAAGAACTGACCCATAGATTAAATAATGCTAAGGTGGGCTGCCATATCGGAGGAGAGTATTTTAATAATGTGAGCTATGCAGACGATATGGTACTCATGACGCCGTCTATAAGAGGGCTACGTATCCTCCTGAATATCTGCGAAGAGTTTGCTCAGGAAACAAACATGATTTACAATCCGCTAAAAACGGCACTGATGGTTATCAGATACGGGCAGGGTCCGAAAAACATTCCTCCAGCTTTCTTGAACGGTGAGGTTCTAAAGGTAGTAGAAGAAACCAAATATCTAGGGCACATCATCACCAGCAAGCTAATGGATGACGACGACATCGACAGGCAAAGGCGAGCACTCAGTGTGAAATCAAACATGCTCAGTAGAAGATTTCGGCTCTGTAGTCCACCAGTGAAAAGGACACTCTTCCTGGCGTTCTGCACTACCCTATACACGTGCGAGCTCTGGACCAATTTTAAGAAGAGTAGCATGGAAAGGCTTCGGGTCCAGTACAACAACGCCTACCGCATGATGTTCAGTCTTCCCAGGCACTGCAGTGCTTCCGGTATGTTCACCGAGGGGCGAGTTCCAGGATTTGCAGCCCTTATGAGAACCAGGGTAGCAGGAATGCGGGAAAGGATTAACAACTCCAGAAATAACCTCATCATGGAATCCAGTCAGATCCCGAACTCAAGCATAGAAGCGCATTGAGTAAATTATTGGCCCCATCAATCTTAACGCTGCCAGGATGGACTCCCTCTTGATGGCGTTTTGTAGAAATGAGGCCTAATATACTCCATTAATATTTTCTTACTTACATTCTTTATTTATTTTTTATTTTTTTTATTATTATTTTATTTTCATACATTTTTTATTTTATTATTTACTTATTTATTTATTTCTTATGAATTTCTGTTCATTATTATTTTGTTACTATTATTATTACAATGTATTGATATCAATTATGGAAGGTATTGCATTGCACTACTCCTGCATACCTTCCGGAATAAAACTTTTATTATATTATTATTATTATTATTATTATTATTATAGGTCAAAGCTATGCTGTGATTTATTGGAGACGTAAATGGCAGAGGGGGTAAGATCTTTGACTCTGGACTTAGAGGTCACGGGTTTAATTCTCGGCGTGGAAAAATAGAAAATATTAATCGTGAATTTAAAACGATGCGATATTCACAGGAGTTGGTGAATTTACTTCTATTTGGCGTAACGTATGTGATATCGATAAATACGGCCTAAATGCGGTCCTTTGCCGTTTTAACGGGAAGTCATTCATACGCAAGGCGCGTGCCGTCTTTGGAGTGCATATTGTGAGGCTCCGACACTCCCTCCAGCCCCCTCCTTTCCCCTCTCATCCCGGCTCGGCTCCGCTTCGTACTCAATATATACTTACCCCGGAAGATAATCATATATCTCCACCCGGAGAGAAACTGTTGATAAATTCAAACCTTACGTCTGAGTTTAATGTACTCGTTGATACGTGCTTTTAAAAATAAGTGTGCTCTTATTAGAAGTAGTGATAATTGAATTGTTTTGATAGGCATAAGTACTCTTAATATTCGATTCAGAAATATGGAAAAAACATCGACTGATATTCGGACACGGATAATGATTTTTAAAATTATGTGAATACTGCACAAGACTGGAATTGGGGTATGTTGTGAAACTTAAGAAGGAAGGTTGATAAGTATCTGGCTAATCAAACTTGATTACTAAACAAGTCTAAAGCCATTTAGAGCAACGTTTCGATTCTAAATTTTGGTCTTTCACTAGGACTATACTATAGAGTTTCTACCATTCTGGAATGAATTTGTTCCGTAAAAAATGTCGAATGTTCAACAAAGTAAAAGAAAAATACTAAACATAGCTAGAGCCATATTAAGCAACAGAGGTAATCAACAATAAAAAAAATATATAATCCGGATCATAGAGAAATCAGGGTGTTATTATTTTATTTGAATAAAAATGTAGGAACTTTAAAAAAAATATTACGAAATTCTTTTAAAAATTACTTAATAATTCTCCTTTTTTTGAAAATATTAATTAAGTACCATGTATTTACTATAAATCATTCAATATCTACCATTTTTTTTAAATAAATTCTTACATTAATCTATTTATGTTGTTCTAATCTAAATCAATAAAACTTAAATTCAATTTTACTTTTTAAAAATGACACAAACCCCGGCTGACAGCACCGTAATTTCCCACTAAGAGGTTTCCCCGCTTAGTAACTTACTTACGATCCGTGATACGTTAGAAACGGCCTGATTACATTATGGATACCATCAAACCACCGGCCAAACAAACACATACATGGCGGTACCTACCGCGGCGTGATTCCTAAAATGACGTTAAATTTCTAAAATTATGGTGGCAGGACAGCGGAGGCATTAGCGCAACAAAAGGCGGCCATTATTCGCGTTCGGAATGGGGTAGTTCCCCACGGTACAATACACGCCCGGGGGATGTTTTTTCACTAACTTATTTCTATAGCGTATACAGTGAATACTTTATCGGGTATCAATCTTTTCATGTAGAGGGAGCTTGTTTTGTAATAATTCGAAAACAATTGATATGTGTACAAGTGTATTTTTGGTAGTAATAATTTAAATTTTGAAACCTGAATCAAATTTTGAAGTGTTATTAATAACGACTTTTGATATAAATAAAAAATATATTGGTCATGTGAGCTAATATTTGATGAAATGAACTCATAAGTATAATATACAAACAACAATCTATAAGTCCTTACAATAACGTTTAAATAATAAAATTTGGGCTCCCACTTTATTGCAGCGCTTCGATTGTATTGCCGAAAGTCACTAGCACCGGGTCACTGGTCTCAAAGAAAGGTAACTCCGTAGGTTGAACACTTTAGCTCGAATGGTTTCATCAACAATTACAATTTTTTAATGTTTGTGACTTCATAATCTGAAAGCCAAACCAACTTGTTTTATGTTGTTAAAGTTTGGTAGAGTGCAAATAACATGTACACAACCATGCAAAAATAAAAATTATTTTCACTTTTATTGTGATTTTATTTGTAAAAAAAACTTTTGATCAGTCAACATTAGTTGTATTATTACTCTCATTAGGTTATTACTCTACGGGAAAATGATTTTCAACACTAATAATTCATCCCCTCACTGAAAATTTTAAATTACAACATCCATCAAGTTATTTGTTTCCTTGGAGTAAGTATAAACTTACTCCAGGCTTAGTAAATATCATTTTTTTTTTAATTTTCGTTTTGTTGGTACGTTTGAAAATAAAGAATGAGTTGGTATAGAAATGCAAACTCATTAAGGTACGTTTTGAAATTAATATTTTTAACAAAATACCTGTTTCTGCTGCATTTTTCAATGATATTAAAAACAATTTTGAAACACTCCCTAACTGTAAATCAAAAGTGCAAACGAGGAATTTGCCACGCTAACAATAACTACCGTACGTAACTTTGACTAATGCATTTCGTGACTTTTACCGCCGATGTCAATTTATGTCGCATAATTACCGACGAGATAGCACACGGTATTACGTATTGTATTATGTAAAAGGATATTACTACGAACCTATTGATTTTCTTTATTCCTCGCTTGTTTGAAAGCAAAGGGCAAACATAATGGAATAATAATATTAGATGATGTAGACTATTTTAACTGTGCTATATTCGTACAAATAAATGGTATTAGGATCTCAGTCCAGAAACAAGAAAGAAATTACAGCTGAGTGAACCTTTCTTTAAGTTGACCGGTGATATTTTTATACAATCAGAGGTAATGATTAAGGTTTAGGCAGAAACAACAATGATTGTTGAGGCTTCCAATCTGAAGGACCAACTTGTTATCGGTATTACGGTTGGTCTCTTCTCAACACAATCTCCAAATTCAATGTTAATGAGTCCTTTGTTATATTATTAGTTAGTAAACCAACTTGTAAGCAGGTAAATCTATACATACATTGGAACTCAAACTCACGAGGTTGGAATCATCCTTAAAAGATGCGTAAATTTATACAACCACATTTATTTAAAAAAAAAACTTCCGAAATGGAAACATTTTACTGAGCAAAGACAAAAAATTATAGAATAAAATTTCAATACAAACACATAAAATTCAATAAATACACCATCGGCACTACAACGTTTGGGGAGCCTTGGCTGCTTCTAGGAAACTTTTATATTTCTGCAAGTTTCTTGCTGTTCTATGGTTTCCTATAATTCAATGAAAATTAAAATTCATTATTTTTTTGTAAAATAAAAACACAAATGCTTAATTACGATTAACCTTTCTATTTACTAGTGGGTTAGTGAAAATACCTATGTTTCATGTCTGTCTAAGAAATTAAGCAACAATAAGTATTTTGCTTTATTTATGTTTAAAATTATTTCATGATAAAAGATATTTGATAAGAAAGCTAAAATAATAACGACATATTTACGTATTTAATGACCTACCTATCTTGATTAAGTGGCTACTGACGCGCTCACTGCGCTCTAAATAATGATGAATAACACACTGACGGAACAATAGAAAAGGAAAATAATTTGTGCTTTCTTCTTCCACAGCAATCCCCAATACGAAGAGTTCGAGTTCGACCAGAAGCCGGGCTATGAGAAGACTTTCGGCGGGGGCGCCGGCTCCCCGGAGTCGCTGCCCTCCCCGGAGCGGCCGCCCCTGCGCCACATAGACCGCTACGTCAAAGCGGAGTGCCCCTGCCTCTCCAAGCGCTTTACCATCGCCGTGCTGACATGCGTGGGCTTCATGATCTCCTTCGGCATGCGTTGCAACATGGGCATGGCCAAACTCATGTCATCCAACGAGGTGAGCACCATTCTGTATGTTCCTCTAGCGCCATGTATACCGCTATGTCAAGGCGGAGTGCCCCTGCCTCTCCAAGCGCTTAACCATCGCCGTGCTGACATGCGTGGGCTCTATGATCTTCTCCGGCATGGGTTGCAACATGGGCATGGCCAAACTCATGTCATCCAACGAGGTGAGCATAATTCTGTTTGTCTCCAGAGTGCCACATAGTGCCGCTATGTTGAAGCGGAATGCCTCTACAGGCAGGTGTCATAATGCAATACAAAAACAAAAAATCCCTAGCATAGTAAACAACTCTGCTTAGGAAATAAATTATTTTCACAGTTGTGGACTGTTGAGCGAAGTAGAAAATCAAGGTTAAGTTAGATATTCCCTATCATTGGCGACAATTTTTATCATTGCAATATTGGGTGTGCCAATGTGCAGTGGAACGGAACACACTACTTGTATTGCTTTATGTACATAATGTAGACACCAAAATAAAATTTTACTATTTTAATATGGCATAAAAAAACATATTCATAAATTAGCAAATAAAAAAGTAGTAGAAAATAAATGTTCTTTTGAGAAACCATGTAATTTTTGATTTTTGGCAATAAATTATCATTATTTACGATTCAACATTAGTGTAAAACGTACTGTAATATTATGCAACGATAGATTGTAAAATGAAAGCAAAACTAAAATAACCCACTGGCAGAATGCAATAAAATGTGACTCAACAACTCCTGGGCATAACATAATAAACCACGTTTGTCATTATTTTGCATATTCGGTCCGATTTCCCCGAAAGGATAAGCAATTAATGTCCGCATCATAAATTTGCGATGTCCTCTTTTAATCAGCTTTTCTGCCAGTCGTTTTTACCGCCGACTGTTAGGGATGGTCAGAGGCGGGGGCAGGGGAGGGTGGGCGGCCACCCCACCACCCACAGCCCACCTCCTACACCCTTCCCCCCCGAGGGATTGTCGCGCAAGGGCGAAAGGGAGTGTGGAGCTCGGCGGCGCCCCACCGTAACGGGGTATTGACTGTGAAGCGCGCTCAATTGTTGAGACTAATGTTGCTTTCGCTGTTAGAACACTCGGAGCGCGCTGGGATGCGGAATTCTTGAAGCTGTAGATTAGTCAGCTACTTGTGGTACACGCATAAGCGAGAATTGATAAATTTGGTCGTCAACCGTTTTTGGTAAATCTAACCTCAATTTCTTGCATCTCGTTGATTTTGATCTACCTCTGCGGTATATTACTATCTACCAGAGTGGTACATATTCTTACCGTCGACCTGGTGAAAGACCATCATTCAGAATCGAAACGTTGCTTGCAATGGCCTTAGCCATTTTTGGTGACCTGATTTGAACAGCCAGGTACTTCCCAACCTTCCTATTTCTCATCTCCTTCCCCTCCCAAATACCTTCAGCCTTACAACATATCTCGATTGGGAATGAAATAGTCTCACTGGCTCTAGACGGTTGGGACTCTAGTGCGGCAAAACTTATTGCATTGTTTTGTAGGAACAAATCTGAAACCGAATTGAGCGAGCATGCGCTTTAACCCTGCTTACTATGGTCAAAAACAAAAATACCACAAACGCCAATATTTACTATTTGAAAAAATTTCAATCTTTTAAAATCTCTTTTTTTTTTCTTTTTTAAGGGTCACTCAGGGCACTCAAGAATGATGCTAAACGTCATTTTGTAGCATTCTAATACAAGCAATACTACAAATGATTTATGGGTACTTAGAAAAATGTCTGAGGGTTTTAGTGAATACAATTGTTTAATTGTTACAAATGTTATCCTTAACATTCTATGAAAAACGTACTAAAATGTCGGTAAAAGGTGCAGTTTGAAAACCAGCATAGGCATTTTTGAACGTTTTACCGAAAATTTCAGTAAGCATTTCATAAATAATTTAAAAGATAACTGTTTAAGAATGGTATTTAATGGAAACCTTTATCGTTTTCTTATCCACGTGTATAGAATCAACAGATAAATAGTTTTCAGTGTTGTATGTACTAGAAAGCCAAAAAGTTTGTATTTTTGGGTGCTGGCCCTTAATCTTTAAATTTTCGTATCACCAATATTTCCTGTCTTGCTTAATTCGGTAAAGAAAATAATTCACAGTATTTTAAGCGTATTAGACAGGAGAACCAAAACAATAAGCAAATATACATATATAGAAAACACATTTTTGATATATTTGATGATTTTCCCTTTCTTTAGTATTTCAAAGTGTTCAAATTGGACGCAGATAAAATTTTAAAAAATAACTGAAGAAATAAACCTGAAATAAAAAGCGGATACGAATGACCGTATTTGTAATATACACCTTATGTTACGGTAGCATAATGGTAACGGCGCCCCCCAGAGCGACTGTTTTGTAATTCTGATTGCATTGATGTCCCAACTAAGCGAAACGCCCGCAAACAGTCCCATCCCCCCCTCTCCTTTCCTCCAAAACACCATCTAAAAGGGAAAGGATAAAAGGGGTGGAAGCATCCTTAAAAATAGGGGAGAGTTATCTACTGGCGCTGTAGTTAGCTCTTAATAAATGGCGAATCTTAGCATCCATAAAAATATTAATAGAGTGATGAAAAAACAAATTAGGGGAAGCGCATAAAACTCAACGACGTTTTCCTGATTAATATCAGCAAAATTCATTAGCGGTATATAAATGACTTACATTGCTCTATGCACTCTGTAGATGTAAATTTGTATATTGAAAAATTTGTTAATATTACATATTACGAACATAATAGGTATCTTAAATACATAATGATTAGTTATTGTGCATGCAAGTTTGCTAAGGCTTTTTGTCAAAGGCCACATTAGGATGTGTCAATCATTTGCACGAACAAAATAAATAATAGTTGTGAAGCAGTGAAGAATAGTGTTTGACTACATTAATCTAGTATTAATTAAAGATAAATTATATTGTAGCCTTCTTGTATTTACATTCCGTGGAGTTAAATACATCGGCCACATCTGCCCATGTATTACCAACTACATGCGATCAAGGTCCAAGCGAGTATCTGAAAGACAAGATATTATTGTTACAATTAAATAGAATTTTGGATCGAGTAGTTCTCGTTAGTATGTGAAAAGATATAAGGTTCAGAAAATCAGGGCCGTATATAATACCATTGACAATTTTATAAATAAAATTCAAGTTAGAAAATTTAAATTTTTCGATCTGAAAGTTTTTTAACACACCTTTATTAAAATAAATTAAATAACAAACCTTTATTTATTAGTTTATAAGTGAATAGGTGTATGTAAACACTTTATTATAATTTGAAATTTATTAAAATAAATTAATTAACAACTTTGTGTAAGACAACGGATATTATTTTAATTTCTATGACCGACAGGTTCGCTTAGCCTATCACCAGGGTACAAAATTAAACTAAAGAAAAAAATTCAAAGTGTTCGGTTAAATATACATACAGAGGGAGAATAAAATACAAAACAAAATAACAGAATATTATTTATTCATTTCGTTGAATATGTCAAACTGCAAAGTGATTCTTCTGTGACTTATTTTTTTACAGTTTACGACCCCCACCTATGCCTGATCGCGTTTCCCAGGTTGAGAAACGATGCCTTAGATGAAGTTCAACGGGAACGCTGCGTATAGATGCTAATTTTAAATGATTTTTATACCCACACACAATATTTTTTTCTAATTGTGCAGTATGTTTTGTTACCATAGACGATGAAATTCAACTGGACCGTCGGCGTGGAGAGCGCCGTGGACTCGTCCTTCTTCTGGGGCTACCTGGTGACCCAGATCCCGGGCAGCTTCCTGGCCTCGCTGTACCCTGCCAACCGGATCTTCGGCACCGCCATCGCCTGCTCGGCCTTCCTCAACCTGCTGGTGCCCGGCGCCAAGATCCTGCACCCCTTCGTGCTCATCGTCATCAGGGTTTTGCAGGGACTCGTCGAGGTTTGAAACTAATCACAATTTATGATTGCATTATTTGTTTTAATTTAACTCTTTAATCTCTGGAATGCCGGATTCCCGCAAGGTACAACTTCTGTCCTACCTTGCTGGCTGTGATTTCGTAATAACTCACTTATGTTTTACAAAAGAATGTTTTTTTCAATTATGCTATTTTTTCAGATAATGCATTTATGTATTTTTTCAAATTGTGTGTTAATGGTTTAAGTGTTTTTTCAAGAATAGCTACATTCTTACAAGCATACATGTACATTCCGAAAATTGTTCAAAAATTTCTTACTTAAATTCCGGAAATTGTTCGAAAATCATGTCACTAAATAAAGTTTGATTAAGACACGTGGATATATTTTTGTCGTTTCATTGTATTTTGAATAAATTTCCTTCCAAATAAAAATAAAATTGCATGAGATTTTCTTGTAAATACCAACAGAAATATCACTTACAGAATCGTTTTTTTTCTTCCGCACGCAAAAATGAAAGTGACGTAAACAAACTTTAAATGTGTATTACTCGACTTGTACAAACTATTATCGAACTTAACGCAAAGTCAAATACCTCTATGGATTGATTATTTTGTTGACAAGCTATTGCGGTTCATTTTAATATGCGAATGACAGGTTTTAAATGATAACAAAACGTGAAAAGATAACGATGAATGCCTGGCGAAAACTGGCACTTCCAGCACCTGATTCGTTGAAATAAGTAACTATTTTATTAGTTATGATCATTCCAGAGGTGTGGCCAGTTAAACAGGGCATCATTTTAATTAACTGAAATGAAATGCACACTGTGTGGATTGAATAAAAATGTTCCGCATTCCTAGGGTTGATTGGATGTTTCTTCCCTAATTAAACAGTAGTAACTACCCGGCATATTCAGAGTTTCAACCTTTTTGTGATTAACTTTTGGTTAATGATTTAATAAAACAAATTTATAACTTTATTCCACTTTTATTTTATGACTGGACCGGTTTCAGCCTATGACGGCCATCTTCATGTACTAGTCTGAAGATGGCCGTCATAGGCTGAAACCGGTCCAGTCATAAAATAAAAGTGGAATAAAGTTATAAATTTGTTTTATTAAATCATTAAAATGGAATTCCACCACGAATTAACAGTTTCAAAATTGGAAACTTTTGGTTATTATGGATAAAACGATATCAGAATCTTAATTTTTTTTGACACTAACGATATTTGAAAGTTTCATGTCTTATAAATAAAAGGCCATTCTACTATAGAAATAGTTAGAACAAGTTATTTATTCACTGTGACGTTGGGCACAGCTTACACGTCTGTACCGGCCGGCTTTCAAGCGGAAGACGATGCAAAAAAGCATACCACTCGAAACCCCAGGCGTTATAATGTTTGAATTTTAATTAATTATGATTAAGATATTAAGAAATCCTCAAATATTATTTTCCGAAGAATATTTTGGTCATTTATCACATGGAAAAATAAATTCTGGTCTTTACCGCTAATATTATTGCTGAAAAACGATTTGGAAATTTTGGAAAACGTTTTTCAAAAATAATGTGAATGATAAGGGTCAGTTTATATTGATTTATAATGTTAATTACTTATATCCCGACGCCATCGTCAGAAATCGTTTGATATTTTTGTTACAAATTCATTAGAATTAATTCAAATGTGAACTCGAACAAACTCCCCGTTTTTGGAGTATTATATCGTTTAAATGATATTGCCAGATGAAAAAACGATGCGAATTTTATGAAGGATGTTCACCGACCAAAAGTTTTAAACGGGTCGTACACACGAACATTATTAATGCGAAGGTTTCAGTTCTCCGTATTTTTTGCTGCAAGATAAGGTACTTTTCTGAAGTTTGTAGAATATTCAAACAGTGTGTATTTTAAGTAAAACGTATTTTTTTCATACCTTGTTAGCCTGATCTCATTTCTTCTTGCGTCAAATGTACGATGACTTTAATTAACATAAAAAACACTCAATTTTCTATTAAAAAATAATGTTGTTCATACTTACACTTTTAAATGGATTGGAAATGACTAATAGCCATAACAGATATTTTTTAAGTGCAGATAGGTATACTCGTAGTTATTTTTACGCGTGATAGCTGTTTTAAATTCTAAAAACATTGTTAAACATTTTATGTTATTAATGTTCAATATTAAAAATAAATTTAATTCTACGAAACACATTAAAACAAGAACAAATGAAAACATCTCTTCAAACAGTTTCCTGTTTTGCTGATGTAGAATTATAAAACAACTTATTACGAAGAGTTCCCTTTAAACATCTCAAAGCGGTATTATAAATGTAACACTAAATATTCGATCAAATATGAAATGTTTCCCATTTTGTATTCGCGAAGTATCCCCTCCCGATGGCGCCAGACCAATACAGACGTGCTCCTGCATTGATGATGCTAATTTAAAATTCGATTATTCATTTCTGTCACGATCATCTTGTCAACTAACACTGTTACATCCCACCGATCCTGTAAATTAAGACAAAGGCGTCTCAAATGCGATAAAGAAATAATAAAATTTATTGTCTAGTTATCCTTTTATCGAAATTCTCTTTCAGAGAGATGAATTTCTTTTCATAAAAACGTTTGGAATATAATCTCATTTGGAAATCTAGAATCTACTCCTTGTGGTTTATCGGATCAGTCGTACTAGTGTATTCGTGCATTGAGAGTAGCAGAAAACTCCGTGTCTAGATGGTTAATATCAGATTTTATTGTGAGTTTATTCCTTTGATGACACAAAGAAACTGAGCTTGTTCCACAGCCTCCCTACAACACAATACGGACTAAATCTGGGCTCATCTTATGGGCTCATATCCGCTCGGATGGGCCGCCATACAAAGCTCGTTCTCTATACTTACTAACACATAAATATGTATTTGGCTGACTATAATATGTTGCCATTGGCACCGTACCATGGGATTTTGCACAAACCATGGTTTTCTACGTCTAGCGAGGGATTATTTCTCAGACAAGTGTTTTGTCCACTCATGCTTTTTTATTGAGTTTTCTTTCATAATATGGTAGAATTAAACGTAGAAAAACTTAAACATTGAACTAAGCTATGCTTTGGATTTGCGATAAGAATTTATTATGATAATAATAAAACTTATACACAGAAACCTAACGAAAATAAATTCTAATTACCTGTAGTCAGTTCACATGTCATACAATACTTTGGCCTTTACGTAATACGTCCAATAATAATAGGATATGTCGAATATTGTACATCATTTCCACAGATTACATTTTCTAAATATGGAATAGTTACGTGAATATTCAAGTCTATCTGAATATTTATTCAGGGTTTCACGCTCATATTGCGAAATTTTATACATTAAAAAAAAAAGAGAAAATATTTTTTTTCTCATAAAAATAGAATAAAACAGATACCATAGTATTTTACATTGATTGAAGCGTTGAACCTTTGTAAGGTAATGCTCACAATACTTTATTTTGTCTAATATAGGTATATTAGTCAACAGATGTTCGAAACACAATATTTGGTTTTAGTTTTTAAATGAATTTGGAAAATTATTACTCTCTGAAGTTATGCGTTATATGCACGAAACACGGTATACTTGTGTGACGAAGTACTTTTAATTTGTGTATTATTTTGTCAAATTTGGTTTTCCTTCCTAGCAAAAACATTGTTAGAATTTTTTTTTTACAAAATCGTGAATTTAAGCTTTAGCATTTTCGCGGTATGAGCGTGAAATTATATGATAATAATAATATAAAAAGTTGTGCTCGATATTGTTAGTTTTCGTTGAGGTTTTTCAACCCTTTAAAATTTGAACAGACTTTGTTTTAGAGTGGAATTCATATTCGTGTAATTGCAGGGTGTGACCTACCCCGCCTGCCACGGCATCTGGAGGTTCTGGGCGCCCCCCATGGAAAGGTCGCGGCTCGCCACCCTCGCCTTCTGCGGCTCCTACGCCGGGGTGGTGCTGGGCATGCCCCTGTCCGGCTTCCTCATCGCCTGGATCAGCTGGCAGGCGCCGTTCTACTTCTATGGAGTGTGCGGTTTCATCTGGTAAGTTCAATATTTCAATGAATATGTCTTCAATCATTTCCATGGTGTAAGGTTATTTTATGATATATACATCCTACGTATTGTATACGTATTTCAAATATATGAGTACATATCAACGCTGGTAATACAAAAAGGCTGAAGCGATACTTAGGTCAAAAACGAGTTAAATACATGCAGTTTGTTTTCTGTATCGAATGTTCTGACTCTCGTTTGATTCTGAAGATTTTTGTGGCGCTTCATTAAAAAGTACGAGCTGCCCCTGACCACACACTATGTATTTTTCGTTTAGTTCAATTTAGTACCCTGATGATGCTGAATTTAAGCGAAACCGGTCGGTCATAAAAATTCAAATAAAATCTGTGGTCTTATACAAAGTTATTATTTAATTTCCATTAAGTATGTCAAACCACAAAGTGATTGTTTCTACGAGAATATAATTAACCTAATTTATCCAGGTACCTATTCTGGTTATGGCTCTCGTTCGAGAAGCCGAGCAAGCACCCTGCCATCTCCGCGCGCGAGCTGATGTACATTGAGCAGTCCCTCGGCACCTCCACCCACGTGGCCATGCCCACCATCGCCACCACCCCCTGGAGGGACTTCATGACCTCGCTTCCGGTCTACGCCATCATCGTGGCCAACTTCTGCCGCTCCTGGAACTTCTACTTCCTGGTGCTGTTCCAGGCCAAGTACATGCAGACCACGTTCGGCCTGGAGATTGGAGAGGTACACCTTTTAGGTTTTTATTGGTGTCTTTTTAGGGTAATCAGGTTATTAGGGTATCGGTGTTATTTATGGTGGACGAAACGTGATATCATCCCGATTCATTCGATTTGATAATAATAATAAATAATATTTTGATGATTTGTATAGTGCCGTTTTTGTAAAAAATCACCTTAAGAGCGCTGTACAGATCTTATTATATGTTATTAGATATTAATTCCTAGTTTAAATGATGTATTCTATTTCCAAGTATAATTCAATTGATAGGGCATTTGAATGAGTTGAGTTGAACAAATACTGGGAACATACTACTGCCCTTGGTAAACAGAAATAAATAATGTAAAATACAAGCATAAAACTAGAAATAGGTGGTACTTTATAAGAATGTAAAGTAAATATTAAAAAAGTTGAATTGTGTGAATCAAGAAATATAAGTCAAAACAATACCTACAATAATTACAATAAAGAGTTGTGATTACGGATATTGAAAGAAAGGTGAATGCAGGAAACTCCATTAATAAAGGACTGAACGCTATTGGTGCAAATAAAAAATCGACCGAAAAAACAAAGCTAGCAGGCCACAATGGAGTGTTTATATTAACCCTGATATATGGCTGTAAGGCATGGAACTGGTAAAGGAAGGATGAAAGTAGACTGAAAGCTGTAGAAATGAGATTCAAGAGGCGTATGTGCGGTAAAACCATGTATGAATGTGTTAAAAATGTGAATATCTGGAAAGAATGCAAGGCTGATGTAAGCGTAATGAATAGGATCAATAAAAGACGAAGAAAGGAGTGTGAAAAAAAAATATTATGCGAAAGTGAATGGAAGAAAAAGTCGAGAACGACCGAGGAAGACATGACACGATCAACTAAATCAAATCTTGAGTCGGGCCATGTGAAGAGTATGTATGAGACGATGTATGAATGTGAACGAAGTAAGGAGTGTGCACCAAGACACAGTTGGATGACGGCTCGTTTTTTCTGCCTACTCCTGCAGAAAAAACGGTGTGGTGGTCGGTTAGTTAGTTAATTAAGAGTTGTGATTTTAAATTATGAAAATAATAAAACTACTTCCTTTTCAACACTTAATTTTTTTTAAATGTAATAAATAATTTTGTATCTTCTTTAGATTGAGCAGTGAAATACAAGTTCTAGCCAGTTCACAAAGAATTAAAAAATCGCTTTCGGATATCCATGGTTAATTATAATATAAACAAAAAAGGATAATAATTTAAATTTTATTTTCTTAGACCGGAGTGATTGCTGCCATTCCTCACATGCTGATGACCATAATTGTACCCCTCGGAGGCCTTCTGGCTGATTACGTCCGAACAACTGGATTGCTGTCCACAACCAACGTCAGGAAGGTGTTCAACTGCGGAGGCTTTGGACTAGAGGCTCTATTCTTCATCGTCGTGGCTTACTCAACGACTGCTGTAAGTATAACTCTCTTCAAAATTTAAAATGCACAAAATTAAAACAAAAAAACTTTATAAACGGGTATGCTACTTTGTGCGATTTTGTTATATCCGGTTCTAACAGAAAATGGTATAAAATAAAATAAAAATACCTTATATACGGATTAGTTGAATATTTTATGAAATACGTTTTGTTTTTTTTTTTTATTATTAGGTGCGATCAACTACAGCGCTTTCGTTCGGTGTGGCTGCAAGCGGCTTCGCTATATCCGGGTACAACGTCAACCACCTGGATATAGCGCCTCGTTACGCCAGTATTCTGATGGGAATGTCCAACGGAATTGGAACCATCGCCGGCCTCATCTGCCCCATCGTTATCGATAACCTAACCGTTAAACCGGTAAGTGCATTACCTACTATGGCGGTTCTCAAAGTGGGATCCGCGACGGTTTCTGAGAGATGCAAAATGTCGAATTTTGTGATGATCTATAGGTATATTTGCTGTAGAGATGATCGATATTAGAATCCCAGCAATCCTTGGCGAGAATAAAAATAAATACAGATCTTTGTAAAGACGGTCCATATTTAACATTAAGTAAAAAGCGGTCATCAACATGGCGATGGAACTGGGGTTCCGCCAACATCCAATCGGCCATTTTGGTATCAGTATCGCCTTGGTAAAAGACCACTACTCAGAATCGAAACTTTGCTTGAAATGGCCGTATTTAGTGACCAAATCAAAATATTCCGCCACTTACAAACCTTCATCTTCTCCATCTCTTTCTCTTCCCCACTTCCTTCAAACTTACGGGATACTCCAATTGGGGATATCATAGTCCAACTAGCTCCAGATAATATGGAGTAGGTTGTTGGAAATTTTGTGCGGTATTCATGTATAATTTTATTTTTTAGATATATCCCAACCTTTCTCTTTCTCACATCCTTCTCCTCCTCCCTACTTCCTTAAGTCTCACAACATTTTTCAGATTCGCAAGCCCCCGGCAGTTAAAACTATTGCGAAATATCTCAACCAAAATAATCAAAAGAACCACTTTATATTTTAGACGTTAAAAATGAATTGAGGTAACAACTATTTATGGTATAGGTAGGTATACTAGCTGTTTGTTACCTGTGAAAAATCACCGGATGTAACTTTAATTGCCAGGAAAACATGTTAGTTGTTTTAATCCACCCATTTAAAATGTAGAATAGTGTTTCCTAAAATACATTATAGGTAGGCACATTATTAGGTAGGTAGAGATTTGATAAGATTTTTTAAAAATTTAATAATTTCAATTAACATCAGTTCCAAATTTAAAAAGTTCACACTCGGACGGTTGTACAATCAGAGCAATAATATACAAGAGAGAGCGCTGCTGTAGTCAGTTTTGATAAGTTTTTCCGGACTCGGTTAGACCTGGGGTTGGCTAGAACTAAGGCTAGGGCATGTATACATCCATTCATAGCACATGTCAACATAATGTTTTTGGTAATTCGTATAACTACTTTTTCACAGTATTGTTATAAACAAAAATAAAGCATATAACCTAAAAACGGTTGACTTATGTTTATTTATGTCGAATATCAAAACGTGTGGGCAGAGTCAACGGAGACGTAATTCTTTAAAGCGGTGTGATATTTTGGGAAATTTTGCTGTCTTTTTCTTTCTCGTGGTGTACGACGTAACAACACGGAAAAATTAATTTATCCCAAATTTGTATAGGTTGGGTAAAAATAATTAAATTTGAAATAAAAGTAACTTTGTTTTGACACCACATTATAAGATACATAAACCAACCGGTTTCGGCTCTACCTGAAACTTCTTCAGGGTTGAACAAATATGTATTGTTATTATTGTTCAACCCTGAATTAGGTTCAGGTAGAGCCGAAACCGGTTGGTATATGTATCTAATAAATTGGTGTCAAAACAAAGTTACTTTTATTTAAAATTTAATTATGTCTTACCACAAAGTGAGTGCTTCATGTCAAAGCTTAAAAATAATTAACTCTCTCTCTGCATATATTGTTACTCCAAGGTTGTACACAATCACAAGGGAAATTATTTATACCAAGTTGATGTAAACGAACTTAACGTGAGGTCATAATATCTGGGACGTTCAGTTGTTATCCGGGTTAGCAGTAAATAAAAACGGAATAATATTTTTTGAATGAATTCATACGTCTCGAAACCGGAGCACGGATCACAGATCACGGATCACGATGTCTGTCCATATAGAAATTCCTCTACCCACCCCTGGCTATAGGAGCCCTGGCTGCTGACTGCTGTTCCCGATTATCAAATAACTTTCGCTTGGCGCCTCGGAACAATGCCTCCCAGACTCATTCTTGGGAACTTCCCCCGCCAGGGGTGCTCAAAGCAAACAGAATAATTATTTTTAAAACGTAACAAACATGTCATTTTATTTCATGAGGTTCCATGAATATACGAGTAGATTTTTAAATACTCATGAAATTTAAAAAAATGTTGTGCATATAAGGTACAAAGCAAAGTGGTGACCTGGACAAGAAGTGAAAAGGTGAAGACTTGCATTTAATGCAATGGTCAATCAATTTGTAAAACAGTTTATTATGTTTATTGTTGACAATATAAAATGATGTATCAAGTACAAATTACAAACATTATATGTTTCGTTTAAGGGTCAGCACTCAAGAATGACGCTAAACGTTACTTTGTAGCATTCTAATACAAGCAATACTACAAATGATTTATCTGCAAATTTTCTATGGGAAGTTTTAAAAACGTCTGAGGTTTCCAGTGAAAACAAATTTTTGACTGTAATCTTTTAAATTCTACGAAAAACACACTAAAATGTCAGTAAAACGTACGCGTTTGAAAACCGACAAAGGCATTTTTTAACGTTTTACCTAAGATTCAAGTATGCATTTCATAAAAAAATTAAAAGATTGCTCTTTAAGAATTGTACTCACCGGAAAACTTCAACGTTTGTCTTACTACCCGTATATATAATTAACAGATAAATAATTTGTCGTTTCGCTTGTACTACAAAGCCAAAAAGGTTGTATTTTTAGGTGCTGACTTATAAGTACAAAATACGAGCATTATTTGTTTCGGTTTAACGGAGATTCTTGCATCAAAGGACGATATTACTTCTTGTTAGTTTTCTGTTAGTTTTCAATGACTTTTCTATGTACACCTATTATAATGCAGCGCGACTGAGAAGAAATGGTTATTTGTTTTCGTGTTGTATGAAATGTTAAAGTGTTACATTAAAAAATATTATTTGCCATTTCCTTCATAACTCAATTTTCTCAAAAACCCGAAAAGAATACCCGCCGGCAATGAAAGGAGCAGTTTAGAATCACTGTATTCTATGGTCGGTATATTACATTCATACCGCATTATGATCACGTAAAGCGGGTCCACGCATCACTGGCTTTTCGCATTGGAAAACTCCACGCTTTATAAACCGGGGGAGTGGAGATTGATGGCTGGAAATGGGGATGGCTATTCATGGCTTTCGCTACACAGTACCGGGTTCAGTCTCCCGGCAAGCTAACCGGTCGTGAATTCTTATGACTAATATTCGGGGATATAACGTTTTAGAATAAATTCTAGCATTAACACTTTTACTTTCAGACTATATTGTTGTAGCCAATTTTTAAACTTTATTTTAGGTTCTCTGAATTTTTATTTTTTAATCAATTGTGTGATTAGTATTTTGAGAGAAAAATAGCTGTCTATGAAATATTTTGTAGGTATTCCTACAGAAACGGGTTATTTTTTTCTGAGAAAATTAATTGACACGATATTTCAGGAAAAATATTAATAGCATCAAAAATTCGACGGATGCCAAAAAAAAAACTTTACTTTTGAAAGTCATTTTTAAGTCAAATTAATCATTTGTTGCATTTGAGAAAAATAGATATTCCGAAGTTACGACTTTTGGATTTAACTAACTAACCATCACGCCGTTTCCACGCAGGGATAGACAAAAAAGATGAACGAACTCTTCTGTTTTTTTGACTCTTAATATGGCCCTACTCAAGTATTTGATTCACTTGATCGTGCCATGTCATCGTCGGGCGTTTTTTAAAATCACAACTCTTTACTAACCATCACGCAGTTTCCCCGCAGGGGTAGGCAGAAAGGACGGACCGCAATACAACTCTGTCTTGGCATACACTCCTTGCTTCGTTCACATTCATACATACTCTTCTGTTATTCTGACTCTTCAGATGGCCCTATTCAAATATTTAATTCACTTGACCCTGCCATATTTTCCTCGGGCGTTCCCGATTTCTTCTTTCTTTCACTTTCACATCATATATAACTTTCACACTCCTTTCTTCGTGCATTCGCTCTAGATACCCAAACCATCGAAGCGTCCCTTTCTTGATCCTATTCATTACGCTTTTAGATATACAAAACTAAATATTATATAATAAACACATATTTTTCTACAGGTAGTTAGTTACATATATGGGTGTTATACATTATATTTAGGGGAATGGTTTAAAAGTTAGCTTTTTAACAAGAATGGTAGGTCAGCTAAATAATTTATGTTTTTTTTTTGATTCCGTCAAGGTTGCTTGCTTCATTAACAAAAACAAAAAATAGTATTATAAGTAGCTTTGTCCAAAAAATTTAATTTTTGATTTTGGAGAAATAAAATCACTCCTGTGAATTTTATAGACACGAGAATTCTAGAACTCACTTTTTAATGATTAAAATACTAAATATCCTTTATATTTAATTTCTATGAAAAGAAACGTTTTGCACACTACTTTGTACCAAAAGTTATTTCTAATAACCAGACCGCAGAGAACTGGAAGACAGTATTCATCATGGCAGCCACCGTGCACTTCATCGGCATCACCTTCTACGGACTGTTCGCCTCGGGAGAGCTGCAGCCCTGGGCTGAGCCTAGCCTAGAAGAACAGGCCTCCTGGGACAACGGGCCCAAACCCGTCACCAAGGATGATGGGATGAAGGAAACCAACCTGGTAAGATGACTTGACGAATTACGAAGTATAACTAAATCTGGGTGATTGAATTGGTCACAATATCGACCAACCGGTCTTAAGCAAATTGGTGCAATTTTTAAATATGCACGTTTTCTAACGTGAACAAGGATGTATGTCATTACAATTCGTGAACCCATGGAGTGTGGCTTTTCCAGTGGTGACGATTAACAAGCTTTGCAATAATGCCCTTAATTTACACGAACCATACTTAATTACTGTTTTATTTGCACAATAGGTTTATTCGAAAGACGCAGCATATTTACTGCCTAATATTATGTCTAATACTATGACTTTATGTTGAGAATAGTGCAAAACTTTTAATTTTAATCACAGGCGTTCGTTGTGTGAGCGGGCGCTAGAGTAAGCAATGCATTTCACAAAGCGGCTTACTAAAATCGATAATAAAATAAACAATAAATAGATTTAAATATACTTTGGTGGGATTGTAACATTTTAATTTGTACAACAGCAAAATAGTTTTTGCTGTCACCATGAGCGTTAAATATTAGATACTATTTGATTGAGGTGAAAGTTGTATCAATACATAATATTCGACTCGCGAATTCATACCGCAAAGCTTACCTAAATTCATTGAATAACTTAGAATCGTCTTCACTCCAGTGTGTAGATATTAAAAAAAAACAATCATTTTCATAAATCAAATAAATACATAGCAGGAACTTTGACTTCTTTGAGAAATGTGATGTTAAGGAACACTACTAGACTAGTATTGATGATCATAATTTTGTCTCTCGCCAGGATATGAGTCCCGGTACCCAGATGGTGAGTCAGCAAGCACCCCCGAGCTACGGGGCCACCGCACCAGTGGTCAAGCACGTGGCCAACAACCCCTTCGCCACCAGCTACGTGGAGGAAGAAACTATTCAGCCTGCGGCGCAGGACACCTACATGCATGGAACTGTGGACGACAGGACTTATTAGATAAATACTGTTCAAATATCTTCAATCACAAGCTGTAATATTTTTTTAATAATTTTTCTATGCACTTTAAAAAATATTATTTCGAGCACAAATTTTATAACATTGCACAAACTATTATAAATATTATGAAAACATCCTCCTTTGTTCACTTTTTGCACTGTTCTTTCGAACAATCGGCTTATTTTTATTTAAATCGCACAAATTTACTTGTTTTCTTAAATACGTTTTAGCGTTTGATATTACAGCTTGGATTCTGAAGATTAATTTCTTGTTAGAGTATAAATTAATTATTTATTAATTCTAGTAATAGATTCAAATAATAATAATAATAATATTGAATGTTATATAGAGGAAATTTGTGTATTTCAATTATATCAACGATTATATCTGTTTAGGCTCTCCAAATGGTAATAATGTGTGTAAATATCAACTGCTATAGGAAATGTATACAAAATATATTGTTGTTGAATTCTTGAAAATTAAAATTATTTCGGGGAGGTGACAAGTTTTCTGTGTTGAAATAAAGCTTCTTAAAGTTTTTCAAAGCGGAATCCTGACTTCCCTTTAAAAGTAAGTTGTTTGATAATTTGATTAACTGTTCATAAAAAAACGTTTCCTTGACTACGGAGCTGGAAAATCAAATAAATAGTAAAATTTTCTTTGTTCTTACATACTCGTACATACTGAAAAAAGTTCCAGAAAATACAATAATCTTTTAAAATTGTTTAACGAAAATGTGTTATCTAAATGTATGCGATTGGTTTTATCTCAGATTCAAAAAGGATCACTATTCTATTTATTTTCCAACTCTGTAAATTGTTTTATGATTTTTTTATATAATGTAGACGAGGATATTTATTATATGCATAACGTATGTAAATAAAATAAATCGTTAAAATATATCATATTATTTCTCTTTATGTGCACGCTATGACACTCAATTTGCACAAACATGTATCAAAATGTGTTTACTTCAATATAATGGATAACAATATTTTAAAAACCTTTACTTTATTGTTTGAAGCCCAGAAGATGTCACCATACAATGGCATACATCTATCAAATAACTGTTTATTATTATATTGAAGTAAATATTTTTGATTTCGGGAATGAGCACCACCACTGAAGATGATTTATAAGCACTGCATTTTCGTACTAAAAACACAAATTGCACGAATTTTTCCTCTTATGAGCTTTTTAGAAACCTTGTATCTTTTACACAAACTTCGTAGAATTTTCGAAAGATGTCACACCTGAGCATTGTTCACATTAACTTAGCTTTATATCAATTTAAAAATTCGAAAGATTTTTTGGTTATATTCAATTTTGCATCACCTTAAATTATCACCGCAACTGTACTTATGTTCAATCATTCCTGCACCTTAGATTCTCTCAACAGTTTTCTTAATTTCTCAAATTTGTTGGACCCAAATCATTACCTACGCACAACATTTTTTACAACTAGCAAAACATGTTCTTAAGATATCACTTAGATATACATTAGAGCACCCTGCACTCACTCCTTATAAGGTTATTGGCACCGCACAACATTAGCACCTCTTTAAAAAACTGCACCATTTTATATATACTTCAAACGAAAACAATAATACGATAATATGAAAATAAAAATTAGGAATATTGCTTTTGTGAAATCAAAGCCTTTAAATATTATATTATTTTTATAAAAGAGAATTTAGCGAAAATGTAGAAGCTTACACATGGCGACAAGGGTATAAGATCCCCCGGCAATTGTTAAAAGTGCACTATTGAGATATATTTATTTATTTATTTTAATTATTATCTATAAGTCTAATTAATCAGATATTTTACATTAAATGAAACATGTCAATTTATAAATATGATTCGTAAATACTCACTTGTAATGTTTCCCTTTATACGCAGAAAATGAAAAAGCCTCAAAGGAGTCAGCAAAATCTGGAGAAATTGTGATGGTTGATATATGTTCCGATCAAATTGAAATAAATATGATAACATATTGAAGATTGACAACAAAACTTAGTGATCATCTCTCTAATATAATAATATGAATTATTCCGATGCAGAAATATTCAACCTAACCTCGATACCTACGTAGGCTTCATTATTTAAATAAACATATATTGAAAAGTGAATTGCTTATAACAATCAAAAACATTGTCACTATTCGAATTGCGATACGATTATTATCAAAACTTCGAAAAATTATATTTCAACCATCGCAGGAAAGTCACTGGAAAAAATAATATTCAAATTGGAAGAAAAGATAACATTTTGCAGATCATAAAAAAAGCGTGAATAATATTTAAGATAATTAAGTAGTTTTCATTACTTTATTTTACGTTAAAATATTATCGTATGGGGTGATCTCACTCTATAAGGCTGTGTCGACAATAAATGGATGCGTAGAAAAATGCAATGCTAAATATAAAAAAAAATTATGTAGGAGTATAATAAATTGATGCATATTTATATAGCTTTTTAAGTTAAAGGTTTTGAGTCAGTGTGCAATTGTTATAAAATAAGAAGTTACTTAATAATAATTAGAAATTCGGGTTTTGTTTTTTTTTTTATAACAGTTATAAAACATTCGACTACTAAATACAATATGCCCATTTTGAAATAATTCCTAACTAGGCAAATTAAAACACTGTATTTATTTTTCTCATTTTTATAAAAAAAATGATGAAAATTACAACATTTTTTAATTTTAACAGATTAATCAACGTTTTAAAATTGGTAAAAAAATAAAATATAAAATTTTTCAGATTGATTCAATAATTATTTCAAAAATAAAAAATCGTTTTTATTTTATTTATAACAACACTTTAATAAACTTTGTATTGTATAAGATTTTTTGAACTTAGGATTAAGATAACTTATCATGATTATCTTCTTTATTATTGGTGCTGTCTTAGGCATATGAAAAAGTACCCGGTCAAATAATAATGTATTATTTTTACAAAACTAGACAAATACCTACATCTTTTGATTTTTATGCTATATAAATAAAACTGTTTCAAGTAATCCATTTGCTAAACAATACAATATTTTCATTATTGATTTCAACGGGTTAGCTGATAAAAAAATAATACTGAAGTTGTATTATAAACTGAAATGTCACATTATAACTTGTACTAGAAAATAATACTAAGGATTCTATAACAGTGGCGGGACGGGGGTCGGGCAATTGGGGCACTGGTCAGGGGCACTAACTCCAGAGTGTACAAAAACCTGTTTTATAAACAACACCTTCCAAGCCTGTTCGTTAGTTAACATTTGGTCTCAAATCACAATTAAAATACTTATTATCGCAACACATAGAGTAAGGTTTAAAAAATCAGTTACTTTGAACTAAGGAAAGTATGATAATAATTTTTACTCTGCCGAAAGTATTCAGAAAACACTTTCTCCCCTTTTCAGATGGGTGCCCTATGAGTTTTACACCTTGTCTCGGCTTAGATTTGTGTGTAAATTTATAATTAATAAATTATTTATTATTGTAATATTTTTGAAAGCAGATTTCCTGCTCTAAGATAACCTACGATACGTTCAATATGGATAGTAGCTCGTGTTTTAAAAATACTGTATCATCGTTTCTGTTAATAAATGTTTCGAGGTTAGTACATGCACCTTTTTAATAATATTTATTGATTATTAGTAAGCATTCATTGTTTTTTTTATGATATAGCCCATGCGATGAAATCGCTTTAAAACACATTATTTTATTAAATATTATATTACCCTTTTCGTGATTAAGTATATTACTATGTGAATATTTATAATATTTCAGTTTTATTGCACGTACACATTTTTGCACTATTCTTTCATAGGCCTACTACAGTGGTGTAGATTTTTTCGGTGTTAGAAATGAACATACTTATATGTAATAATCTAGATTATATATTTTCTGCAATTTGAACCTTTAAACTTATATTACTTTAGGTTTTTTGATGCAAAACAATAGAATTTTTGTTAATCGTTTCATTTTTTAATATGAACCTGGTCATAATCATACTAAAATTTTAAAAATAATAAATGCTACTCTAACGACAAAATATATTCGGATATTATTGTTTAGAATTTTTTTTTTTTAAATAAGTTTTTGCACTTTTATGGATAAATAATGCACGTTTATGTATTATAAAGTACGTATTCAAAATTACATATGTATTATATCACTGATGCTTGTATGTTTGCTAGCTAATTGATTTAAAATGCCAAGTATAATATATTAAGTATGCACTGTATGAACTACTTTTTTCTGTTATCTGATAAAACATTCCAATAAGATACTTTGTTTTCAGTCAATTGAATCTAATAAGAAAACAACTCAGAAAAATTAGCTAACGCAATTATCCTTTCAAAATACAATTTTATTAATATGTTTATAAATGTGTACCTATATCAAACTATTTAAATAATAATTGTTCCCATGATTGTAATATTATTAATAAATTTTCAAACTCTGAAATGTGTATCAAGTATTAATTATTATAAAAATAAAAAAAGCAAATTGCGAAAAAATATTGTAATTCATTTTAAACACAAATATGAAGTAGGCAGTGGAGTTAAAAGGCATAAAATAAATAATAGATTTTTTTTTCCTAATCTGCAGGTTCCCAACCAAGTTATACTAAGCCAATCTTTACAGAAAAGGGATATGCAGGATGAAGGTATTCATAAAAACACAATTTCAACGATTTATTATTTCTATTTTTTTACTACAATAATTATTTTAATTTATACAATGCCTATAAATTTACAAATGAACAAGTCCTATACTAATAATTCAGGTAAGTATACTGATAATGGTAACATCGTATAGGTATTTTAATATTTTAAACTTAAGACTGAAAAAATATTTTACACAGAACAAATTACTTTAACCCATCCATATTCCCAATCACAATACACATCATTCACATAACATTATGTACATTATTAACTACTGACTTTATGTGAAAACTAATCATCGTTTTTCTTCAATTGCATTCCTAGATTTACCCGGAAAGCCTTTGGCGTAAGGAGGTTTTGCATTCGTTGAAAGGTAATAAATCCCTCTTGCTCTGGAAGGAAAAAAAGTTTAAATGAATAGAAGAAAATTGAAAACATAGACCACTTGAAGGCAGTTAAGATGAGTCCTCAGAAGAACATCAAGTTAGCAGAAAATAATCGCATACAGAGGAGAAATAAAATATATTGTTTGGTCTATCGAAGGAGCTAGTCGACTATCACGATATGCTGGGTAGGAGGGATTGTTCCTTAAGATCCATTGCTGAAAAAGCATTGGATCTTCCAGATAGAAAAGTCAGACGACATCTTGAGCACATCCTTCACAAAAGCTGTATGCTGTATGTAAACACGCATAAAATCAACACATTATTTTGGTAAACTTTTGTTAAAAACTCCAGAAAACACGATATAATAATTGAATTTTGCACACGTATCACGTTTTATCTTTTATACGTTTTAATAGATTATCTAAAATCTAGCGACTTTTGGTCGGGCTATGCCCACTTTAGGTGTTGGTGATTATTTATGGTGGCCATCTGCAAATGCATGGTATAACAACTAACTATCCATCACTCTGATTCCCCCGGAGGGTAGGGGCAGGGGTAGCCCGCAACACAACTCTCATAAAGAAATTTATTACATAAATACTTGAAACAAAGGCAAGATAAAAAAAGATTTCTGAAGAATTTAAAAAAAATCAAGTTTTCACCTTTGCTTTTTTACTCAGAACGCGCCCCAATAACTGATTGCGATAGGGACTGGAACTCGCCATCGATGGTAACATATGTGTATTCGCTTCGAGTTATCTTAACTTTTTAGTATCGACACCCACGCCAAAAATAATATTGTGAGTTCATCGTGCAGTAACGTTATCGGAATTGAATTGCTGTATGACCAAAAATTATCATTTGAATTTTTTTTATATCTATGTATGCAAAAGAAGCAGTGTAGGATCTGGCACAATAATATAAAGGATGATCGTAAAATAAAAATATTTATACGAATAAATAAAAATACAGCTGGATTTTTACTTTAAAGTAAAGACGGCGTTTTATACGTTTATTGTTAATGATCAATAAACGAACATGGGTTTTAGCGCGATTCTAATAAAGTTTTTTAGAGCCTGACGTGTTTCCTGGCGTTTTTATTTCAACCTTGAATAATGAGTACAATGATAAGTCATAGGTATAACGTCATTTTTCAGATTGCTTGGAAAGCTACAAATTATTACAATTTAAAGCAATTAATATATATTTTTTAAACTTACTCCTGACTGACATGCTCCCCCATCACTACATACTCCGTGTCCTTAGGTTCACACCACCCAATCAAATAAGAAATCAGACTGGGACATGGTCCAGACCAAAAACCTTCCTGGCTGTTTATAGATTCTATGAAATACGGTGTAACCTTTGTGTGGTCGCAAGATAATGTTTCTGAAAAATAATTTGGTAAAACTATTAACAAAAATCATAAAAATAATTTATTCTATTCACTGCCATAAGATACGAAATTTTATTGAAAAAGAGACATCTATTGTCAATTTATAAAAGCTCCTGGATATTAATTTTAAGATAAGTTTTGGTTCTCATTTCGATAATACAGTAAATAATGTTTTATTGGATGTCAATAGGTGGCAGTAACGTATCAATAAACATTTTTGCGTAAAAAATAAAATAGCTACTCACTAAAAATGGTATCGTGAGCACATCCAGGTTGACTTGTGCCTCCATTTAGGTAAAAGTCAGCATGTCCGTTGGGCCCCCACTGCCCCAATATACCAGCCCCAGTGTGTAAAACGTCAACAAAATGAGCATCTGTCGGGTCCAGATCTCGGGAACTGTTATTTCCCATGTAGAAGACAATTGTTGGATCGAGACCTGAAAAAAAAAAAAATATATATATTTAAATCATGGTACTTTCCTAGGCATAATTTGCGGTCACAAAATAGAGCCGAAAATTCGTGATTTTTTTTTAATATGTCGAGATACTCATTAGTTATCTCGCGAGGTGAGTTTAGATGAGTAGAAAAAATCAATGGAATTTGATTGAAATAAGGGTTAATATTGATACAATTTAGTATTTAAAAAACACGTCCTAAGAAAACTGTTAAATTTACGCAATTTCTCAGAGTTTTTGACTAAACTCTTACTTACTTTTGCCTGCAAAATTATCACCTGAATTAAGGAAGGAATTCAAATTCAAAAGTTAGCAAAGGAATACAATAAATTCAGGGTTCCTTTGGAAAATTGCTTCGTTTCGTATTTTGAAAACTATAATAATCAAATATGAGTTAAGAAATTTTCAACGAGTAATTCAAAACATTTTAAATTTCCCGGAAATTGTTATCGATCGTGTAATTAGAGTTGACCCAAACAAAACAAACTTGGGATTGTATTCATAAGTACAGAGCGGTCCTGTGCAGGCGCAATTGGAGCAGTCCGTTAGAGGCGGTGAATTGCTAAGGCGCTGATAGTACCTAATTACAGTGGTTTTTTACGCGCTTGGCGCCTTTACATTATGAAAAAAATATTCTATTCACTGACGGCGATCGAGCCCGTAACTTCCCGATGGCGCGGATTTTTGATCCACGCCTCTTTTTAGAATTTTCTTCAAATGAGTTTGTACCTATCTTCTGATTGAATGAAAAATTCACGCTAGGTGTTAAAAAGAGACAAAATTAAGCAGAAAAAAGCAGTGAAAATGAGAGAGAAACTGGTGTAATTTTGTTGAAAATGAAATAATGAGACAGAGCTCGACGAATTTATAGTCCTGTCGCAGTTTTTCAGCAATACCAGCCATTTTTTTTTCACAATGTTAATGCACTCGAATTCGAAACGCAGGTATGTATTAATAATCAGCGTAAACATAATTTTTACACACTAATATGTTTGTTAAGTTAAAATATAGATACAATTGAATTTAAAAAAAACATCTTTAAAATCATTTTCGAATTTGGTTTGGATTTTTGTTTGTTTTCTAATTCCTTTTTTAAACAATATTTAAAAAATTAATGTCATGTCCCAAATGCAATTGTTATAATTCGCAAGCCTGAGAAAACGCTTGTAATTACCAAAACCAAGGCTCGCATTTTGCCCGCTAGGTGTTTTTTTTTTAATGTAACATTTTTTTATTTTATTTTCTTAATAGTCTTAAGTCTATCATTTTTAACAGAATTCCAAAGGTTTACTTCATTGGGTCCCATGGAGCCTTAGAAAACGGCATCTTGTTTCTGACCCCAAGACTCGCATTTAGTCCATAAAATTAAAGATTTTGTCAGAATGTTACTTTTGGAAGATTTTTTCATTTAATCGTCTTAAGTCCATCATTTTTAACCGAATCCCAAAGGTTTACTCCATTCGGTCTGATAGAGCCTTAAAAAACGGCAGCTAATTTCCGATCCCAAGGCTCGCATTTTGCCTGCAAAAATGTTTTTTTTTTTAATGTTACTTTCGGAGAATTTTTTCATTTAATCGCCTTTAGTCGATTATTTTTAACAGAATTCAAAAGGTTCACTTCATTCAGTTCCACAAAGCCTTAGAAAACGGCATTTTATTTCCGACCCCAAGACTCGCATTTTGTCAATCAAATTGAAGATTTTTTCACAAATGTTACTTTTGGAGGATTTTTTCACTTTATCATCTTCAATTCGTCATGTTTATCAAAATTCCAAAGGTTCACTGCATTCGGCTTGATAGAGCCTTAGAAAACGACATCTAATTTCCGACCACAAGACTCGCATTTGGTCCATGAAATAGATATTTTTTTTACAAATGTTACTTACGGTGGATTGTTTTACTGAATCTTCAGGAGTTCATCATTTTTAGTACAAACCAATGATTTAAGTTTAGGAATGAGCAGAAGTTCCATTGTAGCCTGAAAAATCGTACTCAATGTCTGAACTCAAGGCTTGCGTTTTGAAACAGAAATTGTGAATTGGAACTATTTGTTAATACAGAAATTTGTTGAAGATTCCAAATTGTTGATGACAAATTAATATGTGCTATGGGAGTTCAAAAAGATGAGAGAGGTTTTAAATAATTAAATACTCTTACATACATCGCGTTTCACGCTTTTTTATTTAAATATTTTCAGAAGGAAAACCCGCCAAAAACAAGTGGTTAACAGTGATAACATTTCTATAAATGTGATGCTTTTTGAATATAATAGGCATGGGTCCACGTGAACAATAAATTTAACTGCACGGAATGTTGATACAAGAAGGCTTTATATATTATATATCTTTGATCAATAATAATTTAAGGTATTCAAATACTATTTTTTACTACTCAACAGTTGTTATTCCTTATTTTGTATATATATATTTTTTTTATGTATATTTATATTTATATAAATGTATATTTTTTTTTTATGCATATAAATATTTATATATATATATAAAAATTTTTTTACACTGTCAATTGTAACCATTTTTATGTAAAAGGCCGCTTGGGCGTTTACAATAAAATAAAATATATATTTAATTTAATTAAAAAGACAAGTCAAAGGAACTTCTTTAATAGAAATTTTTCATTTTTACACTGTCAATTATAAGCCTTTTTATGTAAAAGGTCTCTCTTCTTTAACCCCTTGGGTTGCTAGACAGTGTAAAAGCAAACACCAATTCCATTTTGCAAGCAGGGAACTGGAGGGAGACAGCAAGAGACCGGTAAGAGTGGTCGTGTTTACAAAAGATGTTCAGAAAGCGCCGATGATGATGGAGCCAAATACAGATCAGATTGCTACAAACCGTATTATACAAATGGGTCAGGTGTGTAATTTTGAATGGTTTTTATCATGCAACTGGGTACCTACCAGTAATCCTTCCCAGCTTCCCGTCCTGCAGATGGTTGGCCACCAGCCCAGCAATATGAGCCCCGACGCTGTACCCGATGAGGTGCAGTCTATCGGGTGGAACTCCTCGCGGGTGGAGCTGCAGGTACTCTACCAGCTGGGCGATACACTGACTGCAGAAGCGCGGGGACCACGCTATCTAGTGGCAAGTTCACGCATACATTAGTACTCAAGAATATATATTTTTTAAATTCATCCTTCCGATAATATTTTATTTTCCTTTAAAACATTTTTTGACTTATTTTTGGGACCGAATCGGTTTCGCCTTTATTTTTGTTCGTGTGTTAGGTTACAACTCAATATACTTAGACCAAATTCTATTTATTGGTGAACGTAATTGTTTTTTAGATTAATTTGAATAATAGTGTTTGAAAATGTTTTTGGGTTTGTTTAATGGACTTAATTAATAGATTTAAGCATGAACATAAAGAATTATGTTTTCATAAAATATTTATTTTTTTCTAGATCATTATTAGCACTTCACGTTCATCATTTTCCGTTAAAAAATACAGCCATTTTGTTTTGAAACTGACAATAATCTTGAGGAATGATTTATGTCTATCAACAATTATGTTTGTCTGGCTGTTTTCATGACACAATGTAAAGTATGTGATGAACCTGGGGTCAAAAATATGAATAAGGCAACATTGATTAGTCTCACCTCAATTTTTACTCGCCTGTTATTGCAACATTGATAACGAAATATACTTCTTAGAATTTAATGATTTAAAAACCTAATCAATCATATATGAAAAAGGGTCGAAATGAAAATTGAGTCTCCTTTAACGGAAGCCATCTTCCCTACAAGCCTTCCATTGAAATGCTTGGTGTAACTTTAAGCGGTCAGCTCAGGAACTAGAGCTTCATCGAAGCTAGATAACTCTTTAACAAATGACGTAACACGTTAGGACGCACTGTACGGGGTCTGTAGATACCTTAGAGTCTTAATTGTTTCCAACCGTCTGAAGCCAGTGGGACGATGGCGGCCCCGTATAGTGTGAGGCTGAAGGTAGTGGAGATGGATAGGATATGGGGATGAGGTAGGTTGAGAAGTACCTGACTTTTAAGATTTGGTCACTAAACACGGATAAAGCCATTTCAAGCAAAGTTTTGATTCTGAGCGGTGATCTTACACCAGGCTATACATAGAGTATCTACCACTTTGTAAAGATGTTGATTTAAATATCAAAATGATTTTGATTGGTCACCTGACTTAAGCAAGGTTCCTTCACCAGCGATCCAAAGTCTACGATGAATATGTTATAGTTTCCCCTGGTGAAGTAGGCCTTCCGCATGTCTGTACTCGGGGCCAAGTCCCTTCCACCCCCAAACCCATGGATCACTATCTTCACGGGGTGATTGGGATTGAAGTTAGATGTGAACAGTGATTTTGTGTCCAACACGTTAATAAGCTGTCCCAATTCTTGAGTTCTCCTGCAAACAAAATAATTAATATTACATCACATAAAATACACAAAAACACGCATTTGTAATACTGCATCATAATTAATTAACACGAGGATGAGAAAAATATAACTATCTGCCATAAAGCAATCAATTAATAGTCTGCCTTTTGAAAATGACGAAGTCACGAACAACAAAAGACGTCTACATAATAACATAAAAATAATGAGTAAATAAAATCAGAGAAAAAAATGTATGTTTATTGTGTAATTGCAATTTTATGATAACCCATTGAAAATCGTTGAATGCTCGAAATCGATTTAGCATTCGAGGTACCAAGTGGTTTTTCTAATGTGCTTTTTCATCCTACAGTAACAAAAGGCAGCCCGCTCACCGGGTAGACAAAGTTATATCCTTATGTATGCACCTCTAATCACAGTTGACAGAGGAAGAGGGACAAACATATTCCCGGGCTCTGCTCAAAATTTCTACAATTCGATGTATATGTGCTTACTCACAAAATAGCACTAGTACTAATTAAAATTTTCGAAATATTATTATTTTTAATTAATTACTTTTTAATTGATACATAAAGAAAACATTTCGTATTACACCACTTAAATTTATGCTAATGCTGTTTAGTGGTTGTTTTAACGAGAAGGAGTAAACGAAGGTCTTGATGAGACCCGATGTGTAGAAAGGGAGAATTCACTAATGCCGACAGTTCACCAACAGGTTTTCTTAACGAGTTGTAAAAACGAACTGTTCTCGTAAGTTTTGCTCATAGTTTTGCGCAGCACCTTCCGTTGAAACAGATTTAAAACAAATACGTCTATATACCAAAAATAGCAATCCGTCTATTAAAATAACAATCCGATTTTCAATATGATACTAAATGTTTTAAATACTCGTACCTGGTGTACAAAAAGAATTGTATCCTCGGATGCGGGCATCTGTATGGGGCGTCTAAACAAGAGGTTGTATTGAATAAATCTCTGACATTCTCCGGTCTCTTTGGCTGGTCGTCTTCTTGACATTTTACAACTGTAAAAAAAGTTGAATTATTATTTAAACACATGTTGTTTTGAAGTGATCCACTTCCTTCGCAAATATTTCGAATGTTACTGAGTAATATGCAAAATCATTTTGTAACATGAGAACCTGTAATTTCAAACGAGTAATTTTTAGCAGGAATGTAGGCTTAAGTTGCAAAATACACAGCCTTATTTGATTCCGTCAGCAATACATTATATCTAAGTTAATTACTTTATACGCGTATTGCTTAAATAAAGTAAAGCCGTTTGTTTTAAATGCGATCATTTACCTCGACGATATTTAAATAAAATCGACTGCCAAAAAATGTTATGGTACGTAAATATGTATGAAAATTAATGTATTTGCCTAGTTACATCACATGAAACAGGATTTTACATTACACGTTGGTTAAAATATATTTATGTTTTTAACATGAAAAAAATACTTGTTCTACATTTTAGATATTCTTATAACAGCAACAACAACTTTAAAATCAAAGTAATATCCCAAAAGTACATAATTTTTATTTATATAAAATAAACAGTATATAATATTCTTTAAACTATTACAGATATGTATACATTTTTAACAAGAATACCCAGCCCAGGAGAGAAATCAATTCTCGTGTTTGGGTTGGGGAGCAACGATATCATGTTGTAAATACTCGTACATGAAGGTAGATCACAAAATTATACAAAACAATTTAAATCAATAAATGTACAAATAGAGAGTTCGGTTCATTTTCGAAAAAAGATTAATGAAATTTTGAGGTTGTGTCTAAATTGTATTAATTTTTTTATTTTTTTTTATATTTTTTTTTTTAAAATTATTACTATTATTATTATATATATATAATATATATATATATATATAAATATATATATATATATATATATATATATAATATATATATATATATAAAAAAATATATATATATTTTTTCATTTTTAATTATTTAGAAAACGTGTTTACTGGTGGAGTTTTCCAATATTTTTTGATATTTGATTTAAAAGTTACATAATTTTTTTTCCAATTTAATTTTCAACGGGAGAGCATTGAAAAATTTGATACCTTGATAAGAGTAATGGTGTTGTGAGGCACTCGTTTTAAAACTAGGGATTTCTATGTTGCCAATTGATCTTGGTCGGACACTAATTTTGGTGGAAATTGTTGAATTGAAATGGTCTTTGTGGGTTTATAACAACGCATTCTTTTTGAAAATATTATTTAAACTAAGGACTTTAAATTTGTTAAACAGTTCCATAGTAGGAAATAACGATGGTTTGCGTAGTATAACTTTAATAATTAATCTTTGTGCTTTTTCTACAGGCGAGAGGTTGGTTTTGAAGGTCCCTCCCCATCCGATAATACCATATTGGAGAATAGATTGAGCAAGTGAGAAATATATGGTTTTGATCATATTTAATGATAAGATGTTTCTCAATCTGATAAATATATATATAAGTTTTCTTAGTCTCGTAACTGTATTTCTGACTTGTTCGTTCCATTTTAAATTTTTGTCAACTATAACACCAAGATATTTAATACTATTTTTGCCTGTTATGTGTAAACAATTTATATCGTTGCATTCTTTTCTATTCTCACATTCTGATGAATGAATTTTAATAATTATATTGTAATGGGTACTTTTATCTTTTATAGAGAATGGGATGAAATATGTTTTTTCAGTATTTAGTGACAAACAGTTTTGGTCGAGCCATGATTTTAATATATTTATGTTGGTGTTTGCTCTCATCATTGTTTCCTCCCATGACTCTCCTTTTGTGATGAGTACTGTGTCATCTGTATAAGATATTATGCTACCAGCTATGGGGAGGCTGAACATTTTGTTAACATAAATAATGAAGAGGATAGGACCGATGACTGTTCCTTGTGGTATACCAAATGATGTGGTTTTGGGTTCACTTAAAGAATTATTGATTTTGACATATTGGTTTCTATCTTTGAGATAACTTTTAAACCATGATAGAACTGTTCCGTCGATTCCGATTTGTGAAAGTTTTTTGCTTAACTTGGAATGCGATATGCTATCAAATGCCTTGCGGAGGTCAATAAATATGCCAATACACTTTTCTCCATTATCTAAAGTCGTCATTATTGTTTTTGTCAATTTAGCAATAGCATCCTGTGTGCTTAAATTGTCTCTAAAACCAAATTGGCAGGGGCTCATTATCTTATTTTTTATTATGTATCTGTTTAGTTGTTTCTTAACAATTTTTTCATAAATTTTTGCTATGTTAGATGTGAGTGCTATTGGTCTGTAGTTGGATACATTTTCTTCGTCACCAGATTTAAATACCGGGGTGACAATAGTTTTCTTATAATTGTTCGGGAAGATACCTTTGTTTAAGCTTGTATTTATTATATGAGCAATAGGTTTGCTTATTTCCTTGCGAACTGCTTTTAATGTTGTTACAGTTATGTTGTCATATTTGCTGATCCTCTTAGACTAATTATAGTTTTCTCAACATCTTCATCAGTAACTGGGGTGAAAGTGTCAAAACCTTCTTTATTTATTGAAATCGTCTCTTGTTGATTAGTTCTCTTACTATCTACTTTAATATTTTTAGCTAGATTTTCACCGACATTTACGAAATATTCATTGAAAATATTACCACAAAGTTGTGGGTTATTTTCGGTGTCAATGATTCCTTCGTGAAAAATTTCTTTTGGAATTTTTTGTTTTTTCTTTTTATTGGTTATTGTATTAATGATTTTCCAAAATGCTTTGCTGTCTTGACCAACATCTTTTATTTTGTCACGAAAGTACTTTTCTTTTGTGAGTCTAATTAGGAGCGTAAGTTTATTTCGATATTTCTTGTAAAATGTTGTAATTTTTTCATCATTTGGGAATTTTTTGGACTGGTGATAATATTTTTCTTTATTTCTTATTGATATGACTAATCCATGTGTTATCCATGGTTTAATTAATCTATATTTGGACTTTGGTTTAGAAGCGTAAACTTTTGTGCATACATTTATATGTTTAAGGAAAGTCATTTCGAAATTTTCCGCACATGTATTAGGATTTTCTGATTCAAATATTGATTTCCAATTTTCGATTTTTAGATTTGATCCTAAAGTTACAATGATTTCATTAGAGTAGATTAAGTTTGGTGCCTTTCAAACATGAGCACATTTTGATTTTTTTACATTTGAATGTTCCCGGTTAGCGTCGATTCGAGGCCCGTTAAAGTTTTTGAAAAAAATGTTATCAGCTGACAAGCATAATCGCATGAACGTCATGCTTTTCAGCTGACCACAATTTGTTCAAAAGATGAAACGGACCGACAATTAGTGATTGACTGGAGTCGCTCAAATGTGAAAAAAAAAATTACGTTAATCATTATTTTGTGTCATGTCAAATGTGACGAAAGTTCGAAATACACTAACCTAATCTAACAGTGTAACAAAACACGCCTTAACTGCTTTCTGGGAGGATTAAAAGGTTAATGTTATTATTTTGATTTATGTATTATCCATAACTGTTACCCCATTCACTCATGGTAATAGATAAAACATCTTGTGGTGATTTTTCACAAAATGGCGCCATACAAATTATCCAATTATTATTATTATAAGAATTTTACCTTTTTTACAGGGTTTGAATACATTGAAAACGAAAACCTCACCATGAAAAATCGTTTATATAGTCGACCCTTTGGAATAACAAGGTTCCATCTGACACTGCACTGCTATGCGATAATAAACTCTAAAAAGTAGCTTTCTATAGAGCCGATTATCGCATGACATTACCGTGTCAGATGGAACCTTTTTATTCCAAGGGGTCGTAGTGTTGAGTACAAATTTGAAGAAAAGCTGTTACAATCATTCATCATTTGTTTCGAACTTATTTGTTTTTATTTAGTATCAAATTATACGCATTCGAAAATCATAAGAGAACCAAATATTAAGTAGCAACTCTTCTGATTGGGGCAAAGTTTACCAGAATCACTGTGATTTTCCGCCACCCAAATGTTTTAAGAGGTCGATTATTAATCAATTTATTGTTATTTGTTAAAAAAAAAAAACTCTTCTCAAGTGATGTTTATTTCTGACCGAACTTTGTGAAAATCCTTGGCACGTTTGAATTTTACAAATAATTAAATTTATTAATAGAACTTTAGCCGGTGGATTTATAGTGACATACCATTTTTTGTCGCAACCTTTTTGTGCAATTTACAACGAAGTATTTTGCGGAACCTATTCGAAGGCATGTCGAAGATATAACCGCTTTCATATATGGAAAAAGTCAATCCATTCCATTGCCTATATTGGGCTTGTCTGCATTTAATATTATCATTGAATCATACAAGGAACTCTCCATTATGTTGCGAACTTTCTCCGCTGGGAATCAGAATTATTATTTCACAATTTTGTTTATTACAATTATCATTATTACGTGTAGCAGTAAGAATATAATCATTTAATCTGTTTTGAGAAAACGTTTCCTACCTTTGCACAAATAAGTCTTTAAAAGGCTTTAGATGGAAAAAAGATCTGGTAGGCACTCTGCGAACTGTAATAATTACGGACATAAACGACAACAAAGACTTCTACAAACAGAGAATCAAACCGAAAAATTACATAATTATTAATGTATTATGTACTATTTGAACGGAAGCAGCAAAAATTTCATGCGTCGAGCTCTGACATCAAAAAATTAATTAGTTTTTCAGGTGTATTATATATCAAGCCTTTTATATAGTGAAGCATCTACCATTTATATTAAAATAATTAAGTAAATTATAACTGAGAAAAAAAATAAATTTAAGAAAAAAGGAAAATTTGGAAAAGTGAATTGATATTTCTGAAAATAATTAAACAAATAATTAAAAATTAATTAAAAACAAACCCAATTGAGAAAAAAACACAAAACGTTAAATTAGAAACAAATATTAATGAAACAGGGTCTACAAATATGCTAAGACCATGATGCCTTCATTTGTATAGGTTTCTTTCTTAAAAGCATATATATTTCAATTAATTTCAAAAATTAAAGATATAAGAAATGAAAAGTTGCACTCGAGATACCAAAATACGGGCTAAGCCGGGCAATCAAAATAGAACCCATATTAAACTGGAAGACATCATCATTAACAATAGCATTACCAAAAGCATCTTGTCGTGTGATCATTAACCTCGGTTATGCACGAAAAAATCTCATGCTGCATTACAAAACAAATTGTGTTTTTTCTCAGTTCTTCATGGACATTTACCGAAACAAATCGTGATATTTAACCTTCAAATCGTCATCGGATAAAAAACAAGGGCGTCAAGTTTCTTGTTGGTTCCGTTTCAATACATTTCACGTTATGGAAAGAGAGATCTGCTAATAAATAAACGAACGTGTTATGTAGTATTGCAAATCCATTATCTCAGCTCATGGGTATCCTCAATTAATGAAACCATCTTTAACTGTTTAACATATTTAACATCAAAGTGACCCACTAATTTATCACGTCTGATTTATGAAGCAGAAAATAGCTCTCATAATAAATAATATATATATGTAAATATAAAATTATGTAAACTGTCATAACATTTGTAAAATAGGTACCTAGTGGATAGGTGGCTATACAATTTGAGGCAACAAAGAGTTAATATTCTTTTATAATACGCTTTGTATGTTTGGTCGTAAAACTTCTTAGAAAATAATTAACTTCTGTATTCTGAAATCAAAATATTTGCAAGGCAACAATCACAAATTTTGTTAATTAATTAAGATATAGATAGTAATAATTAAGCAATCACTTGAAATACGAATAAAATTATTTGAATTGCAAAATATTACATGCTTTTATAAGATTACGTTATGTTTAGAAATGTAAACATCTTTTTTTATGAAATAAAAATTACATTTTCGTAGAAAGCAACCACTTTGTGGTTTGACATATTTAATTTAAATGAAATAATAACTTTGTATAAGACCAAAGATTTTATTTTAATTTTTTTGACCGACCAGTTTCGCTTAGCCTAAGCATCATCAGGGTACAAAATTAAACCAAACAGAAAATACAAAGTGTGCTGTTATATATACATAAAGAGGGAGAATATAATATAAAATAAGAAAACAGTGAGAAAACAATAGAATAACATTTAAATTATAACATAGGAACCGAGAGAAAGAGACAGATAATATGAAAAATAAAAGAAGCAAATCGTACACTTTGTATTTTTTGTATAGTTTAACTTTGTACCCTAATAATGTTTAGGCTGAACGAAATAGGTCGGTCATAAAAAATAAAATAAAATCTGTGGTCTTTTACAAAGCTATTATTTAATTTGTATTAAATAAAAAATGAGTTACGTTCACGAGTACATATTGAAATACATCAAGCAATTGTGTGTTCTGCTGCACTTTATTAAAATACATTATGGAAACAGTCACCAATATCCTTATTAATCGTGATAATATATTAATAGTCACTGCTGTCTAAGGTTGGAAGGGTGTTTTTTATATTTTTTTTTTATTTGAACATATGAGGAGAACTTGTTTATTTTTTTAAATCGAGAGAATATTGTTAACAGTAAAGTAACATCATCAATGCTACTATGACATATAGATCATCAAAAGGCTTAAAATAAATATTTACAAGAAATCATGTTATTATAAAAAAATATATAAAAAAAACTAAATTTTTACTTTCTAAAGCACGATTTCAGCACAATACGCAACATTGACAATAAAATCAAATAGTTCAACGCATTAGTCTTTTTTGGTCAGGGCTATTGTATTAGAAAATTTTGCATATATTATATTTTTTCTAAAAAGGGTAACCTTTTGTTTAATGATAATTTCATGCAATATTACAAACGCAGCACTAAAATCATGCGGTAGATTTTTTGGCAGCATTAGTGCAAAACATTATTCTGTCTATGAATATTTTTATGTAACCGATTACATTGTAAAAAAATATAACTACATTATTAAGTTCCTACTTTTAATTATGATTTGAGCCTATTCACTTCGACAAGACATCGCATGAATGGGAACTTGCTAATTATATCTAGTATGAAAATGAAAACGTAAGCCGTAATTACTGATGGAATCATAAAAGAGTTTGTCGTTAGCTTACTAATTGCTTCGAACGTAAAATCATATAACCGGCAAGACATGGTTAGTTACTTAGTTGTAATGGCTATGCAAAGATAGTTATTAACTAAGGGAAAATATATTTTACTGTCGAAGCCATGCCCTGAAAATGAAATCGAAAGTAGAGGTGTCAAACCAGTTGAACGTAGGTGTTCTGTACATTGCATCTGAGAAATAAATGACAGTGATCCGATTTTGTTACTAATAAATTAATTTTTTTTTGAGATTTCTGTAAATAATTATTAAAAATTAAAATATGTTTAAGGATAATTATTTATTATGTACACTATACCCAGTAAATTTAAATAAAAAACATTTCAGGAAGGACAGATCTATAAACTTAAAAGAAGAGAAAATAATCACGTACGTATATAAGTTTGAAAAGGAAGTACAAAAGGTACACTAAAAATATACTCATAACCATAGAGTTTAATTAAAAAATCATAAACACATAAAGAAAGAGACAGGCTTTGAATTTTTTATTACTTTTTATAGTGAATACCTTGCAAGAGTCACAACTGTTCCCAACCAACTGAAGCCAGTTGGACTATGGCATCCCCGATTGGGGTATGTTGTGAGGCTGAAGGTAGTGGAGAGGGGAAAGATGGGAAAGGTTAGAAAGTATCTGGCTATTTAGATCTGGTCGCCAAAGACGGCTAAAGCCATTTCAAGCAACGTTTCGATTCCGAATGGTGGTCTGGAACGTGCCGCAAATATACTATTAAATATGTTATTTTGTGAATGAATTAAATGTGTTATGACACATATTAATTCAAAAAAAATAAAAATCACTGGGCACACTCGTCTTTTTTTTACGCTACTACTGTAAGGAATCCGTTTAATGTTATATGGAAATAACATTACAAATAATACTTTTTTGTTTCTTAAGTGTTTTTTTTTGTGCACAAAAAAGGTAAAATTAACCTTACAATCATGAGATTAGTGTTATAATAATTTCACAGATTATTTTTAGATTTAGATCAACATATTATACTTATATATTATTAATTATTATATTATAACATCTTCATATTGTTCAATAACATTATGAAGATGTATACATTGTGCTCTGAGGTGGTACTGCGAAAAACCGAGGGTGTTTATGCATGAATATCTAAGGAAAAAATAGTTTTTTTGTCGTTAAGGCTAAAATAAAAAGTGATGACATATTTTGCATACAGTACCGTGTAAACGATCCATTTAAGTAAACATTATACCGCCCACTACGGGTGGTAGTTTATTGCTGTTGGTTTGCTAAATGCGAAATCAGTTTGACCAACCGTAACCTAACGACTGATGGGCTGTGCATATACCTATGCGAATGGGCAGGTACTTTCTCCCACCAGATGTAAGCGATGACGTGATAACTATTGATCTATTGTAAAGTTACGATCACAACTCAAGATTCCTATAACTTTCAAACAACGAAAACATTTTTTTGGAAAGTAGAATTGCTCTGTTTGAAACAGAAATTGAGAATTTTCGACGGAATGTGTGTTCTTCTCGCATATATAATTCTCTGTATTATTTCGGACAATTAAACAAATTTGCTTTCTTAGTTTTAGAAAATGCAATCATCGCGACAAAGGCTATTTGTACGGTAACGTATCATCGTTACCATTATTCCGGTTTTGATGACAAAAAATCGATATAAACACTCTTTAGTCGATGTAACAACATCGACCAAAGAGTGTTGTGACAGCTTTTGATGGTATACGAAACCTGCCCCACGGGCAACTAGTTGGCGGGTATTACTGTTACACTAAATAATGCTGTCATTGGGATCTCTTTTAAATTATTTTCGCGACTCGAAACAAACCCGTTGCAGGCATGATATCCGCATTTTTTCCGGTTGATCACCTTGTGCCAAAAACTAAACAGATTTCCCTATGAACATTATAAACATAATCTCACTCAATCACCAACGTATAAAAAAAAACAAATTATTTTCAAGTGTTATTCTTCTAACCTTGTAACACATTCTTTAAAAAAAAATCTAGAGCTGACAGTATGGGTGAAATCTGAATTAATCACATATTATTAGATGGTCTGTGGAAACATTGTATTGATTAATACACTTAAGTACACCTGATACCTTTGGTAGATCGTAGGAATTTTGAAGTAACTCATAAAGATTAGAACACACATAGGTAGGAAAAATAATATTGTTTGATTACGAAGACTAGGTGTGTAGACAGTGGACATATGAAGTAATTTATTACATGTATATGCCATAATCGTAACCAATGCTATAGAGATTTACCGCTTAACAATATACAAATTTCGTAACATAGTAAAAAAATAGTAATTTGCTGTATCATTGCTGTATTATTATCCGAGACTATCAAAACATGTTTCTGTTTGTATTTTTTAACAGACCAACGAAAATACAGTTATGAACTGGAGGAAATTCTTCATCCCATTTCGATCGACTTGTTTCAAGTAGGGTATCGGAAAATTTTGACCATAGAAAATAAATTTTCCGCACACTGTGCAATTAAAATACGAAAAAAATAATAGAAAGAAAAATAATCGCATACAACGCGAAGCCAATTACAAAATTAAAAAATAAAATTGATCATAATTTGATCCTTACACAAAATTTTACTTGTACTTATTATTTATTTGCTATTTGAAAAAAATAAATCCGATAATTTGGCATAAATGCATATTTCCACAAAAATTAACCTGGTGTTTTACCCCCCGTCCTCTCATATTGTCCCACTCTCCCCTTGCCGTAATACACACTTACTGAAACTCTAGCTATATTTCTCTTGATTCAATTGAATTGGTATGTAAATAAGGGAGTTATGTTGCATTACGGAACTAGTATTATTTAATGGAGAAACAATTGACTGTACAATATTACGGAACAAGCTTTGTGAAAGCTTTATAATATACGGAACAGGATCCACGTGGTTAACATCAGGGCTCTCCAAACTCCGGTCTACGGACCAGTTCCGCCTAACTGAACAATTGAAATCATCTCGTACGTGTAGGTATAAGGGAATAAACAAACATAAACTTTGAGATGGTTTAAAAAAAATGTTTGTAAAGATCGGTGTTGGTACAATTTAATGTATTTTCTTGGCTTCGGTATTAAGATCATAAGTTATATTAAATATTCAATTGGATTTTCGCACAATCTTAATAAAAAATAATTTCTAACTCCTAAAGTTTTCAAGTAATCAATTGATTCTAGAAAACATTGCCATTTATATGTGCGCAACATATCTGGATGAAAAAACATTTTCTAATATGTAAAATCTACAAAATTCTTATTTCAGTTTAGTCTTACCTTGAACTACCAATATAATATATTTCGTGAATATAACACACACCGTGTTACCGCGAAAATCTAGGCAGAGATTATTTGAAAAAATCTAAGGAAAAAACGTTTTTTTTTCATTGGCCAAATATTTTTTTTGATATATTTTGTATTTGCGTACGGTAACATGTAACCAATATTTTATAGTAAACATTTTACCACTCACTCCAGACGGCTACCGCATTGGCTGGCAAAATACAAAATCTGTTATATCTGACCACCGTAACCTACGACTGATTGACTATGCACATACTTACTTATACGAATGGGTGAGTACCCACTCCTACCATATATTGGCGATGACGTGATGAACGATTGATCTATTGAAAAGCTACGGCCACGAAACAAAAATTCTTTTTTTTTTTTCGAAGAATGTAAAATTTCTATTCTGAAGTTTTCAGGTACCTTGAAATATGGTGTACAATTCCACGATCAAGTTTCTAAAATGAGAAAAAATGCTTGACTATATTTCGTATCCAGCGACACGTAGGTGATATCTTCTACTTGAAGTGCTACTGAAAGGGTTGCAGATTCCTGGTATAAATAAAATAATCTACTATATAATATGTATGAAAATGATTGGTCTAGATTTCATATTTAAGACGTGGGTGAGCAATTTGAGTCGTACGTAATATTATGACCTGAATCCTAAGTTGTATAGGATATTATTTTGTCTTGTTTATCCGTAAGAACTTTGTACCAATAGTGAAATCGATGATAATTTGTTTGTAGATCTTTTTGATTGAAAGGAAGCACTTTCTTTGGAAGCTGTTCATTCAATACAGTAAACACACAATCAAATAAGATCTGCAATCACGAGATATTTCACAGAAAATTGTCTTTGCGAGATTATAAAAAAAAACCTCGTGCATGTAAAAAGGCTTTAAGCAGAACGCTGATAATAATGATAAATTCCGGGCCAGGAATTATAATTACCTGCAGCCTTATTTCATATCGCTATTAGCCTGCATTCTACAAATAATCATGTGAAAAAAGCATCGTTTAGATTGTATTTGGGGTCCTAATATGTTGTAAAAAATATATATTTATATTATTTGTCTACAAATAAAACAAATGGCATGCATCAGGACTAGCTTTAAAATATAATTTTATGCATGTAGAACTAAAAGATAAATTGCTTAATTATTACGTATCTCAAATAAAATTTCTAATGCTTACATTTGAAAAATTGTCATAAAAAAACGCATCCGACATAATTTTTTATTTTGCCTGAATGTTGTAATATTCAGGCAATCAATAAAAATAGCGCATTTCATAACACATAATATATTCCACGAATATGAGAGGAATTAAAAAGAGATTACTAGTTGATGACGGATAAATATTATGGAAAGTTAGGAATGTGAAAATGACTAAATTTTATTCAGAAAGTTATTAACATTTTGTCAATTTGTAAAAAAACGAGTTGCCTGAAGGTTTCAGTAACATTTGGTTATTACTAAAGAAGTTGAGTTTTATTTGATAGCCCAAAATTAAGGTTGTTTGATTAAGGTTAAAAAAAATGACGAAATAAACAACACACTCGTTAATTTAGGTAAATTGTTTGTTCTAAATGATGTTCCCTCAAATCAAGCTAAACAATTACTAAAACAAACATTGCACGGTGGAGCTAAATTGTAATGTTTTAAAGAATTTTCATCACGAGCTAGCTTTTATTTATCTTTGTTAGGCAATTAGTTTATTTACGTATTCATTGTGCAAAATTTGTGAAATTTGAGTTTACCTTTGTTTCAAAAGTCAACACAGCCTTCAAAAATATTTACCTACAAATGGTGATATTACATAATAAACTGATGAAACTAAAAGTTAGTGGGTTTCAATTACAAACATTAATAAATATACGCGCCAAAAACGCTAAGTAAAAAAAAAGTATTTACCTCTACATGAAAATATTATCAACAACAATTGTATTAGCCACAGGTTTTTCTTGATTTCAGTCATTTTGCACATTATTTTAAATGGTATTTTGATTGCTTAAAACATACAAAACTAATCACAAAACATCACTTTGTAATAAACAACAACAACCAAAAATTCTTTCAGTGATCGAAAAGTCAAAAAAGAAATACTTTTAATTTTTGAAAAACTTTTTATTCGATAAACTTTTTTTAAACGTTTTATTATTTTCATTCATTGAACCCAAACGGTAACTGCTGAAGAACGGAGCGTTCATTGGTAGAACCGGCCGCATCGGCTGGCCGCGAGAAAGTGTTTGCTTGGTAGATGCTAAAAACGAATGGTCTTGCCGAGCCTACCAACATGATTTCAGAAGTCACCAACTGGCACTGCGGTTGGAAAAATCTTATTTGAACTTTTATTCATGTCATCAACTTTTGAGTCACGGATATTTATTTCACTTTCACCATCTCTTTTCCTTAAAATAAATTATCAGGAGTTCCCGATGGGTCCATCACTTTGGAAAGCAACATAGCTTTAGTAGAGTTTATTGTGCCAATTTTAGACACTAGAAATATGTAACATGGGCAATGTTTGCACCATGAGTTAATGAAGAAAAATTGGTATTTTACTAGCTAACATCCTCAGAGCATGAATATATATGGAGAGAGAGCTAAATATTTTTACCCAACCTATACAAATTTACGATAAATCATTTCTCCGGGTTTTTACGTCGTAAACCGCGAGAGAGAAAGAGATAAGACAAGTTGTCAGATAATATCGCACCACTTTTCGGTATGTAAGCATGTTTTCCATCTCCCGCGTCTCCGGCGACTCCACTTATTACGTTTTGTAATGCGACAAACCAGGGCATAACTCAACGGTTTTTTATGTTTTATCCTATATTTTTGTTGATAACAATACTGTGAAAAAGTTGTTATACAAATAAACAAAACATTCTGTTGACATGTGCTATGAATAGATGTATAAATACACTAGCCTTAGCTCTAGCCATGCCCAAGTCAGGAAAAAATCAACAATCTTGACTACACGAGCTATTCCTATTATTTTTTTATCTAGTAATTTTGTACTCTGATGATGCTTATACAAAGCAAAACCGGTCGGTCATGAAAATTAAAATAAAATCTGTGATCTCATACATATTTTTTATTTCATTCCATTTGAATATATTATTATTCTGTAAGAGTAAATTTTTCGTCATTTTGATTTAAAAGTTTACAAATTAAATACAATATGTGAACATAAGTAATAGTTTTTTGCGTGTATTTGTATATACTAATCTAATTTTTAATTTCACATACACCAAAAGGTTTACGATATCTCTCGAACCATTTTATTTATATTAAAATGCATTATACTAAAAAAAAAAAAAACTAAATACTAATGAGAGCTACTCTCTCATTTTTTAAAAGTGTTATTTACAATGCCATTATCATTGGTGATTCTGTCTCCCATCTTTTATAAACTAGAAGGAATTTCTTTCACCAATTCCCTTCCTTCTTTACATCATTACCATTGTAACCTTTAAAAATATTTGAGTTAATTTCGGTCATCGAGTTGATTTCAACCTGAGAAAGCAACCTTCTGTGGCTCATTCAGCGTTTGCTTCCTTGCGGTTTTAAAACCTTGACGTTTATCCCACAGAAAAAAACGTTTAAATAGAAAGCAATGAACAAAAGGTTAGTTACATATAACGCTGCTAAACCATTCGAAAAACGAATGAACACATCGACAAATGAAACAGATCGTTGAAAAGATGGCCTAACTCAACTGGTTCTGGACTGGCCACATTGCTCGACCAGAGGTGAATGATAATAATTAAATAGTGCTCGAGTGGAGACTTAGAACAAGTCGCTGGAACCCAGGCAGACCAAAGATTTGCTAGTCTGACGACATCAACAATGTACAGCAAGCGATACAGAGTGGATCAGGACTGCTGTTAAAGTGAGGAGTAGTGAGGTAAAGATGATACCTATTTACAATGGAGAACTTGAAGTAACTGACAACGATGAAAATGATAATGATTAGTGATTACATATAAGTTGGTATCATAAAATATACAAGTATACAAAAGTTTAATAGTTAATACTAGCGTTGTGACCACTTTGAAAGAACTACTTCAAAGAACTACTTCTTTTGGCAGCAGTTCCTACTATATTCATTGTTCATTGAACAAATACTTTAATTGAAGTTGGTAGTTCATTTTAGCGTTCATTCATTTCATTGAGCAAATACTTCAATGGAAGTTAGATTACAAAGAACTACTTCAATTTGCAGCAGTACAGTTGTGAAGTTGAACTTCAAAGCCTATTAATAAGTACTTCAATTGAAGTCCGACTTCAAAGTAGTTCGATCTAAAGGAACGTGATTTTTTGGGAGTCCTTTTCGTTTTAAAATTTCTACCGACTGGCACTTTTTATTTTGGCGAGGAACCGGTTCCAGTTTTTTCAATTTGAAATCCCTACCGACTAGTAGGTGTTTTTTTCGGCGAGGAACCGGTTCCAAAAAGAATTGAACAAATAACGGGATAAATTCAAATCTACTTTTTGCGAGTTCGACTTCAATTGAAGTGTTCACTGCGAAGGGTTCATTTTAAAGAACTAGCAATTCGTGAAGCATTCACAAAACATTGTTTTACCCAACGCTAGTTAATACCTCTACTGCTCTTAACCGTCTAGAGCCAATTAGAATATGGCATCACCAATTAGGGTATGTTGTGCGTCTGAGGGTAATGGGGAGGGGAAGTAGATGGGAAAGAGGAAGGTTGAAAAGTACCTAACTATTAAGATCTGGTCACCAAATACGGTAATAAAAAAATATACGGTAATAACGTTTGTATTCTGAATGGTGGTCTTTCACCAGGGCGATACTTAGAGCATCTAACACTGTGGAAGACGTGGAACGTGCCGCAAATATGCTTATTTTATTTTATATGAATTTAATATGTTGTGACACATGTTAATTCAATAAAATGTATTTGCTCACATGGATTCGTAGCCAAACGCCTTACCACTCGACCACAAAGGCCGTGGAACGAACAATTGTCATATTATTGTTCGAAGCAGGTCTGGTTATCATCCACAATACAGACAAATTTAAACCTATCGAAGTTTAGTTTCAGATTTCTGTTTTCTCTAATTTTTCCTTCTACGACATATTTAAATAAAATGAATTATCAAAACAATTTATTTTTTTCTTTTAAAAACATTTTCTACTCTCTCGTTTTGGTGAACTCAAGCAACATTTTTTTTCATACAGCTGATGCTAAAACTACTTTTAATGTGGAATTTAATATCCTCGTACTACGTGCAATAATATGGAAATCTCCATACGTAGGTACGAGTGAGTATTACAAGTCCGCCTACCCGCCGCGGTAAGAACCGTAATACTGTGGTAACGCGTTCACTTTCAATACGTTCCCACTACGAAAGTAACTGCAATTGACGAGCAGAAGCGAACTGGCGCAGAAAAAATGTGGAACATTTAATGTAGATGGCGTTTTATTGATGTAAATAACTATAATAAACTGATAAAAAGTAAAGATCAATGCAGTAAAATAGAAATTTCCCGATTTTATTGATAAAAGCATTTGAAACAAAACATACAATTTAGATGGTTACCTATCAATAATCCACGTATAATCGAAAGGAAATAGAATTTTTCGTAATATTTTTTTTTTTTTGAGTGAACGTCTTCCAAGCCACACTTTTATTTAAGTGGCATATTTGAACTTAACAATTTGGTTGAAAGTAAATATGTAATATTTAAATGTATATTCTGTTATTTGTTCTCTTGTTTTATTTTATATTGTGTTCTCCCTCTGTATGTATATACAACCGCACAGTTTGTATTTTTTGTTTAGTTTAATTTTGTACCCTGCTGATGCTTAGGCTGAGCGAAACCGTTCGGTCATAAAAATAAACATTCTTGGTTTTATGTACAAAGTAATTATTTAATTTTCATTAAATATGTCAAACCACAAAGTGATTGCTTACTACGAAAATATAAACACGTAGTAATCATTTTATTACTTATTACTAATTAGTCTTTTTACATACAACTAAATGACGTTCTAATGTTGTAGTTTATATTGTGGAGATTGTATGTCTGTTAGGGTGAACCGATTCTCAAAGAAAGTATTAAATTGCAACCAAAACATGCATTCTGATACAATGTTCATGTATGTTGTACATTTTCTACTTCTGTTTTGTCTGTATTATTTTCAGTTTAGTAAATTTTAAAAGGTTTTAAGGGTTTAGCGACTGTCAAACTGGCCTACCAAAAATAAAAATATTGCTTCATTTTGAAGTTTCCAGTAGGAAAAAAACGAATCGAATGATTTCTCTTGAAAAATTACGTTGTTGTAAAAAAATGATCTTGCATGCTAATAAAAAAATAAAAAACACGTTGCAAATGTAAGTTTGGGAGCTTATTTTCAAAGACGTTTATTTTACAAAAAAAGAACTTTGAAGTTAATCTTTAAGCTTTACGTTTCGAATGGGGAGTTCAAATGACACTCCGAAATAAAGTTTTGTGCGATATCTTAGATCAACAAAATACTGAAATATTGTGAAAATACTTCTCTCTAAGTATTACCAAAAACAATATATCTAAGAAAATGTCATGATAACGTTTTCATAAACACAATCAAATGGGGTGACTTTTTATTTGATTTTTACTTTCAGGTACGGAAAGATTATCTTAGGCCTACTTTAAAAAAACGGGTTATCTACTGACCGTACTTATAATTGCCAAACATATTCGTATCCGGATCTCCAAGAGCATAATTATTAATTGAATGAAAAACTGTTTTCGTTTAATGATTTAATAAGATAAATATTAAACTTGTGTTCACTATTTACTGTTTAGACCACTATTTTTCGTCTGAAAACAGATTTTGATGAGTCAGAAATATTTATATCAGTAAAGTGTGTTAGTTTACAATTAGACTATTTATTTTCAGAGTGGTAGATACTCTAAGTATCGCCCTGTTAAAAGACCACCATTCACAATCGAAACGTTGCTTGATTTAAAGCTTTAGCCGTTTGTGGACAGATTTGAAAAGCCAGGTACTTCCCAACCTTCCTCTTCTCCATCTCCTTCCCCTCCCCACTACATTTAGCCTCACAAAATACCCCAATTAAGGATGAAATAGTCCCACTTGCTCTAGACGATTGGGAGCAGTTTAGACTCTGTGGGTGCGGTATTCACTATAAAAAATAATATTTTGAATCAATCCACCCTTCATTCTACAGCAATTTTCACAGTGCAAATTATGAATGATGTATTAGTTATCTTGTTAATAACTCATAACAATTTGTGCCAAAAAAAAAACGTAACCGTAAATAAAGAGTGTGTTCCAAAATAGATAGTAAATTACGTTCATTTACGTGTGTTTTACTTCAACGGTGAGTCAGATCAAGGAGTTATGTAATGTTAACAGTGATGTGCTTATCATGCCTTTTAAGTATTATTTTATAATGTAGTTTAGCGGGTACAGCGGTGTTATAAGTTGGATAAGTACTCTGCTATTTATACTAAAAACATTTTAAATCATCGATGAATAAAAACGCAACAGAAGGAAACATTTTTTATCAATCCATAATTTTGTGATATTTTAAAATTATATAAACAAAGTGTATGTATTATGAAAACTTTTACAAAATTATAAGGATAAAACAAAACAAGGCCTGAGCTCGGGTATATTTGGGATGGAAGTTAGTTCAGCAGTCAATGTTACCAATTATAATATATTTCACACTTCACATTCGTTTTTACCGTGACCTTTTTATTTTAACGGTAAGAAGAATTTAACATTATGTAGGTACTTCAAAAATCTTTTTTTCCGTGGTCATTTTTGTTATAATATTGTAAAAAAAGGAGAATAAATCAAATAGATTGATTTATTTATAGTTTTTGTGTCCAATTTGCAGATATTTTTTTTTAAAATTAAATTCTATAAATATTTGTATAATATTATTAATTTGCTTTTGTTTGTTATTCATTTAATTTTGCATTTTACATTAACTTTTACTTAATTTTTAGTTTTAAATGTTTTGGGCATCAAAATGTACTAAAATATATATTTATATATGTACATATATACATGTATTAATATACATATTTAATGACAGCTGTTCTGGCGTTTAAAGCCATCAACTATCAGTAAACTGTAAAATAGCTGAACTTAATAATAATAATGTTAAATTTAATGCAATCGAATTATAAAAACCATCTAATTCATTCATTTTGACAGATTTATAAACCCAAAAAGAATTAGAAAAAAATGCGTTTTTAGAATGGTAAAAGCGTAAAATTTTAATATATTTTTAATGCCTACTCAACACATCCAAAATCTGAATTTTCTTTGAAAAAAAAAACACAAACAATATTTATATTTAAGTATTTCAGTTAAATTATATCGACGGTTAACATACTTTAAATTACATTTATATATTGAACTTTACATATTATATCTAAAGTTGCACACTATAAATTTAATGAAAGTTTAGACAGTTACATTAATCTCAAATTATTTACACAATGAAGTTACAACCATCCAGTTTCTACTACTAGAAAATAATTACGAAAGAGAAGAAATGGTGATTACCTCCTCGCAATAAGAAGAACTATACGAGAGACTTCGCAGACTCTTAGTAGTTAGAATGATTAAAACAATAATGTTGATTCGTATTTTTATTCATCAGCCTCCTGGCGATCATCTTTGGAGATAAACTTTTCCGTTTTCAAATGTTTTCAGTTTTTCCGTTTCTACGTTACATTACCACCTTACCTTACTGGTGTGGTACAACATGATGAACTACAACAGAAAGTACTGTATTTAGTTCATAAGTCGTATAACACTCGAATTCAACCGAAGTAAACCGGATAACTTCGACCTTTTCCGAAACGTAAAATATAACTATGTCTATAATTTCTACTTGTTTCTAAACTGGTGTTTTTAAATAAATAGGTTTCAAAAAAAGAATATTATCAAAAAAGGTATCTTTATTTACTTTTTATGTGAATATAGCATAAGAGTCCTTACTGTCCGAAACCAGTGGAACTATGACATTCATAACTAAGGTATCTTGTGAGGCGTAAAATAGTAAGATACGGAAAGATATGGGGAAGAAAATGGTTAGGAAGTACCTACCTGACTATTTAGATCTTGGTCACCAAATACAGTTAAAGCAATTTCAAATCATGTTTAGATTCAGAATGGTCTTTCACCAGGGTGATACTGAGAGTATTTACCACTATAAAACTTGCCGCAAATATGCCATAAATTATTTTTTAATATATATATAACATATTATTATAATTATAAATATATTATTATTATTATATTCATATTATTATGTATTTTTATACTATTACATATCATTATTATTTATTAATAACAAATTATTAATATTATTTTGTAATAATTTAATGCGAAACAGCACATATTAATTCAATGATATTTATGGTAAAATAGAACATATTAATAAAATAAAATTTATTGCGCACGCGGGGTTTGAACCCCGTTAAAATTCGTAGTCGAGGATCTTAACCGCTCGACCGTGGATGTCGTCAAATGGGAGAGCATGAATCGTTTTCTTTATGGCGATGACTTATTTTACGGAAAAAATGTTGCCAGGTATTCATATATTTAATCTTAAAAGGTACTAAGCGATCCATTTGTAATATTTTGTGTTATCGAATACAAAAAAATGCCCACTGATTTTCGTAATTGTATTCCATTGCATAGCGAAGGACCCATCTGTACTTTATATATCCATGATGATTATTAAATTATTCATAATATTGTACGGGAAGACTTTCACGGTAAGGATTTTTTTTTAGCTCAAAGATCATATGTGAAAGTGCGATAAATCAAGGTGCACAGTAATTCGTTCAAGTAAAAACAAATTTAACGACACAGAGTCGAGTAAGATTGCAAAAATTAAATCATTATGTACTTATTCACTCGTTTTATGGGCCGATGACTTCGCGTTTGATACCCAACAAAGTCCAACAAATAATTTATTCAACAGCATTCTTTCAGCGGGATTTTGTTTTTGCTTCGTAAACGCCATTTTCATTGCCATTAATATAATAGTAGGTACACAAAGATGGCGCTATTCATTAAAATTGATATTGTTAAAGTTTCCCCAGTATTATTGTTTCGGAATATTATAATAGTTTTTCGGTTAAGTTATTGGGGATACTACAAAAGTAGTGGAAACTGTAGTGGATTGAAAAGACGGTGGAAGTAGACTGAGATTGTCTACATCTAACAATAATTATTGATGACTTTTGTATTGATTCTCGGCTTTTTACTCTTTTGCTTTTTGAGTTGATTTTTACTTTGATTGTGTTGTTATTTTCTCAAAATGTTTAAGCCCGCGATCCAAAGGTCGCGAGCTTGAGCCCGGCGTGTGCAAATAAATTGTATTTAATTGGTACGTGTTATATCACATATAATTCATATTCCATATAATAAAGTATATTTGAGGCACGTTCCAGAGTGGTAGATACTCAAAGTATCGCCTTGATGAAAGACCACCATTCAGAATCGAAACGTTGCTTGAAACGGATTTAACCGTGTTTGATGACCAGATCTGAATAGCCAGGCACTCCCCAACCTTCTTCTTTCCCATATGCTTCTCTTTCCTACTACCTTCAACATCATAACATACCTCAATTGGGGATGCCATAGTCTCACTGGCTTCAGACGGTTGGGAGCAGTTAGGACTCTTGTGCGGTATTCACTTTAAAAAAGTGTTAGCATTTTTTTTTTTAACCTTTTACTTTTAACGTAGGCACTTATACTATATCATATCATATGTCAAAAATATGCATTTTATTGCATTATCAATGAGAATCACATTCATATGAACTACCATTATTATAATTTTTTTCATAAATTCAACGTAAATTTGACTCGTAAAGCGAGAAAATATTTCTATCTGGAAAGTATTTTGTTTTTCCTAAATTGCAATTGAATGTTTTTGTGTGTTGAATAAAAAAATAACAAAAAAACAAATAAATGAAAAACAGTTGATTAGGTATGGCCGATTGATAAAAAATATTTTGACTCTTAGGGCGTACCAACCCCCGCACTAATAAAGCATTATTCTAAAAATATATATTCAATCAAGAACCTTTATCTCCCTAGCTATTTTATATAAGCGTATTGCTAGAAATATAATAATATAGTCACAATATATTAGTACACTTTGTTAAAAACAAAAAGAATGGCGATGATTTGATAGTAACTACCTATGTGTGATGAAAAAAATTCATTCATAAAAACCCATTTGTAAGTTTATTTACCGTACACAACAATATTTAATTATTTTTTTTAAATTTAAAACCAGAAAAAGGTCATATTGTTTACAAACTAATACAATAATTAATTTGTTTGGTGAGATGTGTAATTCTTATTTTCCAATGCCTGGTAATAAATAAATTGTGTTCATAAAAAAAGCCGTAATAAGTGTATTGCATTAACAAATAAAATCGTAATAAATGTTTTGAGCCTACAAGATCATGGTTCAGCGTTCAGTGCCAACTGAAGTAACTGTTTACTTTCAAACCGAACGTAACCATCCAAGTATTTCTTTTCTCGGATATTTCTTAACGCGTTCCTCCAGTTCCGCCAGTGTTTATTACTGTTGCTAATAACATTCCATACTTCCCGCTGTCTTCCGTTATATTTTGACTCGCACTTTCAAAAGTATGCAAGTCAATGCTTTTGTAAGGCAAAACTAAGTCATTTGAAAAACTTTTGATATTTTTTTCAGTAGTCCAATGTCCTTTGGAAAAGGGCGCCTGAGAGTTGGTTGTTAAAAAATACATTCCACGTGCACTGAAATAATAAATTAAAGTATAATCAATATCATAAATCAGTAAAATGCTTTTGAGAAATTATAACATTTCTATTCATATTCCGTACAGCACAACATTAAACAAATTTTTCACTTTACGAAACAGATAAAAAAAATCCTTTCAAAATGTTGGCCTACATCGCAATAACCTACATTATATAAAATTGAATCGGGAGATAGCGGGAAAGTACAAGTAAGATTTTTCAATTTATATTAAATGTGTTGTGTCATCCGAGTGTTGGAATATCTATTGCAAATGTTGATGGATTAATCATCACGGCAGTCAATCGTTTCGCCGCTGGGGTCGGCAGAGAGAATGGAACGCCACACCTCTCGGTACACATTCCTTGCTGAATCCACATTCCTAGGTTATATCGCGCACACTCTTCTGTTATTTCAACTCAATCACCAATTCCAATCTAAATAAATGTCTTACTGTAGCAACCCCAACTTCTTCGTTCAATCACTTGCTCATTGTTTATTCTAAACTGTCCTGTATCTTTCAAAAACATACATGTAAGCGTCATTTTCTAGCACTGTTTCAATACAAAATATATATTGGCGAAGAATTATTGTTAGCAACATACGCCAGCAAAGGTGTAGATGTCTGCTTTCCGATCGTGATATCACAATTTCTATATTTTATGTCTCAAAAAAATTGCTTAAGTCATACCGCTGATATAAATATTGTAACAACTCCATCTTTCTCAAAAACTACGCATATAATGCGATGTTACAACGGTGTTCTCAGTAGGAGCACCATAAAAGCAATATCGATAAATTCTCCCTCTCAATTTAGACGATACACTGCTATTATCATTGTTGAACTCAAAACGTTTCAAATGAAGTTGCACGTACCTCCTTAATAATGGAAATTTCATAACAACAGAGTACCCTTTCAATCGAGATGCGGGTAAATACATTATGCGTTACTGAACTGAAATTAATAAATCGCAAATCACTTAAACCTTTTGCATGACTAAAATGCCAGTCATTATTACTGTTTCAGAAATAATTGATTTAAGATTAGCTATTAAAAACACAAACGTCCTTCACCCAATTCTGTCGAGACGTTGTACCTAGTAGGTAAAGATACTGTTATTAGATTTTTTAATCGTTCGAATACATCTTCTATTGCATAATATACATAATTTAAATGGCAATAATTTGTTTGCTGGACACGCTTTGAATCATAAACTTCACAATCACTAGCATTAGCTGTGCATTTGATTGGTGTACATAATATCCTGTTTTGGTTTAAGTATAATAGATTAAAAGGCTTAGATGTTTTTCAAAATATTTTTGTACTGCCATAATGAATACATAATATTTACATTACAAAGGTTTTGCCAATACTACCTGATTGTAACTCAGAAAAAGTAGGGTTTAATAAGGCACATATTCATCTTTAGAGATATTTTACCTAGAACCCCTAACGTCGTCGGAAAGGCAAAAGGTTTAAGCTAGATTCACACCAACGTCCGGATCCGCTCAGTGACGATATTGTTCCGCATAAGAGCTTATTGATATGGTATGAATATCAATCAAGGAGTATGTGCCAAGACAAAGTTGTGTTGCAGTATATCCTTCTGCCCACCCTTGTGATATTTAACTACTTAGTTAGTTAAATAATTATTTTGATGTGTAAAAATACTTATATCGCAGATTTTTTTAATTAAAAACCATTTTTATTAACTAAATAATATTTTTAATAATTGGTAACTCAGTGTACTCACTAACCTGAAGCGACAAAAAAAAGCGGTAAATATATTTATATGGGTTAAGCGCCACAAAAGTCTTCAGAATCAAACGAGACTCAGAGCATTCGATGCTGTTTTTTGTTGTTGATCAAAACTGCATATTTAACTCATTTTTTACCAAAGTGTCGCTCAAGCCCTTTTGTCTTTCCGGCGTTGATAAAGTTTGCAATAATAGCATGGAAAACGAAAGCAGCAAGGTTCAAAAACTCAATTTAAATCTCTCGATTTGCATCCATGTAAAATAAGTTATGAAGCAAGTAGTCTGGTTAAATCCGGGTTAAAAAGTATTTATTTCCGTATGTTCATCGAATTGTAATAAAAAGATACATGCATAATGAGATGTATTGAGAATGATAAAACGTTTTATTAATTCATAACATACGTGATGCGTGTTGTCAATAGTCGCACAAAAGACTTTATACAATACGAAAATCTTGAGAAAGTGTCATAACTTTTTTATGACATAAGTGCAAGAAATGTGAGACATCTATGAACCAAGCATTTATGACTTATTCATATTCACACATTAAGTCCCATGAATATGCATGTTCGTATTACCAACAATTAGCTAGTTACTCGTACAAAGGTACCTTTGCTTAATAGCATATTACGGATGGTAACGTAATTTTTTTCCAGTTCAGCAGTTATGAGAGCCAACGGTGTTTTTTTGTACGTATGGAATGGTTCGGGACGTGAGATGAACGTCAAACTCGCGGAGATGAAAGTAAAAATAATGCAGAATGGCTTCAGTGAAAGTTAAAGCAGGGCTGACAACAGACGGATTTTAAAATTATTTTTGTTATCTTTATAAATATATTTGTAGGTGTGGTTGGCATTGTTTATTGTTAGACAATTGGAATACTTTTCGAAATTACACTATCACAAAAAAAGTTCTGAACTCGACGAGTCAATTTAATATTTTTCACTCATTGTTTATACTTTGTAAAAATGCATACATAAATGTATACTAATAGGTATCGCAAAAAATATTGAGTCGAGCACAGTATTCACACAGATGCGTTGCTTGCATACAGCATATTTTTTAAATTTCAGTGAAATAAAAAAATAATAATATACTTACGAAGAATAACTCTGTAAATATTTTCGGATAAATGTTAAAAAATTCTATTATTCAAATTCGTTTGCGATCTATAGACAACGGGAATAGTTTTCGAAACCGCACTCCAACAAAAAAGTGCCATTTTTTTACCTTTATTTTTACCCATAATTTACGCGATTAGAAATAACCCACTCTTAGGATTATGTGTATTGGTGCATATTTATAATATACACACTTACTAAAATATTTATTATTGCTGGTTACTGAAGTTACGAGCTGAAAATAGTTAAGTTGACTTTGAAAATTCAGTTTTTTTTTTCAAATTACATGAAACCAGAGCTCACCGATGAAGGTTTTTTAGTAGGATTCTTGGCTAATCCCAAATTCCTCTTGGTATAATACATGTATATGTGTCGAAAATCCTGAGTAAACTAAACTTACAAACATTAACTCTACTCTGATAGATTGTAAACTTTACCAGTCATTTAGGAATCCCTTATAAACTTACCGCAATCTTACAATATAAGTTATCAAACAGCAATCAAAACCAGGTATACAAGTAATTCAATAGTAGTAGTTCAATCAATAAATATATCACCAGTAAAATATTATTGCGATCACTTTTTTCTACGAATATTAATAGGTTACGATTAACATGAAAATATACTTCTGATATGTTTTAGCATAAAACTCAGTGTACACACAACGTAGCACCAAACATTAAAAGGGCTTGGTTACATGGCCTCTAATAAATACGTGTTTCATGGTGGTTATGAAATATAAAAATTCCCTCTAGCGTTTCTAGATATCTTTAATATGGTAGCAATTAAGACCACATTTGAAATCATCTACACTCTATCGCAATTTCTCACCACTCTTTTAAGCAATATGAAAAACAACGATTTATAATTTTGAAACTGCTAATTCGTGGTGTAATTCGACTAAATAATATCATGTTTATACATTATTTCATCTATTTTTGGTATCTTTAGACTGGTCTGTTACAAAATGGTTTAAAGTGTAAAAAAATTGGTATTATCAATAAAAATAAAAATATTTAGTAGGTACATGATAATAACACTCAGCGGTTCGTAGGTTAACAGTAAAAAATCCCCACGTGGGTGAGTCTTATTCCATGGAAGAAAATATAAATAATAACTAAAAACAGCAAGAATCTAAGAAAATCTTAAAGGCTGATTCACACCAACGTCCGGTTCCGCTCGTTGTTTATTATAATATAAATATAATAATTATTTTGAATTGTAAAAATACTAACATCGCAGATTTTTTTTAATCAAAAACCATTTTGTTATCACTAAATAATATTTTTATTAATAATTAATTATTAAAAATATTATTTAGTGATAAAAAATGGTTGAAAAAAAAAATCTGCGTTGTAAGTATTTTTACACTTCAAAATAATTATTTAACTAAATAAGTAGTTAAATATCACAAGGGTGGGCAGAAGGATATACTGCCACACAAATTTGTCTTGGCACATACTCCTTGATTGATATTCATACCATATCAATAAGTTCTCTTGTGGAACAATATCGGCACTGAGCGGAACCGGACGTTGGTGTGAATCAGCATTAATTCATATAAAATCTACTAAACAACATAATCTGGCACATACTGATTCAACTTACGTGTTAGGCGTGAATTCCCCCATGATGATTTCTTCAGGGTAACGATTGAAATCGCATCTTCCGAAGGTGTATTGTAGCCAAGAATCACACTTCTTCGCGTAGAAGCCTACAGTGGTGTTAATTGATTCGGCAAAATATAAAGCCGTTCTCCAATGGCTGCATCCGTCTACACCTAATATAAACACAGATGTGCAGATTTAAATACGATGAGAAAATGAAGTCGTTTTTAACAAGATTCACCATTAAAATTGAATGCCTATTTTTTAAAACACGTTTTCACAGAATAAATAAATAAATTTAATTCGTCAACATGGGTTTGAAAGTGTGGCGCCGTAAGATTTTGCATCCAGTGACGTCACATATCGTGCGGGATCGGATGACGTCAGAACCGAGTTGAGAGCGTTGAGATTTGTTATGAAAATCAATTTATTAATGGGCTAAGTACAGAAAAAAAAATCCATCACGAATACACCTTGACCATTGTGCGTATACAAAAATAAAACTTGTGTAAGAGGCCTGTTCAAAAGAAAAGGTGAATTTTGAATTTTCGCGGGCTGTGTTTTTTTTGTTATTTTGGTGCACATATGTTTATCATATGTGAGAATTATCAGCCATTTTGGATAAGTGCTTTGTTTTTGACAACTGGAAAGGTTAGTCACGTTTTTGTGTGTTCTTCAATTTTTTACTTTTGAAAAAAATGGATTAAAGAATAAAATCCATGATTTGTTTTTCCACAACTCCAGGACGCTCATCGTCATTAACATCTTTTCAGCCTTCTATAAAGCGCTTGCCTTGATGAAAAACCACCATTTAGAATCGAAACGTTGCTTAAAATGGTTTTAGTCGTGCTTAGTGACCAGATCTGAATAGCCTGGTTTAAAAAAATATATATATATGTGAATACCGCACAAGAGTCCCAACTGCTCTAAGCCGTCCAGAGCCACTGAGACTATGGCATCCCCAAATAGGGTATGTTGTGAGGCTGAAGGTATTGGGGAGGGGAAGGAAATGGGAACGAGGAAGGTTGAGAAGAACCTGGCTAGTCAGATCTGGTCACCAAACGCGGCTATAAACCAGGTAATCCTAACCTTCTTTTTTCCAGTCTCCTTCTCACTCCATTCAGGCTTACAACCTACCCCAATTAGAGATTCCACTGTCCCACTGACTCCAGACAGTCAGGATCAGTTGTGACTCTTATGTAGTATTAAGATAAAACGGTGAACCATTGATTATTCCTATTAGAATAATTATTTAAATGTTCTTGCTCATTTGTGATTTGATGCCCCTTTACAGTATACGTCAATTAAAATGAAGCATGGCTTTTATTTTCAATAAATTAAATCATAGTTTTTATGTAGCCCCAAAACCGAGAGTTAAAAAAAAAAATAAGCAAAAGTTACCAAGGAAAATTGTGGTAGCGTAAGGAATAATAATGAAGCTCAAAATTTGATGTGTGATAAAAATATCATGAAATTGAATAAGTATGCCGTTAATTTAACGGTGCAGTTTCTTGTATTCCCCATTAAACGCACCTGAGAAACTTTCAGAACTCGTTATGCAAAATAACCTTCCTTTGAAATGACTCGGTGAACGCAAAGTGCGTGGCAGTAACTATTTGACTTTATTACGCAGATGTTTAAATAGTAACTTCATTGCATTCTAAAGAGGAATGTCGATTTAAAATATAATACAATTTGTAAAATTTCTCGATATTTACATCTCTTTGCATTCCGAGAATAAAGCTGAAAACAGATTAAATGAACGTCAATGCCCGGAACTCAGCGTAACTGCTGCATCCCCATTTGGGTAACGTGCTTAGGTTAGTTGGAGAGAGGAAAGAGAAAGGGATGAAGAAAAGAAATCGAAGAGAAATGTATTCTGCTTTTCATTCCCTTTTTTATAAATTTATTGTAACATACATTCCCCTATTCTTTACTTCCGACTTAGTAGTTGCACGTACCTGCTATTTAGATCTTGTCGCCAAACATAATCATTCAATCAAAATTTCAATTCGGAGGTGGGAGTGTTACTCTCCGGACCGAGGAGCAAATATAGAACTTTTTACTGAATGAAATACTGGAAAAACACTGCAAGAATGGTATTTTTTTATTGTGAATACAGTACAAGAGTCCCAACTGTTCCCAACCGCCAGCAGTAGACTGCAGCCAATGAAACTATAACATCTTCAATGGGGGTATGTTGTGAGGCTAAAGGTAGTGGGGAGTGGAAGGATATGGAGAAGAGGAAGGTTGAGAAGTACCTGGCTATTCAGATCTAGTCACCAAACACGGCTAAAACCATTTCGAGCAACGTTTCGATTCTGAATTATGTCTTTCACCAGGGCGATACTTAGAGTATCTACCACTCTGGAACGTGCCGAAAATAAACTTTATATAAATTAAATAGTGTTATGACATACATTAATTTAAAGAAAGTTGTTGGCGCACGCCGGGTTTGAGCCCGCAACCTTCGAAATCGCAGTCGAGCGTCTTACCATTCGACCACGGGGCCGTCAACGTGAACGATTTTTTGTCTGAGTCAGTATTTGAACCACTGACTTGTAAGCCCAGATCCAAAGAGCTTACCGCTCTGCTAAGACGGTTGCATGGTCGGTCTAAAGATCGGCACAAATCTGATAGCTTTGACGAGATTATTAAGAAATCAACGCAACTTACTCATATTTTTGAGTTGATCACAGCCGACTTGGCTGAGGCCACCGTTAGGGTAAAAGTCGACGTGCCCCGAAAGTTCTAGTTTCCCCATTCTTAAGGCATTTGTGTGGATTACGTCGACGAATTTTGCATCTGTTTTGTCCAGCTTTCCATTAGGGTCCATCGTGGTAAAGAAAGGTAGAGCTGGATCCAATCCTGCACTCAAAGGTAATATGATAACACATCTGACATCCTTTCATACTATTCAAAACAAATGTAAATATTTTATTTAAGATATTCCTACATGCATAAAAAATATTATCTTTCTCTCTTTCGGCATAAAATTTAAAGAATACGTGCTTTGACAACATTTTTTATGGAAGCAATATGTACAAAAAAAGATTGCAAATTAATTAAAAAAATAAAATCGTCACACGTAAAAATTATCAATGAACATTTGCAGAACTAAAAATGTAACATAATTGTAATGTTTTTTTAAGACAGTGCTTTTTCAGTGTCCCGACGGATAATAATAATACTTATAAAATTTTATTCCAGATGGTATGCAGAAGTAGTGGAATGCAATACCTTTCATAATTGATAATAATAAATAGTCACAATAATAATAACAAAAAAATTATTAAAAAAAAACATAAATTCTTAAGAAAAAAAATGGTGAGTATCATTTTAATCGAGCGTGCTTCAAGGTGGTCTCCGCATGTGTTGGTGTTTTTTTAACGAGGTTTTCTTCTTCAGGAGAAAAATATAATTATCCAATAAATTCCACCAAGTTCAAAGATAATAAAAGAAACAGATCCGGACCAACTTCCGACGTTTGTGGCCCGCGATCTTAATAAGCTACCACCGGTGACTTTTGATCACGTCGACGTCACGAGATTTCTCAAGGATTTCCCGACACTGTTGAAAGTAGAGATGGCCGAAAGCTACAGTATCAGAAACAAATATCCTAAAGCAAGAACTCAGTCTACTCAAAAGCTGTCAGTAAAATTGCACAAGAGCGTTTGAATGTCAATGATCCGCCACCGGTGAGTTCTTTCATAGATTTACCAAACATTGACAATAATGCAAGTCACGGTAATCCGAAAATTATTATGCACTACGGGTCGAAGCCGTCACTGCACCAGGCTACCGTTCATCAAGGCGCATCAAATCAATCTGCCCCACCTACTCTGCCGTAACCCAATCGGCCCGAGGTAAAAGCGGAAACAGCCGAAGATGCACGAATGACCCATAAACGTCATAACACTGACATAAACAACCCAGCTCGGCTGAGAACAAGCGATAATATTAATAATAATGAGTTCACTATGGTCATAAATAAGAATCGCAAAAAGCGTAATTTAAATAATCGCGGTACCGGATCCGATATAGGAAATTTAAAAGTAGCAAACCTTGAAATAGGACTTTATGTTTCTCGTTTCGCACTTGAAACGACCGCAGAAGATGTGAAGTTATATCTTGAAAATAAAGGTATAAATACAGTTAAGATTGAAATCCTAAAAACCATTTAAAGAAACCCCCCATTTAAGACCTTTAAAATGATGATTCAACAAACCGACATTAAAACTGTGATGGATCACGATTTCTGGCCCAAAGGCATCGTCTTCAGGAGATTCAGAGAAGCCGCCGTGCGATTCACGAATCAATCAAAATGAATAATCTAAAAATCGCTTCGATCAACTGCCGATCCGGTTAAAAGAGTAAAAAAGTTTATTTGTGATCTTTGTGACAAACATGACGTGATATTATTACAAGAGACCTGGCTCATACCAACTGAAATAGATTTTCTTAGCGACATTCACCCGGAATTCATGAGTTACGGTAGTTCAGCGGTAGACATCTCAACGGTCCACTACGAGGACGTCCATATGGAGGGGTAGCTATTCTATGGCGAAAAACATTCAGGGCAGTAACGATCGACTGTGGAACTCCCAGAATAATAGCGATTGATATCACACTCGACACTGGAACACTACTTATCATGTGTATATATATGCCGTAGACAATGCTGATAATTTACCGGAATACTTAAGCTGTCTTTCAAAATTACAGACAATCATTGAGGAAAGAGACAACCCAAATTGTGTAATTATAGGAGATTTTTAATGCCGATATGAATTCGCCCTTCGGACGTGAGCTTAAATCATTCTGCTCAGAATATAATCTACTAATTGCGGACGTTGAAATGATCCCATCTGACTCGTACACATATGTAAGCGATGCGCACAATACGACTAAGTGGCGACCATTGTCTCGTAACTCAAGCAGTACGTAATACAATTCAAGATATGTATATTGATTACAAGTCCGACTGGTCTGATCATCGACCAATGCACATAACTCTACAGACCTTTGGGCTACCGAAGTTTACCATTAGTTCACCAACAGTAGGGGATCCATGTCGATGGCAACCCAAAAATCCAGCACAAGTTGAGCTATACTCCAAATCTGCACAACTATCCATAGGTCAACTTAAAATAATTCGTGGGACCAACACAGTACCTCAAGACAGAACGTTGATAAATGCAGTCGAAATCAACAAACTGTACGACAACATTGTTCAAGCATTGCGTACTTCAGCAATAAGTGCGTTTAATGTAGTGAGAAGGCCAAACAATGAAGGAAAATGGAAGTCTACAGCTGGTTGGAATGAGCATGTTGCTCTACACTACGAAACATCAAAGGAAGGCGCACATATGTTGGCTGCAGAATGGACGACCCACTAATGGTCCAATTATGGAAGCTCGAAAACAAACAAGATCAAATTTTAAGAAAGAGTTTAAAAATTGTCAAAGAAACCTCGAACAGAGCAAAATGGATAAAATAGCCAACAGCTTTCAATGCAAGAACTTTTCATCCTTTTGGAACAAAACAAATGCTATTTTGAAGGCAAGACACACATCCCCGAGTCATATTGATGGAAAATCTGATGATAAAAATATAGCTGAAATTTTCAGGAATACTTTTTTGCAAGGCACCAGATCAACCACAAACAATTAATAGACCAACGCTTCAACCAGAACAGCAAGAATTTATCGTCGTCTCACCGGAGATGGTTCAAAAAGCAATACGCAGCATGGCAGGAGGTAAATCTGCAGGTCACGATGGACTCGCCATAGAACATGTTAAGTATGCGGGAGTGTACTTACCAACGCTACTCGCCTCACTGTTCACTGCCATGATCGAGCTCGAGGACATATTCCGGAACAACTCTCCAAAACTATTATAGTACCGATTCCAAAGAGCCGTCAACTGGACTTGACATCATCCGCTAACTACAGGCCTATATCTCCTCGCTACAGTTATTGCAAGAATCCTCGGAGTTCTACTAAATTTGACGGAAGACAAACTTAGAACAGAGGATTCGCAAATGGGATTCAAGTCTGGTTGCTCTACGGATACAGCTATATATAGTATGAAACAAGTCATTGAATACTATAAAGCACGAAAAACAACGGTCTATGCATGCTTCCTTGATCTGAGTAAAAGCTTTTGATAGGGTAAGTCATGAAAAGTTATGGGAAAAACTAACCGAACGACAAGTACCTCCATCAATTGTGAAAATACTGGGTGCATGGTACAACCAACAGGAAAACCTCGTCAGATGGAATGATAGCCTATCAGAAGCAGCTAAGCTAAAGTGCGGCGTTAGACAAGGAGGCGCTCAATGTCTCCAGTTCTATTTAATGTTTATATGGACGAACTGAGTAAAGCACTGAATAAAACAAGAATCGGATGCCACATTGCCGGGGTATGTATGAACAACATTAGCTACGCAGATGACATGGTTATACTAGCCCCATCAGTAAGAGCAATGAGAAAACTGGTGGCCATTTGTGAAGCGTACGTTGACAGTCATGGTTAGTGTACAATGCCAAAAATCATCGCTGCTGATATTTAGAGCAAGTACAGGACCTACTGTCATCCCGCCCATACGTCTTGGCGGAGTTGATCTGAATATAAGCAGTGAAATTAAATATTTGGGTCATGTCGTAACTGACGACTTAAATGACAAGAAGGACATAGAGCGCCAGAGAAGAGCACTAAGCGTGCGAGCCAACATGCTCGCCAGGAGATTCAATAGGTGCAGTCTTCCGGTAAAGAGACAGTTGTTCCAGACGTACTGCATGAGCCTGTACACTTGCGAACTCTGGACCAGATATACACAAGCAGTCATGAACACGCTCCGAGTGCAGTACAACCACGCGTACAGGGGGCTTTTTCGGTCTTCCTTGGCGATGCAGCGCCTCACAGATGTTTGCAGAGGGAAGGGTGAACGGGTTTGCTGCTGCTCTGATGCGTCACAGAATGGCAGGAACGAGACATAGCGCTACCAGGAATCCGAGAACACTCTCGTCCAGGCTGCCGTCCAGTGGCACAGTGCGCCCCTACATCACAGGTGGAGAATTTCCCTCAATCCGCCGTAAAAGTTATTTTCTTTATTTCATTATAATGCTCTTATATTTATTATTATTATTATTATTATCATTTTACGTGATTTTATCTATTTATTTTACTTTTATTACTATCATTATTTTTTCTATTTTGTTTTTTATGTTATCTTCACTGTTTTAAGTTTCTGATATGTATTTTTACTTATATGGCAGACAGAGTATTGCACCCACCGCTCTGTTCCGCTGAAATAAAAAGCTATTATTATTATTATTATAATATGATGACACGTGTGCATATTTTTTTCAATGTTATGAAGCAACAATCTTACCTGTGATCCTTTCAATTTGTCCCGACTTCAGCCACTTGGAGATAGCCCCTGCCACGTGTGCTCCGAGGCTCATCCCAATAACGTGAATGGATTGCAGAGGAATCCCCTTTACAGTCACCAATTTGTCAATCATCTGCGCGGTACAGCGACCCACCAGAGGGACGTTCTGGACCGCGTTGATGTAACAAGGGTGTTTTACTATAGGGCCGTAGTCTAGGGATATTATGTTGTATTCGCCATGCTGAAAATATGCTAAGAAAAATGAATCGTTAGTAATAAAATAATTTGAGACACTAATTAAATCTCGAGATATATGTATATATTATTTATATTTTTGTAAATACCGCACAATAGTCCTACCTGCTCCCAACCGTTTGGAGCCAGTGCGACTATGGCATCCCCAATTTGAGTATATTATGAGATTGAAGGTAGTGAGTGGGGAGGGGACGGAGATGGGGAAGTGGAAGGTTGGAAAGTACCTGGTTATTCAGATCTGGGCACCAAACACGCTTAAAGTCATTTCAAGCAACATTTAAGTCTAATTTGTGGTCTTTCACCAGAGCGATACTTAGAGTATCTTCCACTTTATAACGTGCTGCAAATATATTATACGAATTTAATGTGTTATAACACATATTAATTAAATACAAAATATTTGGGAACGCCGGATTTGAACCCGAGACTTTTGTTCCTGCCAAATCATTGTCAATCATCACAATCGATTAAAAACAGCCAAAACTATTTTATATAACTTCATGCTTCAAGGTGACACAAAATGTATATTATTAAATGGTGTGCAATTAAACACATGTGATAATAATAATTATATAAAAATATAAGAATTTCATTTTTATTAATCGGGTTTTGAACCCGCGATCTTTGAGCCCAATACCTTTTATTAGCTTTGCAACGCAAATAATCAAGGCATTATTAATAACTGATTTATTTAGTGATTAATAATTACCACAGTAAAACTATGGTTTTTTTATTCATCAACTGAAAAAATAGTGTATTACTTGAAATCATTTTTTTAAATTGATCAATTGCACTACTTAACATTGAACATACAAACAAAAATTCAAGCGATTCCGTTATTTTTAACCTATTTACTATACATTATTTGCATGTTTCTGAACGGCCACTCATCGGCTAATTTTTTTTTTTAAATCATAGACACCCGCTTTAAAAGTTTACCGAAAAAAAAACCGACCGAATTTATTGTCTGCATTAAAAATGGTAAGTTTTTCTGCCGTGTGAATTCAATTCAAACCAGCAATAATATCACACTGTTGTTCAATAATTGCCCAAAGAATGTAGATCGTGCATTCTCTGTTTTTTGCGCTCGTTTATAAATGATTAAATTTAATGCTTTACCTGGTCTTGAATCAATGTTTGGGTCATAATTTCGATGGCCAGTGAAGCCGTGAATCAGAATTTTCACGGGAGTATTTGCTATGAAATTTGCTTGCATGATTGATTCCGTATCGGAAATGTTCAACTCGTGTGGGTTTTCTTGGGTGTTCCTACAAAATTATCATGCAATAATCATCAGTGGTTTATGTATAATAAAATAAGGTTTAGTTTAAAACTGGAAATAATTTACCTGGTGTATAACCAAAAGGTAATGTTTTTGTTGGGGCATTCCAAGGGAGGTGTAACACAGATGGGTAATTCAGGAAGCGAAAAGCTATTTCCTTGATGCCAAATAAATACTGAAAATAAAATCAAAACATTTGTCAAAAATTGTCAAAACAACATATTTCGTCGCTGTATCGGCAAAAGGGCTTAAGCAACACTTTGGTCAAAATGAGTTAAATAAGCAGTTGTGATCAGTTTTTTTCCTGCATCGAATTATTGATTACGTAAGTTGAATATTAATCAATTGAGTCTTTGATTCTGAAGACTTTTGTGACTCTTCACCCATCTAAAATATATTTACAATTTGGGAGAAGGCTTGACTCAAGCGACACATGTTTTAGACTTTTTGTCGCTTCAGGTAACTCAGTGAGAGCATTGAGTTACCTGGCTTAACTTTTTTTTCCAAATCCAATCAGGTACTGAAGACTAATGACACAAAAAAACATTAATGTGCTCTGGTGTAAGCTTCCCAATATGGCGCTTCAGCTATTTTGCCTTTCCGGCGACATTATGCTTAGTAAATAATAATTTACACATAGTTCTAACCACCGTTTTTAAATTATTTAAATTTGTATCCTGAAGGAGGAACCATTGGTTCTGAAACATGTTGATCATTTTTTATTATTAAGTATTTATTATTACAGTGACCAAATGAAGTGTTTGTTATTATTTATCTAATATAAAGTACTTTTACAATAATCATTGAAAATGTTTAGTATTTATAAAGTTACGTTAAAATAAAACATACCTGATATAAAGACAAATAACTTCATCATTAATTTTCAGAGTACTGGAATTATTTCACAAACTTTTTTACTTTCTATTTCAGCGATGAAAACCACCTTCAACGGTGTGCAATTACTATCTAAATAAGGTTTTTATATAATACCTCACCCGTTTTGTAGATGCCAGGTGCCTGGCGCTGTAAATGTTGACTTCCTGAATATGCAAATTTGATAAGGCACTATCGTTAATGTATCCCTAGCTCTGATTCAGACTACATTTAAAAGTTAGATTATTTGTGTTGTAAAAATAAAACCTGATACCTGATGACAATAGTTTTACCATTCTTTTGAATGTGCATTAACTTGTTTTGGTACACATTTTTTTAACTCGATGTTTTTTTAATTTTTATTTTCAAAATTGCTCACTGTACTGAAATTGAAATAAGACAATCATACCGAAACCATTTTTAATTCAATCAATTTAAAAAATAAATTCCTATTTTAGTACAGTTTTCTATAAAAAAAATTAAAACATAATATTTCCATCATAAACCAGAATCTGAACATTTATTAGGTAAAATATAAGTTCACAAAAAGTAACGAAACAAATTATTTAACCAAATAATTACATAAAATGTGAATTATTTTGGTTATCAAACGGAAAACGTTATTTTTGGAACCTGTTTTTTTAACGGAAGTACCAAACAAAGTTTATCTTTGCTAATTGCGGAAAATAAAAAAAAAGACAAAGACAATATTATGCAGTGATGCTATACCTCCAAATTATTAAAGATCCAAAAATCCTTTCAATTACAAATAAAATGCCTGATAATTTAAAAACTCAACCGATTCGCAATAATATCTACTGTTTTGCTTGTGAATCCTACGAAACTAAAAATACATGACGTGCATAAAGATTTCAATTTAATTTACTAAAGAATGTGCGTTTCTCAAATAAAGTACAGTGTTGCCGACGGCAAAAACACAAAGTTATTTTTCAATTACTATTTGCAATATACGTACATTCAACATACGGTTATATTACATTAAAAAACTCATATGAAAACATAATAAATTGAATTTTATACAAAATCATGTCTTTTGTGTGCGTGTATGGTAATTAATTGTAAAATCTTTTCAATCACAATTCTTGTAGAAATATTATTTTCCTTAGTCTATGGAATTTGTGTCAATTTTTCAACAAACGCGAAGTTGTTCTCAATACTTCATTATCTACGAGTATACAATAGCAACCCCACTGCATTCACATGAGTTCAAAGTGTCTCGGGAACTGTATTTCATTGTAATTATTATTGACAAGTAATACTTACTATGACAACATCGACAATCCACCACAAAACTAATTAAATATTAACAATGGTGTGAGCTATCGTTACTTATTAGTGTAGTTGTTAGAAGTTTTGAAATCTTTTTTAAGCCACGCCACACCAAGATTCCCTTGCCTAGAGTCAGTGGGATTTTAACATCCCTAATCGGGCTATTTTGTGACGTAGCAGGAAAAGGGAAAGAAGAAGAACAAAAAGGCTTTTAAAAAAATTGTTAATCTTTTTTCAAGCAATGTATCTAGTTTGATTGGTAGATCTAACCGAGGTGACAGAGAAGGTGTTTTTCACCTTAGAACGAAATATACCTTTTTGATTAATTTTATAAGAGCCATTAAATATTTCGATGCTCTTTCCGCTCTGATAATATCTACCAATACATTTGTAAACAATCATCGATTTACACTCTCCTTAATAATACAGCTGATGTATCTATATATTAGTATATTACATGTCAAGAAACCAACTAATCTGTAGACCAGAAAATATGATTTAAAATTTTACCATAGTATAAGTATTATCAATTATTTAATAACATGGAAAACAAAGAACATAAATTTAAAAAAAGGAAACCGGACAAGAATTGCAACTGCTCCAACGGTCTGAAGCCAGTGGGACGATGGCATCTCAATGGAGGTATTTTTTAAGACTGAATGAAGTGGAAAAGGAAAAAAGTTGGGAAAGAGGAATTTGAGTAAGTGACTGTCAATTCTGATCTGGTCACTAAACACGACCAAATCTGTTTCAAACAACTGAACAGAAAAAGAAGACACCACAAACAGTGACATTGTTACCTGAGTTCTATTTGTTTCAAACAAGGATATATATTAATTGAGTTGTCCTTTCGAATGACCGTTTAGCCACCACTGACTTACAAATATATTGAATAATCCTATTTATACCGGTTAGAATAAATTTAGCACAGATAAGGTTTTTATTTTAATGGACCCTCCCACTTGAGTCGGATTTTTTTTTCGTACATAGTTTTCTAGTAATATTTTTGTTAAAACCCAAAACCATATGTTTTTATAGGACACTGAATAATTTAATGTATTATTTTAACGACTGCAGAGACTTCGTATTATTGTGTAAGGTACATTCCAAATAGGGTACGCTTGCATAATAATTGTTGTGTTTATTTATGGCTGAGAATTTTTTGTAAATTTGAATCACGGCACACTTTCCAAGTATGATTTATTGTTAATCGTCTAGTGTTACCTGTTTGAAAATTGACGATGAATAATTATTATTAATCGTCTGTCAATGAGTAGGTGAGAACCTAATTCGATTGTTTCGATTTCCAAAAGGCTTTTAGCGAACCAGCAACGACATCTGTTGATCTAAACACACAGTTATTTAACTATTCATCAGGTTTTCAACAAGAATAATAATTCTTTTGCCATTATGTTGGGAGGATCGCTTGTATGTTATTAGTTATTAGGAATTAGCGGAATTTTAGGTTTTCAGTCTTATCGCGTTTTTTACTTTGTGAGATATAAATGATTTTAATATTTGGCCAAATTATATACCACCATTTTTGTGAAATATCACCTATTGCCTATGAAGCTTTTTTACTTTGAAATATTTTTAGTATTTTTACTAGATTTCCATAAAAATACTTAGTTTCGAGTCAAAATTTATGGAAGACGGTAGTGCTTAACATAATTATTTTATGACGGATAGAGGGAAAAGTTTTTTTTTTATAATTAGGAAGTGATAGAAATAAGACAAATACTCTATGCGTAAAGAAGAACGGAATGAGTCAGTAAACGTAGATGTTCAGGAGAGCCAAAACAATGTTTTGGAATTCTGTTTTTCGTATGTAATCATGTCAAATAATAATAATATTTGGATAATTTGTATAGCGCCGTTTTTGTGAAAAATCACCTCAAGGGCGCTGTCACATGTCCTTTTTTCAAAAACTAATAGCACTTTATTTTATTTTCTAACTCATCTCATTTTTTCTTGCTAGATATGTATCTTATAAGGAACAATTCTGCATACTTAAATTAGCACTATTTTTTTTTTACTCATTCCGTTCTTCCTTTCGCACACAAAATTATAAATGGATTAAATTTGTACAAATAACTCGATTTATTAATCTTTCATCCTAGTAGCTCTAGTATTTTTAAATTACTTCAACAAATAAACTCATTCAGTTTTATTTAATCTGCATTTTCTAACGAAACAATTATTTAGTTTTTCATTTAAATATATTTAATTACAGTTTGATTTGTACATATTTTTTGCGATATATTTACCTATTACAGTGATTAATTATTTTTATAAAGTTGTATTGTGGATTTTTATTTATGTTCAACTTATATGCTGTTGAAGAATCCCACTATAAAACTTTGCATTTAACATAACGTATATATAACATATTCTGCTTAAAAATCTTAAATAATCTTGGCAGTGAGACATGGAGTTTATTAGAAAAAACAAGTACTGAATGCGGAAGAATTAAACTACCCGATGCGTATGCATGGAAAACCATTTATGATGCGATCCAGAAAGAATGCATACCAATAGAAGCATAATGCGTAATATTTATGAAGGGAAGGTTGTATGGTCGTCGCACGTACAGCGGTGAGCACAAAAATGAGTATCGGGAGACCACATGATGCGGAAATTGATGAACAAAAATTAGTCGGGAATTTCCTCGGAAGATATCCCACGGTCAAATACTCAAGTCGGAATTGGAAAAATCAATGCATGAATACGAATGAAGCAATAAGATTATGCCAGGATAGAGGTTTGTGGCATTCTTACATAGGTACCTCTAGGAGGAAATTGTGCGGTCTTTTGTTGTACTGTTAAAAAATGTATAAATAATATTTTTTTCTGCGACATAAATAAATAATAGCGATACATAAAAATATACAGATGTATATTATATTTATTTTGGTACCGATAAGAAATTTTGAGGTAGAAAAATGGAGTTTAAACGATAGTTGCTTTATCTAAGTAGTCTCATTATTATTTGGTAGACTTTCATCACCGGAGTTTGAAGCCGAAGATCCTTTGGCGAATGGAGCCTCTGCGTTTGTTTCCACGAAGAAAAGGCCAGTAGCACTGAAAATTAGGAAAACATTTTCAAAGTTTTGTTTCAAGTGAGCATGCATATAGGCATACCGCCGATAAATCGTTGTCACTTCTTCAATTTTTCATAAAAGACGTGTCTAAAAAGAGAGGTCTTGAAGGTTTGAGGTTATAGCGAATTGGCAGGACCATTATTTGTACTGTATGCCGCATGATAATTGTACACTTTATTACAATTTTCCTCTTTCTTATAAAGATTAGACCCAAATCGTTGTAATTAAGTGATTACCACAGTAATTAGAATTCAAAAGGTCTTTGAGCCAATTAAATGCATGTAAACATTTTCCGCGTCACAGGATGATCACATTGTTTTTTGTTGACTTCCATAGCCTAGTTTTTGACTATGAAATTGAGGTTAGGATCTCAGCGCAGTGATTTTATTGATGTGACGTTAGTTGTTCAAAATAACGGACCTTACAAATTAGCTCTACCATAAGGAGTGATGTTACATAAATTAGCTCTGTCATAAGGAAAGTTGATAAATAAGCTCTTACATAAAGAAGGATGGTAGTTAATTGGACGTAGTCTAATCCAAAAATTTTCAAAATCGAGTTTTACATGTTTTTCTACAGAAAAATACGAAATTTAAATCTGCTAAAAACATCCAAGCTCCAAATGCAATAGATTTAAGTTAATTCAATTTTTTGCTAACACAAATTGTAGATTTTTCACTTAAAATGAAGTTTAAAAACATTAAAATGTAGGATAAAACAGGAAAAATACCCATTTATAATAATTCTCACAAATAAAAAAAACACTGATATTCACTTTACAAATGCTAATTACGCAAATTATTACTGTTGTTTCGTTATATTTTCAAACACTTTGTTCTCGGTTTCAATTTTTTGAGGTTAGATCCTTTCTGCATAACTATGTCCAATTAGCTCTGTCATAAGGAAGGATGGTAAATAAATAAAAATGATGAAAAAAACTAATACATGCACACAGACAAATAAAACATTCATAAATAAAAAATAAATGATCTCACTTGCTCGGTACGTATTCTCCCATGATTATTTCCTTGTCACTTGGGAAGAGATTACACCAGCCCAGGACGTGGAGAACCCACGAGGCACACTGTCTCCCGTAGAAGCCAACTTTACTGTTGATCGATTCCCCGAAGTAAGCCGGCGCTCGCCAGTGATTGCAACTCGATTCGCCTAAAAGAAAAAGGTTCTTTAAAACAAATTGTCGCCCAAAGAGTGTCATACCAAAACAATCTTCTTCTTCTTAGACACGAATGAAATTGAATATGGAGGTTCAAGAAACAACATTTTTTATTTTTTTTATATGAATACCGCAAAAGAGTCTCAACTGCTCCCAACCGTCTAGAGCCAGTGAGACTATGGCATACCCAAATAGAGTATGTTGTGAGGCTGAAAGTGATGGTAGGAGAAGGAGATTGGTAAGAGGAAGGTTGAGAAGTACCTGGCTATTCAGATCTGGTCACCAAACACGGCTATAAGCCATTTCAAGCAACGTTTCGATTCTGAATGGTGGTCTTTCACCAGGGCGATACTTAGAGTATCTACCACTCTGGAACGTGCCGCAAATAAACTTTATATGAAACAAATGTGTTACGACACATATTAATTAAATGAAAGTTATTAGCGCACGTCGGGTTTGAACCCGCAACCTTTGGATTCGTAGTAGAGCGTATTACCACTATTAGCTAATATTAAATTTAACATAATATCGTCGCCGGAACGGCAAAAGGGCTGAAGCCCCATTTTGAGAAGTTTACACCAGAGCACATTAAAGTTATTTTTTTTGTTTAACAATAAACAACACAAGTCTTCAGTACCTGGATAGATAAAAACAACTTTATTCAGGTAACTCAATGCTTTCACTCAGTTACCTGAAGCAACTAAAAGCTAAAAAAGTCCCAAACTTGTGTCGCTTGAGTCAAGCCTTCTCTCAAATGGTACATATATTTAGATGGCTAAAGAGCCACTAAAGTCTTCAAAATAAAACGAGTCAGAGCATTCGATGCAGAAAAAAATTATGAAAACTGCATATTTAACTCATTTTTGACCAAAGTGTCGCTTAAGTCCCTTTGCCTTGTGAATGTTTTTTGCACGGAGATATGATGTTGATTGCTTAGATTTAGATTATAATAATAATAATAATAATAATAATAATAATAATAAAAAGTTTTATTCCGAAGGTATGCAGGAGTAGTGCAATGCAATACCTTCCATAATTGATATCAATACATTGTAATAATAATAGTAACAAAATAATAATGAACAGAAATTCATAAGAAATAAATAAATAAGTAAATAATAAAATAAAAATATATGAAAATAAAATAATAATAATGATGATAAAAAAAAAATAAAAAAAGTAAGAAATAAATAAAAGAATGTAAGAAGAAAATATGATTGAGTATATTAGCCTCATTTCTACAAAACGCCATCAAGAGGGGAGTCCATCCTGGCAGCGTTAAGATTGATGGGGCCAATAATTTACCCAATGCGCTTCTATGCTTGAGTTCGATCTGACGGGATTCCATGATGAGGTTATTTCTGAGTTGTTAATCCTTTCCCCGCATTCCTGCTACCCTGGTTCTCATAAGGGCTGCAAATCCTGAACTCGCCCCTCGGTGAACATACCGGAAGCGCTGCAGTGCCTGGGGAGACTGAACATCATGCGGTAGGCGTTGTTGTACTGGACCCGAAGCCTTCCATGCTACTCTTCTTAAAGTTGGTCCAGAGCTCGCACGTGTATAGGGTAGTGCAGAACGCCAGGAAGAGTGTCCTTTTCACTGGTGGACTACAGAGCCGAAATCTTCTACTGAGCATGTTTGATTTCACACTGAGTGCTCGCCTTGCCTGTCAATGTCGTCGTCATCCATTAGCTTGCTGGTGATGATGTGCCCTAGATATTTAGTTTCTTCTACTACCTTTAGAACCTCACCGTTCAAGAAAGCTGGGAGGAATGTTTTTCGACCCTGCCCGTATCTAATAACCATCAGTGCCGTTTTTAGCGGATTGTGTCATGTTTGTTTCCTGAGCAAACTCTTCGCAGATATTCAGGGAGGATACGTAGCCCCTCTTTATAGACGGCGTCATGAGGACCATATCGTCTGCATAGCTCACATTATTAAAAAAACACTGTCCTCCGATATGGCAGCCCACCTTAGCATTATTTAATCTATGGGTCAGTTCTTCCATATAAATGTTAAACAATAATGGGGACATGCATCCTCCTTTGTCTAACTCCGCTTTTCAGATGAAAAGGTTCGGAAAATCCATCTTTCCACTTTACCAGGTTTTCTTGTTGCCGGTGCCAAGTGTTGAGAATGTGGACGACCTTCGATGGTATACCCCTTTCAACGAGTTTAGTCCATAGTAAGGGGTGATGGACTCTGTCGAACGCCTTACTGAGATCAAGAAAGCACGCGTAAGTAGTTGTTTTTTTTTCGATAGTGTTCCAACGTTCGTTTTACGCAAAATATCGCTGTGTCCGTGGAGCACTCCTTTTAAAGCCCATCTGATTATCGCTCGTTTTCATGTGGGGTCCAACTTGGTCCAACAGAACACGTTCAAATATTCTGGCGATAGAGGTAGCGATGGAAATCGGTCTGTAATTTTCCTGTAGAGTTATGTCGGACAATTTCGATTTGATAATCGGTATGATTATTGTTTTGGTCATATCTTTAGGAAGGTATCCACTCTTTGGCGATGACAGTAACAACGTTGCGAGTAGTTGCGAAATCGCTCCTCCTGCGTGTTTTGACGTGTTCGATGCTCAATCCATCGTGCCCCTGCTGATGTCCCAGCTTTCATGTTTCTGATGGCTGTGTTCACCATGTTCACTGTGACCTGGAGTTCAATATCATCGTATTCTGTCAGTGGGGTTTCGTTTGAAGAGACGGTAGCGGAAGGGGTTTTAGTGGCGAAGTGCAATTTGAAAATGTTGGCGATGTTTTCCGATTCGTTTCTCCATTAATGTTATTCGAACTTACACCGTACATTTAATACTTTATTTGACTTATTCCAAAATTTTTAAAGTCCTGTTTATCGAAGTCCCCAGCGATTTTATCCATCTCTGAGTTGTATGGAATTATTTCGGCATTTTTTCAATGCTGTTTTAAAGGCAGCACGCTTTGCCTTTCTATCCTCCGCGATAGGACCTTCGTGTGGTCTCCCCATTTTTGATCCAAATATTCATCGCTTGTCTGGATTCTTCGTATTTACCCGCTACATATTCATTCCATCCACAGACTTGCTTATATTTTTGGGTGACTCTTTTCTCCGAATGCTGAAATAGCAGTGTTTCGTAGCGCGTCTACTATATTCTCGTATAGGTTCTTTTATTTGGGCGTCTGTAGGGTTGCCACTATCAATATAAATAATATTTTTTTTCCATGACCTTACGTAGATTTTTTTTTGCGAGCATACATTGTATTTTTCGATATCGCGTATTGGATTCCATGTAGCTGAATCCCTTTATCATAGGAGCATATACTTCTGTTTTAGGGATTCCTTTTGTCATTAAAGTCAACTCGAGAGCTCGATGATCTGTCCAGTCCATGTCATAATAAATTTTCATATCGAGGATTTGCTTAAAGATATTTTTCGTAACTAGGCAATGATCTAACCAGCTGGTGGTGCTATGCGCGTCACTTATGTATGTGTAGGAATCGTTGGGTAAAATTTCGATGTCGGCACATATGTATTCATATTCTTGACAAAAAGATTTCAGCTCTAGTCCAAAGAGTGAATCGGGATTAGCGTTAAAGTCACCGATAACAATTGTGTTGCTATAATCTTTGTCGTCAATAATAGTTTGCAAGGTAGCGAGACAGTTGGAATACTCTTCGAAATGATCTGTTGTGCAGGTTGCATTTTATCATTTTCAGATTAACCTTACAGCTCTGATAAGACATATTCATATATAAATAAATAATAAATGGCTAATTTTATATGGCGCTATGTTAATTATACACACTTCAGAGGTAGTTTAATTTGTTGTCACAGAAACATTTCAAATTTCCGATTTTATTCGAAGGCTTGAAATCTTACATAGTTTGATGATTTGTTATTTTCTTGCTGATATTTTTGCACAAATACAGCGGTAACAGAAAGTAAGCAAAAAAATCACATCAATTTTACAATGAGCATAGTAAATGAGTGAAATATTGTTTATTATTACAAAGAACCTCTTCATAAATCGCTTTACTTTTCATGTACTTCATATTGCCTACATTAAAATATTCGGTGTTTTAAAAAATATAGAAAATACTATTTATAAGCAAGTTTATTAATTCGTTGAGGTATATAGCAATATACGCCTCTAGAGGTAGCCCAAATGCTACCTCTCAACTTTCCGAATAATCATGTGTTATGTATGTAGATGCTGCGCCCAATTATAGTTCCTCTTGTATAACAATACCTTCTTCAAGGTCACGGTGCACCCTTTAAACCAAAAAACCGACACAGGGCACAGCGCAGGCGAGGCGTCGGAAAAAAATGGTCAAATGGTATGAGGCAAGTGTGCCTCGGATAATCTCCTCGTGTGAATTTAGAAAAAAAAAATATTTTTTAAGTTAACACTTCTTTTCAAAATATTAAAAGGTTTTTACTCATTTCTGTTTGGTTCTTGCAGCCTGGCTGACTCATCCCGCCATTGACATAAAAGTCCACGTGTCCAATTTGCTCCAACTTTCCCTTCTCTAAGGCATTGGTGTGTATGACGTCAACGAACTTTGCATCTCCCTTGTCAAGCTTCCTCGAATCGTCGATTGTGGCGAAGAGAGGCAATGCTGGGTCCAGACCTTGTAAACAATATTAATATGAATTGGTCTAATTAGAAATGATTTTTCCCTGAGTAAAATCATTATTTAACTTGTAATTTTTAAAATTAAAGTAATAGTTCTTAAGCCGACTCAAACAAGAATAATACTATTCAGCAGTTGTGAGCTGAATAAGAACTTTTCCTGCGGTTTCATGGGTCGTTTATGACAAAGATTTAGCTGAGCGTACAGCAATGCTATCTGAAGTATGATTTTAGTTAGGAACTACTCGGCTTTGGGAAAGTTTTATCATAATTAAAAAAAAAAAACTGTTTCTTATTGAATAAATTATTAATGTGCGACTAACAAAAGATAGTCTGTTTTATTTTAAAAAGTTTAATGTGTTAAAAACTCCATAACTCATGATTTAAGTGATGTTGAAGACTGAACATAGTTGCGTTGACCTAGAAATTGCACCTCGACTTTAATTCATCTATTGTATAAAGCGACAAAAGCCCGCGTATGAAAACATATTTAATTTGCATTAGAATTAAGATCAGTTGCCAAGAATCGCAATAATTGTTTTCTAAAGACACCTTGAGTAGCTCTAATTATTCCTAATTATGATTAAATAACATCGCATAGTTTTATGGAAAGCTACGTCCCACATCACACGTCATTACATACGTTTTATACTGTTATTTTAATAATAAAATAAATTGATCATCGTCATCATCTCTCTACTAATTGCATTGCAATTTTTGTTTCGGCATTTCAACAGGGTTTTGGCCGCCCCAAGCCTTCTCGGTTCCACTTGGACACAACTGAAAAACTTGATTTGTCCATCGGTCGTTCATTCTGCGAACGGTATCCTACCAAGTATGTGTTGTTTTTTTAAATGTATTTAATTAAATCCTTCACTATGAAATGCTTCCTTATCCTTCCGTTTCTTTTCTTTGATCTTTGTATGATACCGCACAAGTATAGATTCCTACTCACTTAAGGTGTGCTCTCTAGGCATTTATACAAATTAGGCTGCTAGGTATTAAGCTTAGCCTTGTAACATTTTAAGTTTGAAAATCAAAGGTTGTTTTTGAGGTAAACTGTTCTTTCTTAATAGCATTTTTCGCACATCGATCTAGCCTGAAAAAAGACAAATTAAAGCCAAAAGAATAATAAAATAACTCGGCCTTTTTAGTAGATTTTTGTAAAATTGATACAATTAATTTTTGTTATTAAACCTAATTTAAGCCGAAAACGGCAAAAAAAAAACCTTTTTTTTAAACAAATCGGCTTCACAATTTCATGATTCTTAAGAATATAGTAAAATTTATTAGTCCTGGCGGTTAGGTAAGGCTTGGATAGATTAAGTAGGGTAAGGTGAGATTAGGTTTAGTTAAGTAAGGTCAGGTAAAGTTAGGTTAGGTTACCTGTAATCCTCTCAAACTTGCCGGACTTTAGTCCGTTGGCCGTGGCGCCTGCCACGTGCGCGCCTAGGCTGAAGCCGACCACGTGAAAGCTCTCCAAAGGCACGCCCTTGACCCTGATGACCTCATCCACGACCTGCGCGAAGCACTGTCCGGCCAGCGGCACGTTGAGCGCCGCGGTCACGTAGCACGGTTCCTGCACCAGCTTGCCGTAGTCTATCGAGATGACGTTGAATTCACCACGCTCGAAGTATGCTGGACAATAATATTTAACATGTTTATTTGCGGGAAGAGTTTCTGACGTTTGTCTATCGGACATTAACAAATTACAATTAAGTTAATAGTTTCAAATCCTTGACTTTAAATCAAATTCACCGGATTCATTCAGATCGAGTAAAACTTCATAGACATGTTCCAGAGTGAACCTCAAACTTCCTGGATATATCTTATGGACCATTTATTTCTTCATTAATTTTCTCCCGTTTAAGGAGGTGAAAAAATAAATAAAAAACAGTAAAAACGGTAAATATAAACTCTCTATTTCCCTGTTTAAGTATGTAGATATGATGGATCCCCACACACCTTTGTTCTTAAAATATCTTTGCTCCATTCACACGCCTACATCTATTATATTCAAACGAATATATATCACAACGATAGCATGTTCTATTTTTTCCGACAATTCTTTAATGAGCATTTTCTGTACCTGTATCATTACATGTAAGTAAGAAATAGGAAAAAAAAATATGCAATGAGCAAAATAAATACTATTTCCAGTAAGATTTTTTTTTGTTCCAGTAGAGTTTATTTTTTTGCAGAATAATCAATTATATATTTGTTTAAATGTTCGCAAGGTTGGTCTTAATCCTCCTCACAAGGGGGTCCTGTGCCGAGGCGGATGAGGTTTGAATTCAACACTATTTGTTTCTTAACTTTAAAACCCTATGAAGTTTTTTTCAAAATGCTCTTTAATTCCTATTATTTGATTTCTTAAAGTCGGTCATTTATTTGTTCTTTGAAATCATTTTGCATTTTCCGTTTTCTTTATTGCAAGTGGAAGTGAGTTATAAAGTTTATTGAAGAGGTATTCTAGTCTATTCATAATTTAAAAATATTTATACATTTAATAATATTTGAGTATATTCATAATTTCAGTCTGGTTAGCTCTTGTGTTATGAAAGTGTAGTTCCGGTATTTTTGAGTTTTTTAATGTTCGATTAATTCTTAGCGTAGACATTTTGATGACGTTCTCATAGGAGCTTTTTTTCTTTAGGGGGTCTTAATAATAACTCTTTGAGTTTTGGATAAGGTTTTCATATGAATTGAAGTGGTAGATCCTTATCGTAGTACACCATATTTGAGACGGGAGTAGTATTACTACATAGTATTTACTTGCACTAAAATAAAATAAAAATACAAACTTATCTACTTATTCAGATGACTCGAGTAATTTATTCACTCAGCTGTCTTGTGTCTTCCTTTAACATCTTCAACATTTTCTTTTATATGCATCTTGTAAATTATTTTTCTGAGTTAACACTTCACCATCTGAAAGGAATTACGCTTTCATCGTCCGCACATCACGTACCTTCTCACACCCAACTCGTTTGTACGCGTTTTTACCTACTGTAGATACATCCCACAATAATTATTTATTCTACAACGCGAATAGAGAAGAGAGATGTGTAAGACAAAGTATTCCATAGACAAGTGATCTCTTGCATACTACATTCAGGCAACTTTCTTCCTTTACCAGACGATTCCGCGCCTCACTTCGATATATTTTTTATCAGGTTGATCAAAAAGTTAAACGCATACCTGGTCTAATTTCAGGATTGGGGGCGTAGTCCTTGTTCCCGGTGTAGCCATGAATCAGTAGGATGGTGGGGACATTCGGGATGAACTCTGCTCTGCTTATTGATTCGGGAACGCCGAAATCCAATTGATGTGGATTGTCTTGTGTATTCCTAAAATACATAAACGTAGTATAAAAAATAAAAAAAATATTTAATACCTACATTCAGAACTAAAATAACTGCATGAAATGTTTTTCGTATTATCTATAATATAAAACCATATACCGCCTATAAACATAATGAAGAACTATTAACAAAGCATTAATTTTAATAATACACCCGGAAGAGAGAGACTATAACATTCTCAACACTGTCAATTCACCTAATTATTTGAAAGTAAGTGATCATTACTTATCCGAACATGGGATTTCTCTTCACTTAGGTGATGACATAATAGAGCCCTTGCAATTCCTATCCACCAAGCTATATCACTCATTCACTCGTTGCTTTTCAGCGCAAACATTACGTCTCTGGAACGAACTACCCTCTGACTTACGGAGTGCTTCCTTAAATCCTATTTTCAAAGACAAAGTGAAAAGTGTTTTTTTTTTATTTTAATTTCCACCTACACAAAAATTGCTCATTTGATTCACTTTATTTACTTTCCTCACTTTTCCCTTAAAAATTTCCCATTTGAAAACATCTACTTTACTTTATATTAAAGTATATGTACGATCTTATCTTTAAGATTTATTTTTCTTAAATTCTCAGAAAAAAATATTTATTGTTTTCACGCTTTATTTGTATAAACTCACACCATGCGAAAAACGCTGTGCAATATTATTAATACTTTTTTTTTCTCCAATTAATGGGTCGTTAATAAGCCCTACCATAATGACCATGTATGTTGTATCTATTTGTAAGAAGAGTAAATAAAACAAATAAACATATTAATGCTTGGCTAATTAATTTTCCTGTGAAATATTTATTGTAGGTTATGAAGGTGCTTTAATTAGTTTTTACACATGCCACGCGTTTGCCTTCCGAAGGCATTGTAAAATTTTACAGAAGTCATAGAATTACCATTTCCATTAAAGATTCTAAGCAGCATTTCACCAAATTTAAAATTAACTCAGTCATCTGTTTTTTCTTGCTAAGAAATCATTCTCACTGTAGTTACTTACTTTGTATACAGCCAAAATGTTATATTCTCGTTGGGACACTCAAACGGGGGAATGATGCAATTATTAAGTTGCCCTACTATTCGCTTCACCGGTGCAAAAGAGATGAACACTGAAAAAGAAATAGAAAACAACATTGTTTTATTAAATTGGATTGAAATCATCAATCAAGTACTTCGTCAATGGTTGCATGAAGTAAAATTAAATTAATTTGTCTTATATGCATAACATTATACAATCTACAGAATTAAACATTTTGTTTACTTGTAATTATTGTTATCCATTTAAGGTCATTCAAACAAAGTTTTTTTTGCATTATACCAAAATATGGGCGTCGAGAAATTTTCCAAAAAGTATTAAATTTGAATTAACCACTGAAATGCCAATATTTTTTTTAAAACGATGCTCAAAACTCACTACCAAGTTTTACAAAAAGGTTTAAGAGATTCTGTGTCCAATTCATTATTCAACGTTAATTCAGAATAAAACAGACTTCTATAAAAAAAATCCCATCTTCGGATATTAGCAGGTATATTGAGCATTTACAGTATTATGTAACGTTTGATAAATATATAACAGAGTTTACTAACAGAATAACGTCACGTATTACTGACAGAAATATTAACGATGAAAGAAGCACTCTACTTTATTCAGTTTTAAAATACAATTCCCGACAAGAGTTAATCACATTAACAATATATTTATAGTGATGAATATCTTAAATTGCACTTCAACCCGATATATGATTTTCACACCACAAACAATAAAGTAGAAACACAAGTAATTACTCGCAATACATTTGGAAACGAACAAACACATTTGGTTTTTAAATAGAAACAAGGATAAAAAAATCAATGATTTATCATTTTTCATGCGTGTGAGAAGTAAAAACATGTAAAGATGGAATGAAAACTACAAACATTCAGTAATAGTATAGAAAATTAGGGAAAATTTCTGAAACATTAGTGACATCATGGAAATACTGAAAAAATACGAAAGGAACTAGAAACTATATAAAGGACTTAGTAGACACGAGGTATTTAGAATTTATTTAGATTCGACGACAGACCGAAATCTCACTGTTCTTGCGATGGCTTTACTCCACAAACTGAACCCCATAAACTTCGTTCTGTATGATTGCGTAATTTTCGGTTGATAAAGATTTAACCATGCAAATCAAAGAAATTACTACAACAAAGCAAAAGGAAATAAATATTCACTGGAATACTATGAAAAAACGAAAGATTTCTAAATTCCCCCAATCATTGCTATAAAAAAGGTGAAAGACTTGAATAAATGGGAATGATCAATTGGGTGTTGAAGTTAAGCCATAAATGCATTAAGAATTCAAACAAACGTTTAATTAATCATTCGATTAAATAAAGTAAAGAAAACAGTAGCGGGGGAAAAATGATTGTTAAAAAGACAATTTATGAATAATTATAATAAAAATACCATGTCTTACCGAAAATAATTAAAAAGTATTGACGCATTTTTTTTGATTTCTAAATATTTAACTAAATTGAATATTCCAATTCAATCCTCCACAAGTATCCCTTTTATTGCTCTTTGGAAGTAGCAGGTTCTCTGGTAGGAAAGTCTTGCTGCACAAACAAATAGAATTGGGAAACACTTAGACAATGCACAATTATTTGTGAAATGCTAACGGCGATAGCTTACACGTGAATGATAGCACACTCCATTAGTTCGTGAATTATTCTATTCACGCTTCGTTTTATCGTGGTGTCTGAAAGAAAATTATACTAACATTGTTTATTGCTGAGGTAATCACCTCTATCAGGTTTCTTCCTAAGTCAGTGGTAATAATAAACGGCTCGTTAACTGTCTGTTATTGAAAAAGTCACTACATGAAGGGTCGAAGGTGTGTACGATCTCACAACCACGGTAAGTTTTCTGAAGATGGAGTGTTCTGGTATGGATTCTCGGCATTCTGTCTGTATCATTGAACTTTCTTCTATACGGAGAAATGGTAAAAACTTATGACGTTGCTATATATTTATATGGTGGACGGCCTCCATGGTCGAGTGGTAAGACGCTCGACTACGAATCCAAAAGTCGCGGGTTCAAATCCGGCGTGCGCAAATAACTATTATTTAATTAATATTTTTATTTTTTGATAAATATTTCTCATAACACATTTAATTCATGTAAAATAATATAAAGTATATCTGGGACACGTTCCTGAGTGGTAGATACATTAAGTATTGTCCTGGTGAAAGACCACTATTCAGAATGGAAACGTTGCTTAAAATGGCATTAACTGTGTTTGGTGACCAGATCTGAATAGCCAGGTGGTTCCCAACCTTATTCTTCCCCCGTCTCTTTCCCCTCTACACTACATTCAGCCTCACAACCTATCCTAAATAGAGGATGCCATAGTCTCACTGGCTCTAGACGGCTGGAAGCATTTGGGACTCTTGTGCGGTATTCACTATAAAAATTATTGCATTCTCTAAATTAAATCGTAATTTGCATTTTTAGAACCAACAATATAGTAAATTTTATTTTTTAGTTTTTTAATTAACCTAGAAGTGATCATATTTGCGGGTAATTTGATTACGCTAATTATTACATGTCTGTTTCTTCGACCGAAGTTTGGCAATCTTGACAGATGATGTCTTAACGCAATGATGAAATTTGTGAAAACAAGAGTTACAACACTTTGCCATCACATATATGATTACGATGCCTTTAAAATAAAGTAGTACATTCAATAAAATAAATTTTGTTCTTTTGTTTTGTTAAAAAACATGAGAAATGCTGACTTCTTTCTCAAATTTAACAGAAAATCTCAAGGGCTTTGAACAACAGCCCTTTTACAGCCAAAAAAGTTGTGATAATTTAAAAAAAAATCTTTTAAGCATTTATTTTTATTTTATTTTTATGCACTAAAGATTTTATGAATATAATGCACCTTAATGGAGCAGATAATACTTACAAGTTGTCGTTAAATAAAGATGAAACAATAGTACAAATTAAAATTGAATCTTTTCACTATCACAGTATTTTTGTTTTATTATCTAGATATCAAAACAAGACTTTATTATCGGCAAAGATACAAAACACATTAAAAACACATTTTGGGCGATTCTTTTAATGATGTATAAATAGTCGTAATAAACATTACAGGTTTACTGGTGATATAGATTGACTTGAAATGGTGAATGAGAATAATACGATTTGATCAATTGCTGATTACTTTATAATAAAGTTATAAGGATAAAAATAAAAATAAAAATAGAAGGGGTAATTATTTCACTTTATGTCATCACAAAGTCTTATTCATTTTATAAGCTATTGTAAGAAACTAGCAAGATTCTTGGTAGAAATAGTATCGTTTGAAACCTCTTCTTTTAAAGTAGTTAATATTGAATGGGGGTTTGTAATTTTTTTATTGCGTAAACGTGTCTCTGTTAGGATAGATATAAACATCATCCAAGTTATTATATTAAATACATTTCAGTGATGTAGGTATACAAAGTTATAGTGTTCCATTTACAAATAAGTTAACACTCAAAGGTGATTTGAAATTTCTCGTGTAATGTTAAACTAAAGGTTATTTCTGTTTATGTTTTTACGTTTACGAGTATATACATTTTCACATTCTATTTTCTTATTTTTAGGAGAATGTTACCCTACTAAAAAGCAATACGAGCATAAATAAAAGTGCTAGAATAAAATGGTTAAATTTCACATGCATACATCTTACTGCAATTTCAAGCAAAGCGGAACAAGGTCTCTGAATTCCCAAAAAATATATGTTTTTCATCTCATTCTGAATATGTGTTTCTTACGTAGTTCATTTGGTAACCTCGCGAGCTATAATAGCCTGCAATACCCACTGGTGGCCATGCCATAAATTGACAGACTGATTTTAATTTCCGTTGGGAGACATTCTTGAATACATTACACTTTATGATAGGACATACACGTATGATAGGTTCTGGTCGTTATTGATAACGTTAATGAAAATTGTTATTTATTCGTGTATGAACATAATTACGTAGAACGCTCACAAAATGGATCCAGACGTTGTAATGTGTCGTTAGAGTAGATTGTTTTATCGCCCATAAAAATAAGTGCATTGTGATAATTTAGACATTATTCATGTTGAATAACCATTTTGATGTATACATGTTATGGTTTTCAAATTGTAAGTCAACGGGACTGCAAAAAAGGTAAACATAAAAATTCCTACTGATTTAAACACAGTAATTCTGATAGCGGCCTTCCAGACAAGTAACAAAATTCTTGTAAAGTGTTAAAAATAATTCGAAGCTCTATGATATTGTAACATGCAAATAATCAAAAAATCCAGCTCCGTTGGCCTAGCACAAGTACATTTTTTTGATTTCCAAGTTTTTAACCTAAAAATTAATTGAGCTTACATAAACCTTATAGACAACAAAAATAAAAATAGAGATGATTGTCCAGAAAACAACACAAAATGTACTCGTATTTATAGTAGGACAGCAGAGTTGTTTATTTTATTTTAAAGCTTAGATTTATGATTAAATCTTATAATTTGTATGAAATACTTTTGCAAGAAACTAGTCGCTTGTATGAGAGGGAGGGGGGAGGAGAAGTCCCAAAGAGGGATGCAGAAAATTATGCTTTCAAAATTTTTGGTGCTATAAATAGCATGTAGTAAACAGCATCGCTCATAATTTGGATGTAATATATTCCGATCTTCCATATTTAAGTGATTAAGGTGCTTCAATGTTAATGAGTAGGTTATTATCAAATTAGGTTTTTCTCATCCTTAAAAAACTATTTTTAATTTTATTATTTTTTTAGTTTTATGTATGATTTAATTTATTAAAATATTGCATTGTGTATAACTCTAAATAAGGATAAAGAAACCTGATGACACAACAGAATACATGGAAACTGTTCATAGATAATAGCCTTACTCTTCACGTATCTTAAAAATACGAGTGAGAGCAATAAGCTCCCGAGGAAGAGGAGCCAAAAGTTACAGATTGAAAACCAGGCGCGTGTAAATAAAGTTTGATTTAGTTATTGGTGACTTACTTAAAATACATATTTTTAATGTGAACACGGCACGAGAATCCCAACTGCCCAAAGTCATTGGGACTATGTATTTTATTTGATTGTGGTATATTGTGAGATTGTAGAGAAAAGCAGGGGAAGGAGATGTAGAAGAGGAAGGTTGGGATGAACTTGACAATTCAGAATTGGTCACCAAGCTCGGTTATTGCCATTACAAGCAATATTTCGATTCTAAATGGTGATTTTTCATCAGAGTGATAATATAAAAAAAAAACATACTATATACACTTCTAGTTTCCTATAATTTCACTGTGATAAAGCGTGAAAAGTCTGCCATAATTAATTGTGACAAAAGTCTAAGGAATCGCAGCTTGCTACCGGGCCTTTTCTGCAACGGGATGGCTTGCTTCACCTAGGTTAGGTTCAGGCTGTAAAGGAAGGCTTCGTGACCTGACCTTCCAGGGCGCAGTGACCGCATCTTGCCTGCATCTAACGAAACCTAAAGGAATGTCCAATTATTTCACGTAACTTTTATTACCGTTAACAAAGTAAATTTGACATGCATCAAACAAAATATTGATTTTACACTAGTGTCCATTCAAACCCATTTCCGTTAGTCATTTGAGTTGATTGTTTCCGAAAGAATATTTTAAATAAACAAAAACAAAAAATTAAAACATCCTTTTGTTGAGGTTTAACCTTAATAGAAAAGTATTGATAAAACCAATGCCATTGGACTAAATATCTTATAAATGCGGTTATTGAAGAGCTCAGTCAAAAGTTTATTTCAGATCAAGCCAATTCTTATGAGTATTCTTTTCCTATTAATCTCATAAAACCCAACTTTAATATTTGCGCTGTTATTTAAAATTGACTTCTTCACCTCTAAATATTTGACATATTACTTCAGACGTAATATCGTGACTGGCAGAAAGCTGTGAATCATTCGAAAAAATATTGGGAGATTAAATTATTGACTAGTTGTAACCCGTAAAAAATCACGGGATTTACCTTGACTGGCGAATACAAAATATTATTCTCCCATTTCAAAGAAATAATAATGTCTGCTAGAATACATTATAGATGGGTACTTTATTAGGTAGGTAGGGATTTGTTTTTTTTTCTCACTCACAAAAATACTACATATTTTGTACAAATGTAATGCATTGAACATTGAAAAAAAACGATTTCAATTAAACGTTACGTATTTTTGCATCAACGCAATATTTTAAATGATCGGAACATTACAAATCGTATTTTACAGCGATAGGAAAATTGGTAAGTAAGAAAAAAAGATCTATGTTCAATAAAATACTTATATAATTTATAATTTTTTTCCTTATTACAAGCAATAATTTTAATTTAACTCATCAGCTGGAAAATTCAAGAACCATTTTCCTGCTTTTAAAACAAACAAACACGCGACAGTTATAGTACATATTTTGATTTGTAATTATATTGTCTCATGAATTTCAAAAGTTATTGTCTTGAATTATTATAAACACAGCATACCGAGAGATAACCATCAATTCGACAATAATAACAACAAAAATAATTGTTTTGAAAACACAGTGTTTTTTAACACAAATTAGATTGTTGTTAGAGATGCAGTAAAGCGATGCTCAGTAAGCCGCTTGAGAATAGTTTTTTCTTCGAAACCGCTGTTTGGAAAGGTGATTTGTTAATTTGACGAGAAATCATAAGTCATTTAAATATCGTTCACACAGGTTTGAAAATTTTGATTTCATTAATTCATTGTCTATAATAGAACAATGGAATACACTTTTGATATTCCAAAAAAAATCATCAATCTCAAAAGAAGACGATCGTAGCCGAAGGGTTAAGATTCCTGGATATGAATCTGAAGGTTCGAATCTCAGCGTGAGCAAAACTTTTGTTTAATTTTTTTTTTTTTTAAACAGCTTACATTAAATAATAAATAGTGTATTTACGGCACGTACATAGTCCTACCGGCTCCGAGCAGTTGGGCCTCTTGTTGCTAACAGTAAAAAAGTGTAATATCCTCAGAGCAAAAATATACAAGCGAGAGCGCTGTAGAGAGAGCTGTAGTCAGTTTGTACAAGGTTTGCCGGACTCGGCTAGACCTGGGCGTGGCTAGGACCTAAGGTTAGGGTATGTATAGATCCATTTATAGCAAATGTAGAGATAATGTTTTTGTTTATTCGCATAAGCACTTTTTCTCAGTAATGTTGTAAACAAAAATATAGCGCATAACCTAAAAAACGGTTGACTTATGTTAATTTATTTCGCATTTCTTAACGTGTGGGCGGAGTCAACGGAGACGCAGGACACGAAGAGCATTCTAACAATACTTCAAAGCGGTGTGATAATTCGGGAAAATTTGTTGTCTCTTTCTTTCTCATGGTGTACGACGTAAAAACCCCGATAAAGTGATTTATCCTAAATTTGTATAGGTCGGGTAAAAAGAATTAGCTCTCTCTCCATTTATTATTACTTCAAGGTTATATCATTATTTAACTAGATCGGAACTTCCAGAGTCTTTGAATCTCCCCTGCCTTTCCTCTTCACTGTCTTCAGGCAAAAGAGTTGGAACCAAAAATATATTAAATTAAAAATAATATATATCATTATGTTTTTTATTTAAGACTCACAAGCATTTCCGGGTTACGAATAATCTGAAAAGAAAATAGAATTCCTTCTTTTTTCATCATTATAAACGGAAAAGTTGCTTATGCAATAATGGAGGATTTAGCTAGCAGAGTATTAAACCTGAGACGCCTGGGTGGGAACGAACCCGATGCATTCGTCCACTCAGCTACTTCCCCATTATTAATATTATTAACATAAATATAACAAAAAACAACACCTGAATAGCATTTTGCATTAAGTTGCGATTCAAAAAGAAATTATAATTTTATTGAGACAGTACTACCTACCTTCCGAACGAGAAAATACGTTACGCCACCTGTTGGATTTTATTGAAAATATTTTGTTACCATAAGCGCCACCAGCTTTGTGTTGAGAGTGAATTATTTCTTGGTTTGTAGAAAATACATAGATGGCACCCTAATCACCGTTTGAATTAGCAATACTTATTACTTCGTTTTTTTTTTACTTTTCCACAAACGACAGCTTGGGGAGGTGAAATCAATAGTTTATTAAAGATCTTTCCATTTTTAATATTTTTGTACCAAGCAAACTGAAGTTTCTGATTTCACTGTCTGCAACCTTTCATCACAATTTATTTATTGCCTAGCTCTGCTGGCGAAAGACTCAATTTGAATTAAAAAAGGAAAAGTACAAAAAATATTTTTTTCGTAAAATGATGGCTCACAAAAACATACCGCTAAATAAGTATTGAGAGATATTTCAATGGAATAATTTTAAAATAAAACAGATAAACTTTGTTTATAACCACTTTTATTATTCAAAATTATATTGACCGGTTTTGGAAGCACCCTTCCATCATCAGGACAATATTAAAACATGATTTATAAATATGGCAAGCCACAAAGTAAATGCGTTTTACGAATATGAATAATTAAACATTAGTATTTTTGGAAGAGGTGTACTATTATTACCTTCTTGTAACTAAATTCAGTCCAGTTTTGTATATATAGTAATTCTGCGTAGAAATTACCTCCTGCATACAATCTAGATACAAACTAAAAGGTATCTAAATGGCTTAGTCCTGATATTATTGTTACACTTGAATAGAATTTTGGATCGAATAGTTCTGTTAGGTACATATGGAAGGTAATTAAACTAAGTAAATTAGGGCTGCCTATAATAAAATTAACAAATTTAAAAATAAAAGTCAAATCGGAAATCAGCCCAGGAGCATTGTATTCGACATAAGACGATATTCACACATTTATACACACCAAGTACTAAAATTGATTGAGAAATGCTATTGTTGGAAAGTTTTGTTACTAATAATAAATAAACAAAATATTTCTTAATCTTACCTCTTATTTTGTGCAAATATTACGTATTTGAATATTACGGATTCAGCCAAGAATTAATTCTTGTCGTCTGAGATATATTTGAGCAGGCTGGTCTTATGCAGAAGCAATTGGAGAAGTCCGCGCCAGGCGGCGAATTGGTAAGGCGGTAATAGAACCTCATTACCAGGCCCGGCTCTGAGCCAATCGGCGCAACAAATTTTTTCGCGTCCCTTGTAAAGATCTACATTTAAAGACAAAAAGTACCGTTTTTTTTTACGTCTACTAAAATAACATATTAGGGAATTATAAAATGTACTTTCGCTATTTTCCACAAAGCCCATGAGTACCATACACAAAAAGTATAATTTTCATAGAAATGTATCACTGTTAGCCGCTTGATTGTTTTTATATTTTAACTTAACATTTTAATGTCAGTATGCGAAAAACAATCTTTACCTAAAAACCCTACCTTTGAAATTCTATTCAAAACGATAGACTGACGACGATTGAATGTAAAAATCTTCGAAAAGTAACATTTATTAAATAACGTCATCAGTATTATGGACCGAATGCAGTGCTTAGGGTCCTAAATAAGATGCTATTTTCTCTATTTTCTCGTAAATCTTTGGAATTCTATTCAAAATGATAGACTTAAGACGATTGAATTGAAAAATATTCCAAAAGTAACATATCTTAAAAAATCATCAATTCTATGGACAAAATGAAATGCTTGGGGTCGAATATAAAATGCCGTTTTCTCAGGCTCTGAGGGTGCGGATGAAGTGAATCTTCGGAATTCTTTTAAAAATGATAGATTTAAGACGATTGAATTAAAAAATATTCCAAAAGTAACATATCTCAAAAAATCATCAATTTTATGGACAAAATGTTATGCTTGGGGTCGAATATTAAATGACGTTTTCTTAGGCTCTGAGGGTTCGAGTAATGTAAATCTATTCAAAATGATAGACTTAAGACGATTGAATGAAAAAATATTCCATAAGTAACATTTAAAAAAAAAAATCATCAATATTATGGACAAAATGCAATGCTTGGGGTCAAATATAAAATGCCGTTTTCTCACGCTCTGAGGGTCCATATGAAGTGAATCTTAGGAATTTTATTCAAAATGATAGACAAAAGAAGGTTAAATGAAAAATATTACAAAAGTAACATTTCTTAAAAAATCATCAATTTTGTAGACAAAATGCAATTCTTGGGGTCGAATATAAAATGCCGTTTTCTCAGGCTCTAAGAGTGCGGATGAAGTGAATCTTTGGAATTCTATTAAAAATGATTTTATTAAGACGATTGATTGAAAAAATATTCCAAAAGTAACATTTCTTAAGAAATCGAAAATTTTATGGACAAAATGCAATGCTTGGGGTCGAATATAAAATGCCGTTTTCACAGGCTCTGGGGGTTCGAGGGAAGTGAATCTTTGTAAATCTACTCAAAATGATAGACTTAAGACGATTGAATGAGAAAAATATTTCAAAAGTAACATTTCTTAAAAAATCATCTATTTTATGGACAAAATGCAATGATTGGGGTCGAATATAAAATGCCATTTTCTCAAGTTTTAAAGGTCCGTGTGAAGTGAATCTTTGAAAATCTATTCAAAATGATAGACTTTAGGCGATTGAATGAAAAAATGTTCCAAAAGTAACATTTTGTAAAACTAAGGAACTATAATGAATAAACGTGGTAAGTAATTGTCAAATCGTTTTTAAGGTTAGGTACATCACGATTATTTACGAATTCAAACACGTTGACGTAAGTAAACATAAGAGAAGCGGTGTCTTCCGTCACGAAAATTCAAACCGCAGTCCCCGCGGGCAAATTCATCCTTTTCCGCCGGTAACATCTTTCTCTGCAAGGCTGTTAGGTACGCCCCGTTGCTGGCCATGTAAATACATATTATAATACGCCTAAATAGACATTATACTCGTCCATCCTGACCACCAGTCGTGTCCTCACGTATTTCTCTCTGTATGCGATCAGTCTAGAAGCATATAAACATATTTTATAGTGCATGCTTAGTCAACTTTGTGTAGGTTTCTTGTCATTACAGTAAACCCGCCACTGATGTGACCTGTTACTACTCGCCACTAAAGTAGCATATTACTCGCCACCAACGTGACATATTACTTGCCACCAACGTGACATATTACTCGCCACCAACGTGACATATTACTCGCCACCATCGTGATATATTACTCGCCACCAACGTGATATATTACTCGCCACCATCGGGACATATTACTCGCCACCAACGAGACATATTACTCGCCACTAATGTGACATATTACTCGCCACCAACGTGACATATTACTCGTCACCAATGTGACATATTACTCGCCACCAATGTGATATATTACTCGCCACCAACGTGACATATTACTTGCCACCAACGTAACATATTACTCGCCACTAACGTGACATATTACTCGCCACTAGCGTGATATAGTACTCGCCACTAACGTGACATAGTACTCGCCACTTACGTGACATAGTACTCGCAACTAACGTGACATGGTACTCGCCACTAACGTGACATATTACTCGCCACTAATGTGAGATATTACTCGCCACCAACGTAAAATATTACTCGCCACCAACGTGACATATTACTCGCCACCAATATGACATTTTTTTTTTTTTTAATCATCTTTTTATCACTAAATAATATTATTATTAATTATTAAAAATATGATTTAGTGATAAAAAAAAGGTTTAAAAAAAAAATCTGCGATGTAAGTATTTTTACACTTCAAAATAATTATTTAACTAACTAAGTAGTTAAATATCACAAGGGTGGGCAGAAGGATATACTGCCACACAACTTTGTATTGGCACATACTCCTTGATTGATATTCATACCATATCAATAAGCTCTCTTGCGGAACAATATCGTCACTGAGCGGATCCGGACGTTGGTGTGAATCGACACTTAGCCTGGCTGGTCAATCGCGTTTGCATCGCCAACGTCTTCTCATACTGATTTCCTTGGTGGATCAGCCCCAACTGCTCGATTTTATTCAGCCACGAAGATATATGGCAGTCTCTGTCTTCTGGATCGAACTGCGGAATTAATTCCGAGATGGCCCGTATCGGTGGGCCTTGACGCACGCCGTCGCAGTTTCGTTCGCACTTGTTTGCACCTTTCTTCATCAATTCTTTCAAAGTTTTTTTGATGAATTGTTGTGTAGATTTCTTGAGCACAGTATTTCTTTTGGTCTTAAGACTTTTCTTCAAAATTACTCCTTTTCCGATTCCCGACATGACGAAGTTCGATAACGGTAGCGGCGGAAATTCAAATATTCAAAAGAAACACGGCGAAAATCAAAATGGCCAGGGACGTGATTAAAAAAAAAAATACTGATTTCGGCACGGTTTGAATTATCCCACTTCAGATATGTAAAACCAAAGAACTATAATGAATAAACGTAGTAGGTAATTGTCAAATGATAGTTTTTAAGGTTAGGTAGATCACGTTTATTTACGAATTCAAACACGCTGACGTAAGTAAACACAAAAGAAGCGGTGTCTTCCGTCACGAAAATTCAAACCGCAGTCCCCGCGGGCAAATTCATCCTTTCCCGCCGGAAACATCTTTCTCTGCTAGGCTGTTAGGTGCGCCCCGTTGCTGGCCATGTAAATACATATTATATTACGCCTAAATAGGCGTTATAATTTCTTAAAAAATCATCAATTTTATGGACAAAATGCAATGCTTAGGGTCGAATATAAAATGCCGTTTTCTCAAGCTCTGAGAGTCCGTGTGAAGTGAATTTTTGGAATTCTATTAAAAATATATAATTAAGACGATTGAATGAAACAATATTCCAAAGTAACATTAAAAATTAATCATCAATTTTATGGACAAAATGCAATGCTTGGGGTCGAATATAAAATGCCGTTTTCTCAGGCTCTGAGGGTCCGTATGCAGTGAATCTTTGGAATTCTGTTCAAAATGATAGACTGAAGACGATTGAATGAAAAAAATATTCCAAATGTAACATTTCTTAAAAAATCATCAATTTTATGGAAAAAATGCGATGCTTGGGGTCGAATATAAATTGCCGTTTTCACAGGCTCTGAGGGTTCGAGTGAAGTGAATCTTTGGAAATCTATTCAAAATGATAGACTTAAGACAATTGAATGAAAACATATTCCAAAAGTAACATTTAAAAAAATCATCAAATTTATGGACAAAATGCATTGCTTGGGGTCGAATATAAAATGCCGTTTTATCATGCTCTGAGGGATCAAGTAAAGTGAATCTTTGAAAATCTATTCAAAATGATAGACTTAGGACGATTAAACATATCTTAAAATATCATCACTTTAATGGACATAATGCAATGCTTGGGGTCGAATATAAAATGCCGTTTTATCATGCTCTGAGGGATCAAGTAAAGTGAATCTTTGAAAATCTATTCAAAATGATAGACTTAGGACGATTAAACATATCTTAAAATATCATCACTTTAATGGACATAATGCAATGCTTGGGGTTGAATATAAAATGCCGTTTTCTCAGGCTCTGAGGGTCCGTATGCAGTGAATCTTTGGAATTCTGTTCAAAATGATAGACTGAAGACGATTGAATGAAAAAATATTCCAAAAGTAACATTTCTTAAAAAAATCATCAATTTTATGGACAAAATGCAATGCTTGGGGTCGAATATAAAATGCCGTTTTCTCAGGCCCCGAGGGTCCGTATGAAGTGAAACTTTGGAATTCTATTCAAAATGATAGACTCAAGACGATTGAATGTAAAAATATTCCTAAAGTAACATATCTTGAAATATTATCAATTTAATGGACAAAATGCAATGCTTGGGGTCGAATATTAAATGCTGTTTTCTCAGGCTCTAAAGGTCCGTATGAAGTGAATCTTTAGAATTCTATTTAAAATAATAGACATGAGACGATTGAATGAAAAAAAATTAGAAAAGGAACATTTCTTAAAAAATCTCCAATTTTATGGACAAAATGCGATGCTTGGGGTCGAATATAAAATGCCATTTCCACAGGCTCTGAGGGTTCGAGTGGAGTGAATCTTTGGAAATTTATTCAAAATATAGACTTAAGACGATTGAATGAAACAATATTCCAAAAGTAATATTTCTTATATAGTCATCAATTTTGTGGATAGTATGCAATGCTTGGGGTCGAATATAAAATGCCGTTTTCTCAGGCTATGTGGGACCGAATGCAGTAAACCTCTGAAATTTTATTCAAAATGATAGATTTAAGACGATCAAATGTAAAAATCTTCACAAAGTAACATTTATTAAAAAATGTTTTGGGTCTTAAATAAAAAACCGTTTTCTCAGGCCCTGAAGAACTGAATGAAGTGAACTTTTGAAATTCTATTTAAAATGATAAATTTAAGACGATTGAATGTAAATATCTTCTAAAAGTAACATTTATTAAATAAAGTCATTAATATTATGTATCATATGCAGTGCTTGGGGTCCAAAATAAGATGCTATTTTCTATTGCTCTGAGGGTCCGTATGAAGTTAATCTTTTAAATTCAATTTAAAATAATGGGCTTTAGACGGTTGATTGTGAAAATCTTCAAAATGGAACATTTATTAAGATATCATCAATTTTATGCACAAAACTCAATGTTTCGAATCGAAAATAAAATGCCGTTTTCGCAGGCCCTGAGAGACTGAATGAAGTGAACCTTTGAAATTCTATTCAAAATGATAGACTTAAGACGATTTATCGTAATAATCTTCCAAAAGTAACATTCATCAGGTCATCAATATTATGGACCAAATGCAGTGCTTGAGGTAAAAAATAAGATGTTATTTTCTCAGGCTCTGAAGGACCGAATGAAATGAACCTTTAAAATTCTATTAATATTGGATAAATTTAAGACGATGGAATGAAAAAGTCTTCCAAAAGTAACATTTAATAAAAAAATTATTAATTTTCTGGACAAAATGCAATGCTTGATGTCGAAAACAAAATGCTATTTTCTCAGGCTCTGAAGAACCGAATGAAGTGAACCTTTGGAATTCTATTCGAAATTATAGATTTAAGACGATTAAATGGGAAAATCTTCCAAAAGCTACATTTGTTAAAAAGTCATCAATTTTATGGACAAAATTCAATGCTTTGGGGTCGAAAATTAGTTCCGCTGTCTAAGGCTCTATGAGACAAATCAAATTGAACCTTTGGAATTGTATTTTAACTGATAGACTAAAGACGATAGAATGGAAAAATCTTCGAAAAGTATTTTATTTTTTCCACGGCTTGCGTTGTGAACGGAAAATGGTATTTTAAAAATAAAGTTACTTTTGGAGTATTTTTTTATTTAATCGCTTATTTTCGTCATTCTTAAAAGAATCTCAAAAGTCAATTCTATTTGGTCCCAAAGAATCTGAGAAAACGGCTTATAATTTCTGACCCCAAGGATTGCATTGTGCCCGGAATGTGGTATTTAAATAAAAGTTACTTTTGGAGTATTTTTTCATTTAATCGCTTAATTTTATCATTCGTAATAGACTTTCAAAGGTTTATTCAATTGGTCCCATATAACCTGATCAAACTGCTTATAATTTCTGTGCTCAAGGCTTACATTTTGCCCCCAAAGTGGTATTTTCTCTTTTAACATTGTGACTCTTGGAGGATTTTTTTCATTTAATTGTCTTTAGTTCATCTTTATTAACAGAATGTTTAAAGTTTTTTTCATACAGTCCCTTAGAACCTGAAAAAACGGCTTGTAATTTCTGTCCCCAAGGCTCGCATTTTACCCGCCAAATGGTATTTTTTTCAACAAATGTTACTTTTGAACGATTTTTTTGTGTATTCCTCTTAGGTCCTTCTTTTTTAATGAAATTCAAAAGGTTCACTTCATTTTGTCCCGTAAAGCTTGATAAAACCGCATCTATTTTTCAACACAAGGCGCGCATTTTGACCGCCAACGGTAATTTTTTTTTAAAAAATGTTACATTTGGAGGATTTTTCCTTAAATCATCTTTAGATCATCATTATAAACAGAATCCGAAAGGCGTATTTTATTTAGTCTTATAAAACCTGAGGAAACGGCTTATAATTCCGATCCCAAGGCTTGCATTTTGCCCGCAAAGATTTTTTAACAAATTTCTGATCGCAAGAATAATAACTGATAATTTGGGCTGAATTGAGTTATTGATAGAAAAAGGTTTCTACTTCACTAATCTTTATTTTTTCCATAGACACCAACATTTTATACTTACTATTAACGGAAATAAAATGTGTCAAAAGTTCCAACTGCATCAGTTATTCCCTGTTAATTGTGAGCACATTTCTGTTCGCCGTGCCGCGCAGTGCAGCGCCGCTCTGGTGCGGTTTGCTTCATACAAAACAGTGAAAACATATTTAGTAGTGAAGCGACGCGCCGTGCAGTGCAGCGCCGCTAACGCGCTAGTGCGGTTTGACCTTAAGGTTTTAACTGCGCATGTAACCTTGTTACTCCAATTTTTAAATATTTTTTTGCAACTCACTTCACACTTATGTACACAGGGCGTTTCATCTGACGAACTGTCAAATTTCTGCGCGTTGCTTTAGTGTTAATTAGAGCAATTTAAACTTGATTCCTTATTTAAATGTTTGATCACGAAGACTACAGTGATTCTGAAATACCTTTCAAACCGTCAGACAGCGATTGCAACATATTTATCGACTGTTTTCGGTGAGTAAAAGTTTGGGAACAAACATTTTTAGGCTATGTTTGTTTTTATTGTTTTTATTTACACCCGATTGTAGAGTATTTAATGCAGTAAATTATATGAACTAAAGTGATGGATCTTCTAAAAATATCCTTTTTTTAGGGACAACGTGAAGAAGCACTGTATTGCCATGCGAACGTATAGCAATGTAAATGTTGCTTCAACAAAGAGTGATTATCATCAACATCCAAGGAACGTTAACCGCCTTAACATAAGATTCTACCACTGCACAGAATGATGCTTTATCTGCTACTGAATTGTCGTTGATGTTGATCTGCGAGATTGAGCCTGCGGTAGATATTGAAATTGATAAACAGGCTTCACATCACTGCCTACTGGCATATCTCGTGAACAAAATACAAATGATCAATATAATAATCCTTCACAAAACTCGCTTACCACAATTAACTCAAGCCTAGGTCAGTCATAAAATTAAGTAAGGAAAACTGTATCAAACAGTAAATTGTGGAAAACAAATGTACTTAAAGGCAAGCACCAAACTGGCAAACCGTATATAAATAGGAGTGACAAACAAATTTAAAAAATATATAAATCAGTGTAAATTTAAATGTGCGAAATAATATGCATATTCCGAAGCTTTTACAATTTGTCACATAGTGAGAAGCATTTCTTTTATTTGGATACAACGGAAAGATCTACTACAGTTCACCCGAAAAGAATAGCTGAAAATACATCCACCGTATAAAAAGTTTTCTTTCAAATGTATGTTTAAAATATACAATAACAATGTACAAGTTTATAGTAAGTTTTATCTTGGCACATAGTGAATCTTGCAAAAGCCAATATACAATGCTCACAATAATATCGATCAGAATAATGCTTCCAAAGGTGATAATAGAAGCCAGATAAGTATTAATTCAATCCCGCAGATCAAATAAAAGAAGTGATGGAACATATTGCTTCCTATTATATACATTACCTTAAATACAATGCTCACAATAATATCGATCAGAATAATGCTTCCAAAGGTGATAATAGAGGCCGGATATGTATTAATTCAATCCTGCAGATCAAATAAAAGAAGTGATGGAACATATTGCTTCCTTCCACATGGTGGAGTCGCATTACTGTCGAGCTAAAACATCACGGTAGTATTTAGAGTCCAATCTGGACGTAGTGAAAATGAACAATATGTACATAAAATTTTGCGAAGAGAAGAACACGACGGCGCCGCGGCGGTGAAATTTACCATGTGCATTGTACAGACATATTTTTTTATGACGAAATTTAATTTGAGTTTTCACGTGAAAAAATCGGATAGATGTCATCTTTGCGAAAAAACATCTCGTTGCAAAAAAAACAATCTTTTGACGGAACATTTGTCATTAAAATATGAGAATCATGTACATTTTCAGTTACCTTCCGATAAACCTTTATATTGTTTATTAAATTTGAGATTACCAAGGTGATAGAATTGTTTTTAGTTTTTAAATTAAAAATTTTCGTTGAGATATGAAGTGTTGAAACCATTTTCAAAAGGTTTAACAAGTATTTTTTTCAGTAAATGGTTTTTATTGTCACCTCTAAATACTGAGAACTAATCGAAAATCTTTTAAACTTCTCGCACAATAAATACCCTCTAAAAAGAGCATGTTTAAATCAGTTTTTGACATTATAAAAAAAACGTATCAAGTTTGTAATTGTATTCTAATCCAAAATTGTTTGGACAGAAAAATAAAAATTCCAAATCGATGAAGTTAAAAAAAAAAATGATCTTTTAAAAATAAAGACAAACATTGAACCCACGGCTCCCGGGTGGAAATCAAACGCGTTTGTTCACCCAGATACCAGCCGGTCTATAAATATCTAATATAATAAATACCCACTTTTCTTACATAATAAACAAAACAGATTCAAGCAATTTTTTAAATTTCATATATTTTTTGCTCCTAACCATAAATGTTTTGAAAAAAATAAATTCAATTAAAAATTTCTGTTGCAGGGATTTCAAATATCTTAATTTCTACTGTCAGGTTTTATACTTACTTATAGTTTTGGTATGAACGTTATATGAAAAATTGTCTGTTATGATAATTGTTACATTCTTATGCCGCTAATAACTTTTTAAATGTGTTGAGAGTTATTTGCTCGATAAAATATATTATAAACCTACCTGCAATATATCAAATACTTATATGTACCTACATACACTTGTTATAAATTATTAAATAATTAGGAAAAAAACATTGACAATGAAAGCGTAATTTTTCTAACTTATATATAAATCTCTTGTTATGTTCATAAAACTGATAAACTTTGAATATTTTTTTTCAATCTAATTCGATATGTTTTTATTTTCGAATATAAGATTTTAAAACTCATTTGAATCACATCCACATGAGTTTGGGTCGTTTTTCGTACGTTACGACTCGTTCTTGTACTCAACAGCTCGGCTGTGGAATAGTTTGCTGACTTCTGTGTCGTGTTTCCTCCCTCCTACAACGCGGGTTTCTCAAGACCCGCGTTCGCTCCTTAATTTCCTTAAAAATAACCTACACACAGCAGCCCCAAATATGACGGCGTTGATCGTGGAAATAATGTGAGCATAAAGACTGCGTTATCTTATCATTAAAGAAATAGGTAATTTCTAATGTGTACTTTCCACAAAAAAATGGAGTAATATTGTAATATGTGGTATTTTATCTAGGGGAAATTATTCTTGTTCAAGACTACAAAGCTCAAATGTTAATATGGGTACGTCATGCTAAGAAGTCATGGTTATTCTTACTACTAAAGGAAAGGTTAGAAAAAATAAGTGGAATTTTAAAAAGATAATTTATAGACGCTCTGCATATTCTTCTTCTCCATTCAAAATTAGTTATCCTTAACTTGTACGAGTCTCTAAGTGGGCTGTAAGACAAAACAAAAAAAAATATGACCGGACATCGGCCAAAGTTGTTATTAAATAAAATATCTATCTGGAAAAGATAAATATATAGTCGGATAAATTTTGAAACACTCATACGTGGTACCGGCTTTTATCCTTTTCGCCATAATTCATAAACCTGCCTCCTCTAAGTAATTCCGTAGCACCATCAAAATTTTCGCCCCGAGCTTCGATGCAATTCGCAAGCGGACATTCTTCGGTAACTTGCATATATTATTTTTAAGGTGAATAGCGGCCATGTAACAATGTCTGAAGTAAGGTATGTATTACATGATTGAAATGGCGGATGGCTATCAACATTTTAAAATAGAGATAATATAACACAGTGTTCATCATACCGAATAGGGAATTCTATTTTTAAATCCTTGATCCCGCAATAAATTTGCAAAATTAAATTGATTAGAATTACCTTTTATGTACCTAACAGAACAACTCGATGCAAAAAATATTTTTATATGTAACAATAACATCAGGACTGAGTCATTAAGATACTCGCTTGTAACTAGATTGCGTGCGGTGGGTAATACCTTCGTAGACATAGTAGATATATTCAACTGCACTTAATCTAGTTACAAGAAGGCTATAATAGCATACCTATTAATGTTAATTTACTGCATTGTAATATTTCTAGTTACTTATTTATGTGTTTGTGTGCTAATCATTTACTCTCCATGTTATTTCTATTTCACTATTATTGTATATAATGTATTGCACAGTTATGTAAAAGCCCATAAGGACGGATATAATAAACAAAAAATTAGAATAGCTTAACGTGCAATGGATCCGATTCTACTCGTATTTACACATTCACGAGTGCAGTCACATTTTTTTTAGAACTTTGTGTTTGTATTTTCTTAAATTTTAAACAAGGACTGTGGAAACCACGGTAAAATTTTCTAAAAAGGTGAAATTCTACTAGAATCACTCTGAGAGTAGAAAAAAATACATTCACTTGAAATAATTTGTCCAGTGGGATTTAAATATTTTTATAGAAATGAGTATTTTTGTCATAAATAATCTCCGGTTATGAAGAAAATTAAACAAATTTACCAAGTCTTATTTCTTCGGAATCTAAATAAGTTAATATATTCAAGAAGCATCATTTACATGGGTCAAAAAATTATTGCAAATTTCAGGCACGCGCCTACACCCAAAAAATTGAAATCAGTTTATCTAAAAAGCTAAACATTATTAAAAGGAAGGGCAGTTACCTACATTTCATATTCTTGACAGGTTAAAAGTAAAATTTACGTTAACTTTTATTGTTAACTAGATTACGATTCATTTTAACATCCTTAGTTATGATTGCGCAATTGTACAAAATTTAAAGAATTATTTTCCAATTTAAAAATATGATTATTCTGAGCCTTGCAAAAATAATTATTCAAAAATATAAATATATATAATAATATAACCTTAGGATAAAAATCATGTGATCGATTGTTTTCTTAATGAAATTTATAAGACTTTTTTTTAATTGTTTGGTAGGTAGGTACGTCATGACTATTAATAAATCTATAAATTACTTTTCTGTTAGGTAGGTACAGACTAAAAAATAATATACGCAAATTTAAGCAGCATCTTCGCTTATAAATTAATTTCCATGTGAATTTTCTCACAACAGAAGCAATTATAGAATAAGACGATCGAAATTCCGCGGAACAAATTATTTTTTTCTTATTTACGACTTACCTACAAATTGTTGGATTTCTCCCCGCGTTTTCTCCCCCGTTTCTCCCTTCCTCCCCGTCTAGGTTTGTCGTATACCTAGCATCGAAGTCCCTCGATGAAACGTAATGTTTTGATAGTTTTTTTCAGATTTAGATGTGAATCTCTTAAATATTGGTATTTTCAGGGAACATGGAGTTTAATCGACAACGAAAATTGCTAATAAAGTTTATGGAATATTGACTACTCAGTCTTTGAATATAAGTTGTTATGATGTTATGATATTGTTAGACAATTATTAGTCGTCACAAATTTTCATATTTTTTATACTGCATTCAAAAAGATAATCGATCCGAATGGAATCGAATAAATCTGAAGCAGAATTTGTTATTGGGCAAAGGTTTCATAGTGTTGTCATTTATTGCGTGGAATTATCTTTTATTTTATAAGCTTCGCGATGAGAGCTTTAAGCCCATGTCCACAATACTAAAATCTTTCGCGTGTTACTCCGCGCCGGAATAACACGGTCTAATCAGTGTTAGGTCGAGCGGCCGGGAGACGAGAGGGTAGCTGCAGGCGGGGCGGGGAAGGGGGACGAAGGCAGAGCAGCGCGCCACTCGCAGTGCCCGGGTGACTGTCCCCCTGACAACAAGGCGAGCGCGCGTCTTGCGAGTTCCCTCAATTGTTTACGCCTGCCGACAGTAAAGTTAACAAAACTACGACACGCGTGAATGGTAACTACTGTTTCAAGTGCTCTGCGAGTTCCTTAAGTTCTTTCCCAAACAATCGTTATTCGTCTCGCCAATCCGGGCTCGGTATTTAGTTAATTGTATTCGGTATTTATGACAGTGTTGCGTGCGCGGCGGATGGTCTTGTGGAATCTACGTCGGCCCGGGTCGAGGATCTCCTCACGTGTTCTCGAGAACGTCTAACTATTTGGAACTTTTTTCGTTTCATTATTGTGTTGTATATTTTTTCGTGTCAAAGTTTGTTGAAAGATAATATAAGTGTATTTCGCGGAAGCGGGCGGTCAGCCGCCATGTTGTGAGAGTGAGACCGAGCACACGTGCGACGCGCTCACTCTGAGATCCCCGTCCCCTCGCCCCGCCGCGTTCTCCAGCCGCCCCCGCGGTCCAGGAGACTGAGACGCGTGGTATCTCGTGAAATTTCTTCGCCGACACTTCACAAGTCTCGCGCGTGCGGTATGACCGATCAGTTCTAACGCGAGTTTCCGCGATCGAACAGTGGATTTACAAAAGAATAAGGATAAAACATGAGCGAGAGTGCAGTGTCTCCAGCGTGCCGTCGATAGGGACTACAGATGCTTCGAGGATGCCTGCTGCTGACGGTGGCGGTGTGGCTGGTCTCGGGCCTGCCGCCGCCCGCGCCGCCCCTACCATCCCCTGTCACCCCTGTCCCCGCAGATGCAGTCCAGGGCTGTAGACACGCGCGTCACCCTGGAGATCCCCGAGGGGAGGCCCCGAGGATCTCCCGTGGGATACATCCCGACCAAGCCGGGGTTCACCTATCGTTTCAACGAGCCCCCTGCAGAATTCACCTTGGACCCCAGTACGGGAGAAATAAGAACTGACGCCGTACTGGACAGAGAAGTTCTCGAGAATGACCGGTACGATTTGGTGGTGCTCTCTAGCCAGCCAACCTACCCCATAGAAGTGCGCATCATGGTAACTGACGTGAATGACAATCCACCGGAGTTTCCGGAGCTCAGCATCGCTGTAGCTTTCTCCGAAAGCTCGGGATCTGGAACTCGTTTACTATTAGATGCCGCAACAGACAAAGATACGGGAAGAAATGGGGTATCCGATGATTACAGGATTATTGAAGGAAACCACGATGGTAAATTTCGTTTGGCGCTCACCGCTAATCCTAGTGGAGAGACGTCTTACTTGCATTTGGAGACGACGGCCAAATTAGACCGAGAAACCCGCGCTTTCTATGTTTTAAACATTTCTGCAAGAGATGGTGGTGATCCTCCGAAGCGTGGTTTCTTACAAGTGAATGTAACAATATTAGATGTCAATGATAATCCTCCCATATTCGACCACAGTGATTACATCGTGTCATTGAACGAGAGTGTACCTCCCGGTACTCCTGTTCTGCAAGTGACGGCCACGGACAGTGATCTCGGCGACAATAGTAAAATTACCTACTACCTAGCCGATACCGAAAGACAGTTTACTGTTGATCCTGAGCTAGGAGTAATATCAACTACTGAAATACTAAGCTGTCCCCAACAAAACTGTCAAACGATCACGCGCCACGGCAGTTCGTGTCCTAAGAGTTGTGTTTTTACTGTATTCGCAAGAGACCACGGTTCTCCGAGGCAAGACGGTCGGACTTATGTGACAGTTAATCTAGTGGATGCTAATGATCATGATCCTGTTATAAAGTTTAGGTATTTTCCAGCTACGGCGAATTTTGCAACGGTTGACGAAAATGCAATAAATGGTTCCGTCGTGGCAGCCATGTCTGTGATAGATGTGGATGAAGGACTGAACGGAGATACGGAAATCAAAATTATTTCTGGCAACGAACTAAATCATTTCCGGTTAGAATACACCCCTAGCTTCGATATTGTCCGCGTCAATGGTGTGCTAGATAGGGAAGAAATAAGCAAATATAATTTGAGTGTGGTCGCTACGGATAAAGGAACGCCGCCCAGGACGGCCACGGCATTCCTTATTATACACGTCAATGATGTGAACGATCACGAGCCAGTGTTTGAAAAGTCGGAGTATTCCGCCATACTGAGTGAACTAGCGCCGCCGGGAACTTACGTGGCCGGGATCACGGCGACTGATGAAGATTCCGGAGTAAATGCGGAAATCTATTATGCCTTCACGTCCGGGAATGACAATCAATGGTTCGCCATAGACACCGCCTCGGGTCTCATTACTACTCGATCGGCTCTGGATAGAGAGGTACAAGGAACTGTTGAGCTGAAAGTCTCCGCTCGTGATGGAGGTCCCAATCCGAAATGGGCATACACGCAACTTAAGGTGACTATTCTGGATGAGAATGATGAAGCTCCTCAGTTCTCGCAATTGTATATCAATGTGAGTTTATCGGAGAATACCCCTCCCCATACCCTTGTTGCTATGCTGACGGCGGCTGATCACGACCAAGGCACGAACGGTTCCGTCACATACACTTTGCAGTCGGATGTGCAACAGAAGTATCCCGACACGTTTGCTTTAGATTCTCTAACTGGGCAGCTCACCACAAAGTTGCAACTAGACCGAGAAAAGATATCGGAGTATGAAATTCACGTAATCGCTAAAGACCAAGGATTCCCACCGCAGTCATCTACCGCAACGGTATTCCTAAGTGTCCAGGACGTCAATGATAACAGTCCCGAATTTTATCCACAACGGTACTTTCTTACGGCGGCGGATGATATGCCAAAGGGAACATCTTTACTCAAAATATCAGCAACTGACCTCGACGATGGCGATAATGCAATAATCATTTATAATTTGGAAAGTGGAGGAGAGGGACTATTTTCTGTTGATAAATGGAGTGGAGTTATTACTCTCCAAGGTAATTTACGGAATGTTCAAAAACCTTTGTACAAACTAATAATATCTTCCAAAGATCGTGGTGAAAGAAAAGCGATAGAAGATGCAATTGTGGAAATAATAAAAGAGTCTTACATGGAAGAGCTGTTATTTGATTCATACGGAGGCTATGATCTGCAAATTATCGAAGATAGTGGAAAGAATAGCGCTCACATTGGAAGAGAAGTTGGAAAAGTTCGTGTAAGAAGCTTCAGCGACACTGTAACTTATACAATAGTATACGGAGACATCAAGCACGTATTCAAAATCGATGAACACACAGGCCGTATTACAACTGCAAGTAATATTGATCGCGAGGAAAAAATGATGTATAGTTTGACAGTCGTAGCCCGATCAGGACTTGCGTATGGCAAAACAATTGTAAATATTTCCGTCTTGGATGTCAATGACAATCACCCAGTATTTCCAAAAGATAAAGATGAAGTTCGGATTCCAGAAAACACAGCTGTTGGTCAGGAGATATATTTCGCGAGAGCCAGGGATCGCGATTCTGGAATAAATAGTACTGTATCTTACTCCCTCACGTATAACGTAGATGATCAGTTTAGGATATCTGAAGCAACAGGTGTAATTTATTTGAATAGACCTGTAAGAACTGAACCAAGCACTACGTTGTCAATTGAAGTAACCGCAAGTGACGGAGGCAGCCCACCACTGTCTTCCAAGCATTCAATCATTGTTATGGTAGAAGACGTAAACGACCACACGCCAGTGTTCGATCATACATCGTACGAAACTTCATTATTAGAATCCACCCCTGTGAATGAACGATTCTTTGCTCTCTCTGCTTCTGATACTGATCTTAGGTTGAATGGAAGGGTTACGTACTATATTTCAGAAGGAAATACAGAAGGAAAGTTTGGAATTTTCCCCGACGGTTATCTTTATGTCAGAAGCCCTCTAGATAGGGAAGACAGAGATTATTATTCCCTGACAGTAACCGCGAGCGATCAAGGAAATCCACCCAGAAGCTCACAGGTACCAGTTGTTATTCATGTAATCGATGAGAATGATAATAGTCCCGAGTTTACGAATTCTACATTTACCTTCAGCATTCGAGAAAATGAGCCGCCAGATTCATTCGTTGGGAAATTATTAGCAACAGATCGTGATATCGGGCGCAACGCTGAATTGATATTTACATTGGCCAGCGCTCAAACTGATTTTGCAATCGACCCCAGAAATGGGTTCATTAAAACGTTGCATGTTTTTGACCGCGAGGCTCTCATGCAAATGACGGGTCAAAATTTGATAACTTTAGAAGCAACGGTTACAGATAATGGAATGACAAAACTACGCGATAAAGTCAAAGTTAATATTTACATTACCGATGTGAATGATAATCCGCCGAAATTCTTGCGGACCCCATACAAAGTGCAAATATCTGAAGGGTCTCCAATCGGAACTCAAGTGGTCAGAGTTTATACTATTGACGCTGACGAGGGTTTGAATGGAGACGTTTTTTATTCACTGAGTGAAGGAAATGACGAAGGAAAGTTTACAATCGACGAAGCAACTGGCCAATTATCACTCGCAAAACAACTAGACCGCGAGTCAATTCCAAAATATGAATTGACCGTCGTAGCTCATGATGCTGGACTTCAACAACGTCTAAGTTCGTCGACTGTAGTGACCGTTGAGGTGCTGGATGAGAACGATAATGCGCCAGAGTTCACACAGACTGAGTCTAGGATATCAGTGAAGGAGACGACTCCCATTTCAACCGAGTTGATGCAATTTAGAGCAACGGATGCAGATTTAGGTATAAATAGTGAAATAACTTTTTCCATATCTTCGGGTAATAGAAAAGATTCGTTTAGTGTTGATTCACTTACCGGAGTGTTATTTTTACATAAACCACTGGACTACGAAGATTTAACGTCTTACGTACTAAACATAACCGCATCCGATGGAGGCAATCCGCGTCTTTCAACCACAATCCTCTTTTCCGTCGCAGTGATAGATTCCAACGATAACCCTCCGAGTTTCCCTAATACGGCGATTGTTCGACAAATACGAGAAGGCATACCGGTTCACACACCCATCGTCACGGTGACGGCCGAAGATCCGGACTCGGGAATAAATGGTAAAGTTACGTACGCGATAGCACATCAAGATCCCGACGATTCCAATCGACATTTCGGGATTAATGCGGCCACGGGCGTTATACACACTTTACTGCCGATAGACAGGGAGACCATAGACACTTTCCGGCTGACGGTTGTCGCGTCCGACCGCGCGCAGCCCGAGTCGGCTCGCCTCTCCGCCGAGAAACTCGTCACAGTTATCGTCGAGGACATAAACGACAACGCACCAGTTTTCGTGTCGATGAATGCCGCCGTACTACCGGCACAGGACGCTTTGGCGGGCCAAGCTAGAGACGGCACCGTTATCATGAACGTTTTCGCCAGGGACCTGGATTCCAGTACAAACGGGCTGGTCACGTACGAGCTGGTCTCTGGCAATACGGAACTTTTCCGGCTTCACCGGAGTTCGGGCGCATTGTCCTTGCGAAGGTCGGGAGGTCGCATCGAGCCACGGTACCGCCTGGCAGTGAAAGCGACGGACGAGGCTGTGCAAAGCGAAAGACGGAGTACGGACGACTATATTACCGTGATCTCTGCAGGGCCATCTGGGTCGGGGCCGATGTTTGAGAGCCCGGCTATGGAAGGCAGTGTGTATGAAAACGAGGCGGCCGGCACTAGCATTCTGACAGTGCGCGCCCGTCTCGAGGGCGCCGAAGTGGAATATTACGTGACGAATGTGACCGATGGAGGAAGGCAGGTGGACCGTCTCTTCGATATCGACCCTCGGCTGGGGATCCTGTCCACTGCCGCCCCGCTGGACCGGGAGGCTGCGCCTTTCTACAACGTCGAGGTGTACGCCATTGCTGTCACCGGCTCCATAAGGACTTCAAGTGCAAAGGTAATACATCTAACTAATTATTATCCTCAAGTAATTCATTACTATTTACTTAGGTAGGTACTGAACTGAATCCAACTAAAATATTGTTTCCCATGCGAATTTCACCAAATCATCATAAATGTGTACATAAAAAACAATAATTATTGGTAACAACAATAATTCATAAATTATTCTAACCGGTCGTATTGAAAATATAATTAGATTTTTCATATTCTCTGACTAGTTTAGTATTCCCGTCAATCACAAGTTCTACAACTCCCCTCTTTCCAAAAAGCTGAGGTCTGAAAGTGCTCAAAATCATAAACTAAAATGCACTTTGCCGAGTTCAGTTTTACTCAAACAAATCATAGCGATAAAGTCACATAAAATGGAAATATTATTCATTGTTTGATGTTTATTGGCTGAGACCTACATCGACGCTTCATCCAGTTTATATTCTTGGTATTTTTTACACTATATACATTCAAAGAAATTCATTTATAAAAAAAACCGTGTGCAGTAATGCGTATGTTTGACGCATGTGTGATGAGATACATAATTAAGATTAAAATTATAAATGTCCTTCACGAATACGAATAATATTATGTTAACGTTAAATGAGTACACATTACGTTCGAAGATGTTGAAAACGATCTTTTAAACCATAAAAAATAAAAATAATAAACGTATTTTTTAATGGTTATTAAAAACTTAGTTACAATCAATTTTAATATAATTAAATCTTATAATTTTGAAGTCAACAATTTTTGTGTACTCTATGAAATTTCAATTATTTACTTATTTTTATGTTTTTATTTTAATTTAAATAAAAAATGTTTTGGTTTTTAAGCCACTTTATTTATTCACATATAACAGTCGACCAGTTTCGGTTAAACTTAACCTTCTTCAGGAAAGTTTATAATAATACTTTCCTGAAGAAGGTTAAGTTTAACCGAAACCGGTCGAATGTTATATGTGAATAAATAAAGTGGCTTAAAACTAAAACATTTTTTATTTAAATTATAATGTCAAGCTACAAAGTGATTGCTTCCTTCGATAAGTTTTTATTTTACTTTAATATGTCTACCATTATGCTATTTTTTTCATTTTAAAGTTCTTAATTAACCAAAGAGATTGATTATTTACTTAGTTAAATCCTTAGATTAATTAAATAATGTAGATACGTAACTGAGAAAACGCGCCTGGTTGCACTAAACCAAGTCAACGAGACATATCTTCGAAACACGCTTCATATAGCTATCTCTTCCGCACAAACATATTCTTTGAATGGGTATCCTGTTTATACGCGGGTGAAACATTTAGTTGTGCAACATTAGTGGTGCTTCATTTTTCGTTAGATATGTATGAATATGACGTGTCTTGTATTTTATGTCCATGGTTATATCGACTCATTATATCATGTATATTCCTGAATAGCGTCTATGTAAGTTGAATAAATATGTAATATTGACCATCTAGTACAAGAATTATATTCATGACTTTATATTTTATGAAAAAATATATCATCGAATTTCTTTATAAGTATAAATAAATGACGCGTAAAATAAAATAATATTAAGGTTCCAACTAGCATTTTAAGGATGTGACAATAATTCCTTCATCCTTGGAGACATTGTTGCAAAGATCGTTATCCAAATGGCGTCTGTTGGCGCTGTGTCTTCAATTAGCGTGCATTGTTAAAAATATTATAAATGTTACACAATAACTCTCTGCAGAATCATTTGTGATATTCTTGTGTTGTTATACAATAAACTCTTTGAGCGTGGGCGAAGCGGGAGGCTTCTTTCGGTGGCAGGCTCTTCAAACGAACGTTTGTTCGACGATCGTGCTCCTGCCTCTAAAACGTAATATATCATTTGGTTGGAGGTACTAAGAGCAAGCTCTGCAATTCTCATCTGTTCAAAACAGGGTTTAGTTAACTGTTGCATAATGATTTGGGCGGAATTTGGACCATTAAAAAAATGGGAGAACTCTTTGACGAGACACTTTGTTTGATGATGAAATTATGAATATGTAATTTTTATATACCTACCAAAAAACGCCTGAAAACGTGATTATGTAGGTAGGCTTAAATCATTTCTAATTTTTGTTTACTTCCAAAATATTACTGTCGAGTGAGTTGAAATGTAGATTGAAAAAAAAAAACATCATCCGAGAGATAGAAAATTAAGATACATAATATGGGATTTTTGGCTTATCTGTTGCTTAGGCATCAGCGCGCCTTTTATAAGCAGACGTGAACACTTTATCTTAGGATTTTTTTATTACTTTATACATTGGAAATGAACAAAATTTTTGGATTGAGAACGGGTTTGCCATGCAAGAAAATTCATTACTACGTGATGAAGTTTTCACCAGATTTACCTATGAATGTAAAACCAATAAATCAATTTAACGATAGTATGGTAGTATCTTAATGTGCTTTAGAAAATACATATTTGATTCTAAGTTTGGTCCCGTACAAAACAATCTATCTCTATCTGTAACTAGGCATAAAAATATTTTCTTCTCTAACGATTCCATATTGGTAACCAGCTTGAAATGGACCAACTCGGCTCCATTGAAAATCCGAGGTTAGGTACTTGTTCCTCTTCCACAATGGATATTGTGTCGCTCTCATTTGAATTCACAATAGTCGGGATTCAAATCACGCAGTTGCTTTGTGTAAAAAACGACTTTGCATTCACAATTATTAGACGTTTATTTCGCAGCAGAAGGCGGCTGGAAATGCGCCGTGCGACCAGGTAGGAAACCATCACTTAACTTCTCGATTTTCCATCGAAAACTATTCAGAAATCCTTAACTAAGGTCTATAAATGCGGCCAATAAGCCATTTAATGGTGCTATTCTTTGCCTTCCGCGTGAATGTTTTAAGATAATTGTATCAGGAATTATCAAACGTTTTATTTTTTTGTATTGAGCATATCGCGAGTTTACGTAAACGACACCTTGCTAATTTTCCAATGAGTATTTTTATTATTTCTGATATAAATTAAACCATTCAAAATTAAAATAAAAAACTGTTTATTATTATTTATAATACAGACCCGGCTTTGTTTTGGCTCAATCATCATTTCTTTGAATTAATATGTAAATTTTCAATCCTTATTAAATCACACCACTAAGACTGTTTGATTTCTCGAATTTATTTTAACTATTTTAATATTTTTATTTAATTAGCCAAATTGTTCGAAGCAAAATATATTTCGATTATAATTTTTTTGTTTTCAATAAATATTATTTATGTCATATTCAGTTTATTAATTTGATAATTGCATTAGTTGGTTACTTACGCATTTCATGCGTACTATTATTTACTCTTGTAGTATCACGAATAATGATATGTCTTTTCATCAGAAACAGTCGTTTTCCAAGTTTATCGAGTTATTTATCAAATGTCTACGGTCTTTAACTAGACATTTCATTAAAATAAGATTTTTCATATCAATTACCTACCTACGTGATAATGACTTTAATACTGAATGAGCATTATACTACTTTTTTACATATAAACCAAGCCTAAAAAAACTACTAACACAGAATGGTTTCTTGTAATATTTTTGAAAAGTGAATTAGATTATTAAAACCGATTCAACTTTCGACGATCACTCTGAAGTTTATGAAAGTTGAGCAGAGCTTTGGGCCTCGCGCATCAGGCAGAGTCCAATCTGATTTATGGGCCGGGCCCTCAGCCCACGTCCATCCCCGTGTTTACTTATTGGCAGGGCCGTCCCGGTACAAATGGAGGCCTACCTTCGTTATTAGCGCTCCGAATTCCTTCACTCATTTCGTATCATTTGCATTCCCGTCTCGTTGTTAGCGCCCGCTTCTCGCCTCTGTACCCCCTCGCCCCTCGCGTGCCCCGTCCCGCCCAACGCCACTCCCGCCCCTCTCCCCGCCCTCTGCCGCCCTTCAACCCGCCCTTCCTCTGCGCTGAGCGCTAATGAACTGACTAAATAATTATTCACTTCTGACAAAGGAAATAAGTTTCACGCAATGTTTAAATTTATATAGGTACCTGAAGAAACAGTAAGCGTAGGTACAACAATAAACTATAAACATTGTTTGTTAAATGCCATCTTCAAATATAATAATGTTCTGATATTTAACTTATCACTTCATTATCATCCAGAAGAGGATAAGAAATCGTTAAATAAACTTATATTCATTTAAATCCCATGCTGTATTAGTAAATACGTGGATTGGAATGCGGTTGAAGAGACTTGCTAAATTTAAATGGAAAACTTTGTTGTTTTTTATTAATTTCTTTATAATAATCTCTATTGGACGTGGCTTAAGAATTCGGTACAATGGCGACAATAGGAGACAAGTGTTGTAGCTTTGAATTTTATTTAAGTTTTTTCCAAAAAAGTGTTACACGTGTTTTTTTAAATATTACTTAGGTTTAAAACTAGTATTAATTGGACGTAGTTATGCAGAAAACATCCAACCCCAAAAATATGAAACCGAGAAAAAGGCGTTTGAAAATATGAATATACAAAAGCATTAATATGGCATAACCAAAATTTTTAATGTGAATATCACTGTTTTTTAATTTATGAAAATTATAAATAGGCTATTAATAATTTATCAATATATTTATAAAAAAAAAAATTGTATTTCCAATTTTGACCTAAATTTTGATCGTTTAAAATTTTAATTTAAGTCAAATATTTGCAGTGTGTCTCTATGGAATCTGAAGCTTGAATGTTTTCAGCAGAGATAAACTCGTATACGTTTTTGGAAAATTGTGGGTTGGACAATTTCTGCATAACTACGTCCAATATTATAGCTCATCGGGATTGCTATAAAGCAAAACAATATTGTTTTTTTATCTATAAAAATATCTTTCTTTTAAAGATATGGATTTCTTCTAAGAAAATATTTGAAAAAAAATACAACAATTTTTTTTTTTGAAAAACATGAATTTTGGGTTTACGATAATGATATATTTAAAACTTGTTTTTTATACATTCAACAGTGTCCATTAGAAGCGATTTTTTAAAGTTGCTTTTTATTTCTTGTAAAATTGTACCAAACGTATATGTGAAATTTGTTCCTATACTTTTGAGATCTATCGTGACCATGAATTAATTTTATTTTTTTTTACATGAATACCGCCCAAGAGTCTCAACTGCTCCCAACCGTCTAGAGTCAGTGAGACTATGGCATCCCCGATAAGGGTATGTTGTGAGGCTGAAGGTAGTGGGGAGGGGAAGGAGATGAGAAAGGGAAAGGTTGGCAAACACCTGGATATTCAGATCTGGTCACCAAACACGGCTAAAGCCATTTCAAGCAACGTTTCAATCCTGAATGGTGGTCTTTCACTAGGGCGATACTTAGAGTATCTACCACTCTGGAACGTGCCGCAAATATACTATATTTATTTTATTTAAATTAAAATGTGTTATGACACATGTTAATTAAATCATGTTTTATTTGCGCACGCCGGGTTCGAACCCGCGACCTCTGGATTCGTAGTCGAGCGTCTTACCACTCGACCATGCAGGCCGTCAATAGTAGTAAAATTTAAACACTTCAGAATTATGGAAAGTTCATAGAAAGTTCGTATGAAATGGCAAAGGGATTGATAAAAATATCTCAGGTATGGCTGGTCATTACCACCTGCGGGCTCGCGAAATGCCTCGAAATGATTTTTGCATAATGAATATTTATGCGCTCCTGAAAAGCGAGTCAATTATTTTTTATGCATATTTTCATCTAAAGTCGAATATGGTTGCAGATTTTAATGCTTATTTTATATGTCTTGCCAGTTTTTTATCACGTTTTCACATCAAATGTGGTATTCGAAATGGCTTATTAAATTATTTCATAAACATTTTTAATGACACGATCGTAGAAATTTCAATCAACATTTAAGATACCTAAGGAAGTAATGAGGAATGTGTGCGATGTGGATTCCTTCATGGGAAAAGCTTGAAATCTAACTTCTGACTAACTCTGTATAATAGGATTTAATACGTAATTTTACAGATTTCTTTAAGCCCAATAGTCCAAAAAAATTCACAGCTTTTGTGTAATAATGTTTCCTCCAATGTACAATAAAAGTAATTTGTCGACATTCTATTTATCTGCGGAAGTACCCAGATGCGATGTAATGCCATATAACTCTGGCTTTATTCACATTCATACCTATATCGTCACATATATGTTTTTCTATTATACTAACTCTTGATATAATCCGACTCCTGAGACGTCCCCAACTTCTTTATCCATTCACTTGTGCGTCATATATTATCCGGACACTCATTTCTCCACCAATGTCCAAACATTATAAAACGTCCCATTATAAAACTTGTTAATTACGCTTATATCAGCCTTGCATAATTTCCTCAATCCCAATACATTACATTTTATAAAATTGTCGGAATCTAGAATTATTTGCGATTTAACGTGGTTGTTTAAAAGTATTAATTCAATGGAACCCCTGAATTCCTATAGTTAATTGCATTTCATGTTCCCGGCAGGATAGTTACAAGACACTACCTTCCATATTATTGCAACAATTCTATTTCAAACTCACAATATTATACTCCTATTCGACGAATTCAACATCTGGGAAACAAATACTCCGGTGTTGTTGATATTTTTAGTACGTTAGAATCACAATATAAGTATACCTTATCATAGTTATTTTCATCTAGAAGAGATAATTTATTTTATTTAATTCTGGATGTACCTGCTTTTCAATACTGTGTTTTATTTTCTGTACAATATTTTTTAAGTGCTTATGAGTATTTTATGAGGGATTTCATTTTAAATTCATTTGATCTACTTTAGTTATTTTTCTGACAAATCCACACCTTACTGCGATATATCAGGGTTGGTATCAGAAATTGATTGAAGACTAGCTTCTCTTTCTTTGATTGTAAAAATCAGTCCTCCACCTAAGGAATTTTCTGACCAATCTCACTCTATGAATGGAGGACTGAACGTGGTTGGCGCAAATTAAAAATTGTCAAAAAAGCGAAGCTAGCAGTCCACAATGGAGTGCTTATACCAACCCTTGTGTATGGCAGTGAGACATGGAACTGGCAGAAGAAAGATGACAGTAGATCGAAGTTTTACAAACCATGTATGACCGTTTTAAAAATGTGGATATCCGGAAAGAATGCCAGGCTGATGTAAGCGTAATGAATATAATCAAGAAAGGGACGGTTAGATGGCTTGGGCATGTAAAGTGAATGAACGAAAAAAGAAGTTTGAAAAGAATATATTTTACAAAATTGAACGGAAGAAGAAGTCGGGGACGCCCGAGGAAGACATGGCATGATCAAGTGAATCAAATACTTGAATCGGGACACGTAAAGAGTCAGAATAACAGAAGAGTATGTATGAGACGATGTATGAATGTGAATGAAGCAAGGAGTGTGTGCCAAGACATAGTTGTGTGGCGGTCAGTCCTATTCGCGTGAAAATGGCTTGATGGTTAGTTAGTTAATTACCAATCTCACTCTCTCAATTTAATTTTCTGTCATGCTAATTCTGACGTGCATGCGTTTTCTTTCACAGACTTTCCCTAAGATATCCTGTAGTTTAATAAGTGGAAATGCAGCCACTGTCGTGTCTCCGTGCTTGATAGACGGCAATTTCTTTCTCCAGTTCTACTAGCCTCAAGTGTTACCTCATAGATTTCCAAAGATAAAAGCATTTCAAGAGTAGGAGGCTACTGAAGTAAGTGTTTCTTGCTCTCGCAACTGTGATCCATTTTCCTATCCATGTCTCCGTAGCACCGAGTGTTCCCAGAGCCTGGGTGTCCACCCACTTCGCCTGTGACCCCCTCCTTCACGGTGTTTGCCTTTCATTGTTCATTTGTTACCCCGGGAAAAAATAATCCGCATTAGTCCCCGACAAGTTTGCAAACAATGCATAATGATTTATAGTTGCTGGCGAGCGGCCACTCGGACCGAGGAACGCGACAAACGATATTCCGGCTTTGTTTTCAATCAGCCCAGCGGTCGCAATAAATTTGTTGTTTCAATTTCTAAACGAGTCGTTTCATTGGTGTTTACGCAATAATTGTCTGTCGTTAATGGCGACTTGAAATACAACATCACGTCGAGATTACATTTTAATTTAACTGGAACTTAACGCGAGCATTACGAGGAACATGCGAAACTCTAGTTTAATTTGTATTTTCCGAAAGATTCGAACGGTGTACTCTTGCCTGAGCTATTGCAAATAAACGGTAGCGCACAGATAACTCGAATTTATTCCAGATTTATTTATTGCGAGTCAATCTTTATCATTCTAATTTGTTCTAAATCAGGTTTTTTCTTAATCAGATATTTGTAATATTAATTCTAACTAACCATCACGCCGTTTCTCTGTAGAGTAAGGCAGAGAGGACAGACTGCCATACAACTCTGTCTTAGCACACATTCCTTGCTTCATTTACATTCATACAAAATCTTTTGTTATTCTGACTCTTCACACGACCCGACTTAAGTATTTAATTCACTCGATCGTTCCATGTCTTCCTCGGGCGTCCCTGACTTCTTTTTTCATTCACTTTCGCATCATATATTATTTTCACACTCCTTTCTTCGTTCATTCACTCTACATGCCTAAACCACCAAAGCGTTCCTTTTTTGATCCTATTCATTACGCTTACATCAGCCTTGCATATTTTTCGGATATCCAAACGGATAAACACGGTCATACATGGTTTTAACGCACATACTCCTGAGGGATCTCATTTCCACAGCATTCAGTCTAATTTCATCCTTTCTCTGCCAGTTCCATGCCTCACTGCCATACATTAGAGTTGGTATAAGCACTCCATTGTGGATTGCTAGCTTCGTTTCTTTAGACATTTTTTTTTATTTGCGTTTACAGCGTTCAGTCCTCCATTAATGGAATTTTCTGCATTCACTCTTCTTTCAATATCCTTATCAACCTCTTATTAATAATATTAATTCCTGGTGACATAATACTAGTCCAATTACAACCTGTATTTTACAATACCTACCTTTGTCGAAATGCAATCAGAGAACAATAGGTACAACTGACTTGTACCAATCAACAATAAGTGCACAATGCGAAGGTAGAAAACATAATGAACTTGTATATTAACCCGAGATACAAAGATTAAGAGGTTTGTTAGATCTACGGCACCAAATAGTTTAGCCAAACATTATCAGAAAGCCGAAAGCAACAACTGAATAAAATTCAACGTAGACTTTCTCTCGATATTGCATTGTAATTAAGTTCAGGCTGTGTCAAGCTGATATAAACAAATACCTCGCCTCTTCTCAACAAACCTTCAGACCTAGAGATTGAGAAGGTAGTTAACTCGCTTAAGAAAATTACAAAAAGGGAGTAAGTTTTTACTTGTCGTTTATTTTTTCCGATTTTATTGATTTGTTCCTTAGGATAGTTTCACCTATTGATCGGCATCCCTGGTGGTGAGATTATGCCTTGAGCCGTGAACACAATGAATAGTCTCTCTAGATCTATCTCTATCTGTTTGCGATCGGAGAATTCGTACCCGGGGAAGCGGCTTTGGCCACAGAGTATAGACCACTTTCTCCAGCGCCTTCATTGGCATAGACATAAATAACAAATTCAGTAATATCATGCGGGCGAACGTGATAAACTTTTTAATGACTGCTTATTGAATAATGGAGGCATGCCGGCGATAACAAGGATATTTATCGGAGAAACGTGCACGAAGCGGAGACATATTAATTTAAAATTAATAAACATATATTTTTATAAACACCTTATGAATTCTCACGTAGTTCGAAAAGCAGTTTAAAAAAACAATTAATTATTTAACTACTTTTTTAGTGGTTTATCTGTATAAACTACAAAGCATTAATTTGGCTTTGTGAAGGCAAAAAAGGCTCTGGCATCACGATTTTTGTAAATCTTTCTTTCTGGAAATTCAAAGTCGTAAGTAACTATATTCAGGTCGCATCGTTATTTCCATAATCATTAGCTATGAAGTTTTAATTTAAAAATTTTAAATGGAAGACATAATAAGAATACGTTTTGGAAGAATAGCCGTATGGAAATGTCATTCCTTTTGTAGTATTGATGGTAAAGTCGTAAAATCTAGGGAAATTAGATAGTTTTATGCAAGTTTCAATGTATTGGCAAAATAAGAAAATCCTTTCCTTACAAAGCTTGGAATACTAAAATCCCTCAAAGTATAGCATTCTCAGAAATTTCGAGTGTATAAAATAACCATATGTATAAAGATTGTTAGAATTCCATAAGCATTTCTGTGAATCGATCAGTATTTTCAATATTATTAGATAAGTTATTATTAACTATAAACAATTTCAATAATCTTCAATGTAAATATGAAACAGAAAAAGTCAGAAATTAAAAAGAATAACGGTTGCGACCGAGACTCAATTTTCAAATGAAATATGAGATCGATTAAAATGCCGGTTTCTAATAAGGTCTCGGTAGCTCAATTGGCAGAGGCGTTACTCCCGGATAGAGTAGAGATTCCAAGTTCGAGTCTCAGTCGTGACCGTTATTCATTTTAGTTTCTGGATTTTTCTGCTTCATATTTACGTTAAAGATTATTGATATTATTTCAATAATTTAAATAAAAATAAAAAAGCATAAAGTTTTCACGTTATTTTAAATTTAAAATAAACAATTTCCATTTGAGAATACGTATGTACTAAATCTGTAGGAAGTGTGAAATTTTCAAAATTGGAACTGTGGATGAATATTATCAAATAAAATAAAAACTTTTCTAATCCATACAAGCTATTAAGTAAATACCTACTCGTACCAATAACTAATTTTATAAAACAATTGAGGGGCATTTAACTTTCGAATTTTTAGTTTTTAGTAACTGTCAGTTTCGTTGCAAGTAAAGTGATGATTTTTACCATGTTTTTTCGCAGGTATCTGATAACATTCTATTCGATATATTAAGTATTTTAAAAATCTTTTTACAAAATATATTTTTTTGAATATGCTTCCAATGATTTACATATTATATAAATTAATTATTTATTTTGAAGTTGCTTCGTAACATGGCATTTTACATACATACCTACGCGCATAGCTTCATTTTTTCCTACCTCAAAAGATGTATCCAATAAATATACAAAGAAAATAAATTCTAAAGTATTGATTACTCAACTGCACCGTTCACTGCGAGAGAGTTGTGGAGTGATTTTAATTTGGTCCATCATCACAAGTAACAATTTAACTCTCTGCAATCTCATTCGTATCAAACGCTAAGACCACTGCACTTCAAAGTCGCATATATAAATATATATATATATATATATTTATATTTAAATTATATCTGAACCTGTTTATGTAAACATTGTAAAAAATGCTGCGGTCTGTCCTGTTCTCAGCTCGTTTATAATAAAATAAGGCTGACACGCCACGCCACGCCGTGGCACGCCACGCAGCGCCACGATCCGCAAGACCTTCCACGCTTGAAAATCTCTCATATTCGTAATAATAATAAACGTTGGTTGAACCGCGTCGGGCGAAAGGAGAAACGTCACCTTGTTTTGGTAGTTATGTGATTTACCGATCCGGGGAAGCCGACGCACAACCCGAAAGCTCGCGAGAGCAGGACGGCCATAGGTATTATAATGGCGTATATTTTTATATCATTGGGTTCCTACCTTAGAGATTTTTTTTTCATTTTTTTTTCAATCAATACAAATCTTACTTCACAGTTAGATTTGACTAATTTAAAATCTCTCATCACGTCCTGTTTGCATAAAACTTAGCTAACTTATGTTTAAACCTAACAATATTTTTCCACCTAGAAAATTTAACAAATAAACGAGTAAGCAAGATTTATCTAAGAAAAAAACACAATTTATATTAAATCACCTTTTTTAAAAAATATCTACTTGGTAATAGTAATACATTTTTATAGCGCGATTGTAAAATTTATATAAACTGTGTTGTTAATTTTCTCAAAATATGTAGATATTAACACGAATTAAACAAATAAATAATATGTTTATAGCAAACCACAATTAACTAAAAATACTAATTAGTATATATTAATTAATTGTGTGTTAATTGTATATTTTTATATATATATATATATATATATATATAATTTATGGCGAGAAATATAAATACTAATCTGAAATAATATATTCTTTATTATTCAGAAGAAATCAGATTATTCGAGTACCTACCTACCTATATAATTTAATTGAGTATTATCTCGATGAAAAAAAGTAGCTGAGTTCAATTCCTCGTTTCGCCTCACGCTTTATTTCTGAAGATCCGTTCGATAAATTAAAATCAAATATAAAATATTAATTTAACAAGTAAAACTTACTTTTAGAGTGTAAATCCGTAAAAGTGGTAGATATCAAACTGGTGAAATACCACCATTAAGAATCGAAATTTCGCTACTGATACGAAATATCTAAATAGCCAAGTACTCTCCAACCTTCTCCTTGCTCATCTTCCTCCCCTCCCTACTTCATTCAGCCACACAGCATGGTCTAATCAAGATTTAACAGTCCCATTAGCTCTGGAAAGTTGGGAGCAAAAAAACTTTTTGCATTTTTAATATGTATGCGTATATTTATTTTATTTATTTATCTTGTTGAAACATAAAACATGGGTTTGGTCCATGTCTGTCTCAATAAGAGATTTCTGTGTCGAGACAGACGTAGTGTACAAACATGATATAATATTAAATGTAAAATTAATAACAAAAAAAATTAATAATATTTTCAAGCTCATGATTTATTGATTTCGACGCATTACATCGTAAAGTTGCCCATAAAGCTTACATTGAACTAAAAAAGCTCTCCTTTACGCATTTCAATGCATAATTATAATCTACGTACCCGTTTATCGGATGCGATGCGCACTCCGCTCGGAAATAATTAGAAAATTGACGCGGCTTTTGTGCTGCCCATTAAAATAATCGAATACCTGGAATTGTTTGCTTATCTTTATGAATTGGTTTTATATTGGCAGACACCTAGTGGTGGTTTATAATCCAACGGAGCGGCGGGCGTAATCCGGTAGCCGCACGCGGAAGCTAAGGCCTCTCGCAGAGGACGCTACGCGGGTAGTTAACCTTTGGCCAATTATTATTTTAATACGTTTAACCACGGTATATAATACATGATGTCTCGGCCGATTCTCGCAAGAGTACACAGAGAATGCCCGCATGGGAACGCAGAACAAATAAAAACATCACACGACTTGATCCTTTAAAAAAATCCTAAAAATGTATGGTCTTTTACAAAGTTATTATTTCATTTTCATTAAATACGCCAAACCACAAAGTAATTGCTTTTTAAGAAAATATGAAATTTTATTTGCTTCTGGCAATTTTTCTTTAAAAAACATTTTTTCGTAGTGTTATTGCTGGTTTTAAAGTATTTATTTCATATTAACTTTTAAATGCATCTCAAACACGAATGACTTTATTTTAAAACATTGCATTTTCGCGTTGAATCATAAAAGAAATTCATCGAAATATTGGGCACGATACTGTGAAAAAGGATATTTTTAAATTTGAGTTTTAAAAGGCTTCGGTAGCATGAAAATAGTACAATAATAATAATAATTAAGAAAAATATTAAATATTTCATTGAACAACTCAATAGATATAACTTAATACAAAAAAATAGTAGCATTTCTTTTTTTGGTACACCTTTTTTTAAGAAATATGTAAGACTACGAGTGTATTATGATTCATAATAATATTTGAATGCCCATTTGGTTATGTATAATAACATATCATCCTAATTTATATTTAAAAATAGAAGTCTACCGATTCGCGCAACGCAGCAAGTTCAATTGAATAAATACCAGCGCTGTTTGAACTACCACACATAGTAGATTCGAAATGTCGATTAAAGAAACGTTTCATTATATCGACCGACGAAATACGGTCCAGCCATGTAACTCTAACGCATAATATTTATATAGCGCAAACCTATAATTATTTGTGTAATGTGGGTATGTTCTGATCTTCAAGCATATTTTCAGAGCCAGAACCCAATGATTAACGTTACCACGTGTTTCAAACTTATTATAAACACATTTTATAAACGTTATGTACGGCATAATGGAGTTCAGAAGGAAAATACGAATTTAACTAGTTTAAATAGTCAGGGTATATTTAAAATTAACGCAACATTGTCCTAGCTATCGAATAACGGAAACTATAATTTTATAATGAAAATGAAATAATAGTTTTGCATAAGACGACAGATTTTATTTTATTTTTTATGACCGACCGTTTTCTCTTAGCCTAAGCATCATCAGGGTACAAAATAAAACTTAACTAGAAATGCAAAATATGCGGTTTTATATACATACAGGGAGAGAACACAATATAAAATAAAGTAAAAGAACAATGATAAAACAATAGAATTACATTTAAATTATAACAAAAGAACAAAGAGAAAGAGACAGATAATTTGAATTGAAAGAAGCAAAACGTCAATTAAGAAGATGATTAAGTAATAATGAGAAATTTTATAAGTTTACATGAAATACTATGCTGGTATCGAAAACTCGAATCGCCATATTAAAATCAATCATTCTAGATTGTAGGTTATATTAATGGCCATATGTCGGTTGCAATGTCAGCACCGTCAGTTTCTGTGATTTCTATAATTCCTTGATGTATAAATACGTGTTAAAATGCGGTTATTTTCACTGCTCTTGTCTGAGAGAAGCATCCAGTCCCTTCCTTTTATGAACCAACAGATAAATAAATGGAATAAAACTCTTGCTATTTGAAAAAAAAGATATGTCACAGAAGCGATTATGAAAGGACGAATAGAGGGTATGTTATAGAAAAGGGGAAGAATATTGTGAACACTTTTCACATTTGCCAAATAAAACGGGTTCGATTGCAGGTTTTGGCAAACACGGAATAAGTTAAATATACGGAGGTATATTTTGTACAGTCATATTTTTGGTCATCCTATCCCCACAGCGCCCTTGAGGTGATTTTTCACAAAAATGGCCCTACATGAATAATCCAAATATTATTATTATTATTTACAACATTTCATCTTATAAAATGACACATGATAACTCATTTTTTTGCGGTAATTTAACTTTATTTACTTATTCATAAAAAAACTATTTTTTGTAGGCATTTCCATAGAAAACAGTTGCATATCCAAAAATAAACAAATGCTTTTTTTTCTTCTGTCGACTGACTGTAGTACAACCCTTCTTAAAGTTGGTCGATATTTAAAATAAATTTTGAGCTTTAAGCTTAAAAGTGTATATTAAATTTATTTTTTACATATGATTTATTTTATTAGTCATTCTAGGGGCATATCTGCGTACTTTAGAAGTTTCTTTTTTGTAACATTCAACTGGGTCCACAAACGTTGTAAGATCCACAAAGAGACCGTGCAAAGTAGAACTGGAAGATGAAAGGAACGGAACAACGAAGCCCCTGACTTAAAGAAAGAATCCTTCCAGTGATTGCTTTGTTGAAAGGCTGCGAAAAGCGGCCTGGCTGCGGCTAGGCGAATACTTGCGCTATTGTTCAGGCGGCGTGCAAGGACTGCGGGAATGAAGGTTGCCCTCTTTTTGTTACTTTCGTTCTTCGAGTTTTACCTGTAAAGTTTTAATTGAAAATTCAGAAAAAAAAAACTTCGCCAGTTTGCAGCTTGCCAAGTTGGCGAATTTAAATCATTATTCGCGTTTAAGTGAAGTATCACACTGTTTTAGTTTGATGCAATTGATTTATGGAAATAAATTCAGTGACATAAAACAGCTATAAAAATTTCTGAATATTATTGTTCACAGGTATTACTTACGTACCAGTGTGCTCATTCTACCTCTAAGAAACTTTGTTTGACACTAAGATCACTAAATAAATATAAAATTCACCACTTTAACGAATAAAAAAAAATTATCATATGAAAGTTTAAATCTGTTTATTTTCAAAAACAGTAAACTAAATTCAATATTGATTTGAGTCTCTGATGAAAAATGGTTGTGGTTGGCATACTTGCACGAGCCGGACTCTAATTGAATTATTAAAGAAAGCTTAGAAAAGTTTTTTTTGTATCATCACAAATTGGGGATTTATTAAATTGGTAAAATATGCCAACGCTAGCAAGTATGCGCCAGCATAGTGATACCTTTGAAGCAGTGCGCCTGTAGCTACCTACCTAGTTATACCGTAGCATATGCTCTAAAGTTTCTGTCCGTCTACGAACACAAATTAATTAAAAAATCTTTTACACATGCATTAATTACATACATACATAAAATAAATATAAAACACAATTAATTTAACCTTATTATTGTTTTTCTGCCATCAAATGGGTAAAACGAGGTCATTTTTCCAATACGCACTGTACTTCTGTATGGTCTGCAGGTGCAATAATGTTTTTTTTTAATCTAAATTCCATCTACGGGCTATCACAGAGAGTGTCGATGAAATAAAGTAGGCTGTATTGAATTTATTAAGCCGGTGTAGATGGTACGGATTCAAGCGTTTGGTCGCAGTCCGCATTCCTCCGGCGAGAACATTCTGACATTGGATCCCCGATGCTCTTGGAGGATAGAAAAATACATTTTTTGCCGTGCGTCTTCGGACGTCAGAGTGTTGCCAACCTGACGCAAAAGAAAATATTAATATAAAAACGAGCTATATAAAACATATTCTATGAAATGAGACTTACAGCAAATTAATAAAATCGGATCATTTCCCACTAAACCTGTATCTTGGTAGCACTGATAAATATTTATATTTGACTTTAGGTATTAAAACTCGTCAAAACCAATCGTCTAATTAGTAGATGACAAAAATGATCATAAAAATATTCGCTTCACATAAGTTAGTTCCATTATTTAGTCATTAATAGATAAGTAGTTTATGTACATTTCACAAAAATAGTAAATTATCTAAAAAATATTATTATATGAATAGATACTCACATATGTACAGAAAATGTCATTGCGAATTCAATCAATTATTTTTTAAATTTTATTTCACGCCCAGCAGGGCTTTTACATGGATTTTAAGCATCTAATAAATATAATAAGTTATCTAAAAATTATACGAAAGTATTTTAAGCATACAACGACGTGATGTGTTGAACAATATTTCAAAAACACAAAGGTAACAGTAATGGAAAAAAAAAAAAAACCATATTAAAACATAAAATACTGGAACTACAGTTCTTACTCTACAATAATTTGCAAGATTCAGCAAAGTGCTGATAAAATATAAAAATCATTATGCTTCATTCCGTGAAATAGAGTCATTAAATATATCGACAATACCCACAAACTCGTTACCCAGGCCATGTATTTAAATAAAATATTGTATTTTTATTAAGAAAGAGCAAAAGCTTTTCCATTTCTAGAAGAAGAATAGATCTGGCAACATTGCAAATAACATAGTCATTTCTCTGGCGAAGGAATCTGCCCCTCGAGTAGTTTGCGACCGATTGACGGGCCAGAAAGGATATACCTATATGGAGAGGTTCTGTGCTTGCGCATTCGTTGAAATTTTATGCAGAAATAATACATTTTCTATGCGATTTCCGTCCGAGTCTGAAAGACAGTTATGTATTATTATTCAGTGGAGCTGGAGCTATTATTACTGTCGTATTTCCATAATAATGTATTGTGTCAGAAGTTAATACATTTCAGTATTAACTTCTTCATAATTAATTTGAGGAAACTTATTCGTATGGTGTCGATTTCACATTAACTAAAAAAAAAAGCTTTTATAGTGCATCTCTTTATGAATACTCTCAAAAACGTGGAAAGCAAGTTTAAAAAAGCGACATCACTTAAAAACTTCCTGCACCGAGCTAGTGAGAGAGAGAGAGGGAGTATTCTCTCCCCGGAAGGATTTTGGGAGTGTTCTGTAATTTGGTTAATTAAATTCTACACCTGAAAAATATGTATAAATTCAATACGTCAAGAGTTACACTACCCTAAAAATAAATCGGTGAGTCATTCTCAAAAAAATTGTCGGAGACCTAAGATAAGAACAAATTCGTTCACGTTCTATCGTTCGTGTTCTATTAAATTTTGGAAAACATATCTACTAACAGGAAGATGAAGTAAACACGTAAAAAAACACAAGATCTCATTTAGATTTTCGTAAAAATAAATTGGAAATTCATCGTGACATCAGCCACAGAGTTGGGATGCTTATCGGCCAGCGTGCTTATTGGCGTGCTACCGGCCGGGCCACAATTGAATTTAAACGACGCACTCAAAATACGGGAGGAAAAAAATGATGTTTGTCGATGACGTACGAGAGGAAAATAGGGTTAAGTTAGATGTAACAGACCTAGAAGGGTATTCTTACTAAGATATTATTAAAATTCCAAATATTTTTTAAAGAATCTCTCGGGAAATAACTAATTCATCGCGTGAAAGAATAATATCTAGTCCTTATTGCTAATGTAATTGGTAAAGAAAACGTATTACTGGAAGAGTGTAAATATTATGGATCACTGTTTTGTAATGTGCATAATCGAAAAACATTTGATATTATTGTTACAGATTCATAAGAAATAATTCCAATGTGATTTTGGTAAACCCACCCCCCCCCCCTGTTCTTTAAGTGTTATGTCGCTTCCATGCACCCACTGACCGAATAATTGCATACTGTAAATCAATTTCGTTATGAAGGCCTCCATGGTTAAGTGGTAAAACGCTCGACTACGAATCCATAAATCGTGGATTCAAAACCCGACGTTCGCAAATAACTATTATTCAATTAATATGTGTCACAACACATTTAATTCATATAAAAAAAATATAAAGCATACGACGTTTCAGAGTGGTAGATACTCTAAGTATCGCCCTGGTGAAATACCACCATTCAGAATCGAAGCGTTGCTTGAAATGGCTTTTTAGACGTGTTTGGTGACAAGAAATGAACAGACAGGTACTTCATAATATTTATTTTCCCTATCTCCTTCTTTTCATTACATACCTCAATTAGGGATGCCATAGTCTCACTGGTTCTAGACGATTGGGAGCAGTTGAGACCCTTGTGCGGTGTTCAATATAAAAAAAATATACGCACATTTAGTATACATTGAAACGTATTGCGACATTTCTCTGAGCATCACTCTAGTCAAGTTTAATAATAAAATATTTATTTGCATCGAGGCTCTTAGCTTGAAACCCTCTACCAGCCAACGCATAAAAGCTAACACGAACAAAGATAAAGAAGGAGATTCTCGTTAGCTATCGCAATTCTGAAAAGACGTTAGAGATCAGTGAACAGTCACATATTATGTATACGGGGACTTAAATTAAATATTTTATTTTTTTCTATTCCACGTCAGTTCAAAACAAAATAAATTTGTCGTGAAGTAAATATGGTTTTAGAATCGATGAAATATTTTTGACTCTATTACAGAATAAAATCCTCTTAACCTTTAAAAAATAATTTGATTTTGAAGGGTTTTGTGGATTTGTTTACCAATGTTTTTTCCACCAAAGGAATTTCAATGTTATACCACACAAAAGATTCCGTGAAACTGCAGCATCCACACTATGTGACTATAATTTCAAGGGGAAAAAGAAGGTCGGAAAATTTATGGTTATTCAGACTTTGCTAAAGCTGTTTCAATTAAAGTATCGATTCTGAATCACCGTCTCTCACCTGTATCACTGTTATTAAGAAACGAAGTGCAGAAAAATATTTGTTTTATTTATCTTCTATTTAATTTTTATTTTTTATTATTTGCCCACGCAAGGGTTCAGACCCGAAAAATTGGTAAGCTTCCACTAAAGTAGTCGAATTTGATTTTGAAGATTTACTTAGGTCACTACGTGTTTCTAAATAGTAGAGAGAGATTTATAATATTGGTCCATTACGTAACTTGCCACACTGGTTATTTCAGTGCATCTATTGCTTGAAAACTGAAGAAGGTAGTCATGCCATTTTGAATATTATCAAAGAATCGGAAATTTACCATAGAATATGATACCCTGGAACAGTTTATGTATGTTTTATGTGTTTAAAATGTGTCTAGCAACAATTCAGCCCGGCGACCCGATGCTGCGTTAGCTCCAACGCATAAATACAAGGAAAATGTATTTCAGTAGTCGAAATGTACGATTTAACTCCTATATTTATCTGTGTTCCGAGAAATTGATCGATCCCTTTTCATCCAGTGTTTTTTTTTTCTACCAGTACCTCTGCGTGTCGGTATGTTTAGGCTTAACGTATAAATAGACGTGATTTAGTTAAACGCCGCCGGTTTAGGTATTCTGGGGCACTGCGAAGAAAGGTGGGGAGCGTTTAGGCGAGTGGTCGGAAGAAAGGAGTGTTTGCCGGCGAGGTGGCCCGAGTGGCTGGCCGGCCGGAGCCGCCCCGGGCGCAGTCCCGCTCGGCCGCCGAGCCGTGTTGGTGTGTTTAGTGAACGAGGCCCGCACTATCTCCGCTGAGCCCATACCTGCGAGCGTAGGTAAGATAAAACAGGTTCGACTATCTATCATTATTGAATAAATTTACCGAAAAATGCACGATACATAGTTTTAAGGCATACACGACTGAGGGGAACGGCCTCGGAGATCGTTGTACATTTTATTTATGTACGGCATATTTTGCATTTATTTTTTATATTATCGGTTTTTGTTAAGTATATTGTATATAAGAATAAAAATGCTTTTATTGACTCTTTCCTTTCTCTTTTTTGTTGGTATTTTTTTTATTTATTCTGTTCCTATGTTTTTGAACATTTTCACACTGGTAAAACCGCCCGTTAAATCGGCACATAGGTAGATATTATTTGAGATTCTCAAGACCGATTGTGACTGATTTTCGTGGTATTATGCCGTTATTCGCTTCTTCCTCCTTTAGTCAATATTTCAGACAACCTTGCAATGTGCATCATCAGGGCAGATCTTTAAGTCAACACGCAAAATACCCCAAAATCAATCGCGTTAAGATATGTAGGTACTTTAAAAACAATGTTAAGTAATGTTAACTATCAGCACATTATCTTTAGTATAGGAAGGGAATACATTTCAGTATATATTATACTGTATTATCCTGAAACAGGTTGGGTTCAACCTAAACTAGTAGGTTTTTTAAGCCATGTTAAAACTATTGTTGGAGTTTTTTAAGTAAAAAATGCACCCCGGTTTTTTTTTAAAATATATAAATATTACTGTTTTCGGCTGATTATTTACGCTTTAGCGAATTTGACAAATAATGTCATTTAATTACAGTACATTATTAAAGTTCAATTATTACAAATATTCGTAATTATTTGTTTAATAATCTTTTCGTTTTGCACGCAATCAATTTTTCAATATTTTTTTATCAAAAATGCTGTCGGAACAATATATTTTTTTTATTACCATTTTGCTTAGCGAAGAAACTATCTTAATTAACATCACGCATCACACTGATATCGGAAAGCAGATAGGTTTATACGCAATACATTATCGCGGACAGTAGTTATTTATTTGCAGATTTGCATAAAATAACATTTCGAGATAATCAATTAATTTTACAATTATGGATCGTGCGATCTATTCTAAGAGTCTAGCCTATTAAAGGTATGCATTTTATCAAAGGTCCTTTACTATCTTCTTATTAAATAATTCCAACAGGGGGTTTTATGGTAACATTAGAAATTTTACTTAATTATGTTTTCCTAGTTGTTTTATTAACATCAGTTGCAAATTTGAAAAATTTACACTCGTGAGGTCGTACGTACTCACAAAGTTATAATTTAAAGTCAATAATCATAATCAAACGATGCAACGTATATATAAAAGATTTTATTTGCGTATTATTAATATTAATAGCGCAGATAAAGAAGATGGAATTATATTAGAAGAAGGTATTAATGTTTATAATCCATTTATGAGTAATAACTGAAGTACAGGTACTTAACAACATTATTAGAAAAACTTACATTTTAATAAGAAATAGTAATTCTAACAAAAATACTTAATTGCACCAGAAAAAGGGGTTCATTATAATGATGACAAGCCTCTGAGTAGGCAGTCAGGACATTTTTTTTTAATACAGTATGTGATAATAAAAAAACAAACATACTGAGAATTTCACGAAGGCTTGAAACACGGCTTATTTATATAAATTAAGGCTCTATTACTAACAAAATACGTTTTTGTTAATAAAATGATTTTTCAGACCTGTTAAAAGTGAGAATTTTCTAGAAAATTGTGATTCAGATGAGATAAAAAATGTTTTGAAAATATTCTATAAACGTTTAGTTTGACCCCGTTTCTCTGCAGTTTCTACAATCTACACACTACGAGTATTGGGATTTATGTTGAAGTTATCGATGGTTCTCAGCGGAAAGAGCGTGCTACGACACAACGTATCATTTGTGAGACTGCAAATTAGAGGTAGGGGCACATCTCTAGCTCATCTCACACATATCTCGCCGAGCTAGAGCGAGTAACGAGCCCACCATTGACCGTAGCCTACACGTGGTAATGCTACGTTACCCAAAGGTCGGTGAAAACTCCGACTCCTCCTCTTCATAGCTGTAAGGCCGTAAGTGGGTTACCAAACATCGCGATACGAGAGAGGATAGTATGAAAAAGCCTAATAGACTGCGAGTCCGGCTGCTGAGCGATGGGGTAGAGAAGCTATAAAATCAGCAAACCATCATAATTATTACCTGTTTTCGTAGCTCCCATATCCGACCTACCTACTGCTTGCTGCCTGCTGCCTGCTGCCTAGTCAGCCTCTATCGCCACTCAACACGAGAAGCCGCCTCTCGGTAGCAGTATCTCCTATCTCGCCGCGTGGAGAAAACAATTAACGGCCCGAAAAAACTTATTTATTCTTCATCGGTATCCGATAGGCAGCTCCAGGAATGTAGCCAATAATTGGTACGCACGCTGTACTTAATTCAACATTCGTAAATTGTACCGTGCCATCGCGGAGGTTTTTTGTTAGGAAGTAAACATACCTTCGTGTCATCTTCTTTGCCAATTTGGACGTTTTATATAGTAAATGGAGGACTGAACGCTGTTGGCGCAGTAAAAAAATTGACCAAAAAAAGCGAAGCTAGTACTCCATAATGGAGTGCTTATACCAACCCTGATGTATGACAATGAGGCGCAAAACTGGCAGAGAAAGGATGAAAGTAAGCTGAACGCTGTAGAAATGAGAATCTCTAAGGCGTATGTACGGTAAAACCACGTGTGACCGTATAAAGAATGTGGATATCCGGAAATAATGCAAAGGCTGATGTAAGCGCAATGAATTAGATGGTTTGGGAATGCAGAGCAAATGAACAAGTCGGGGACGCCCGAGGAAGACGTGGCACGATCGAGTGAATCAAATACTTGAGTCGGGCCATATGAAGAGTCAGAATAACAGAAGAGTATGTATGAGACGATGTATGAATATGAATGAAGCAAAGAGTGTGTGACAAGACAGAGTTGTATGGCAGTCAGTCCTCGAAACGGCGTGATAGTTAGTTAGTTAGTTATATAATTTTTTATTTGTTAGTGTATCTACAAGTGTTCTGACTTGTCTAAATACAGTGAAACTTTGAAGAATGTTGTGAAGTTGAAAGAAGCAGCAAACGGAAATAAGAATAGTGAGAAGAACCTTGCTATTCAGATCTGGTAATTAGACAGCTAAACCAGCTTCAATTCTAAATAATGGTCTCTCACCACTTGAACAAAACTCTCACTTAATTTATTTTTTTCTGAATATTCCTTTTACATTTATAATGGTTGTACCATCTTCTACTGATTTTCTTCATCTTCTTATCCGAATAAATTGTTGGTTCTTATTATATAATGTACGTTGTCATTGAAAAAAAAATGATCGCAAAATCGTATAGCTTTCGCATTTTCGTTACGTACTCGTATTTTATTTTTATTTTTTTTTTGGGAAAACATACAGTTTTATATACATATTGATATATTGAGTAATTACATTGTTGGATTAACCAGTGAAGTTTCCGCTATAAAAAATAAAAGCCATTACAATTTATAATTAAAAAAGAATACAATAAAAATAAATATCGGTTCATTTAGTTTTTAAGACACGTTAAGTAAAACAAATTAAAAGTATGTATCATACAAATGATAAGTTGAATAAAACTATGTAATAGATAATACAACATAGAATGCAACCCAAGATGATTGATATAAACCAATAGAAATTTAAAGAAAGAAACACAACATACTGTTTATAAATATAGAGACAAATAATTTACTTTTTTTTTTTTTACATGAATACCGCCCAAGAGTCTCAACTGCTCCCAACCGTCTAGAGCCAGTGAGACTATGGCATCCCCAAATTGGGTATGTTGTGAGGCTGAAGGTAGTGGGGAGGGGAAGGAGATCGGGAAGAGGAAGGTTGGGAAGTACCTGGCTATTCAGATCTGGTCACCAAACACGGCTTAAGCCATTTCAAGCAACGTTTCGATTCTGAATGGTGGTCTTTCACCAGGGCGATACTTAGAGTATCTACCACTCATAGATACCATATCTTAGATCTGTAACGCACAGCAGTGGAAGTGAGTTAATAATCAACCTTGTTATTTGTTTATGTCCCGTATGCATTTATTAAACTGACCTGTGGATAAATGGAAAATATCAGCTTCTGAAATGTGGTGTTGTATTTTGAGCATGTTCTTCGGAAAAATGAATGCTTAAAATATATGTATGTTTTCTTGACTCGGTATGAAAGTAATGCTTAATCCACTCAGAATAATTGAAATATGCGCCAGCAAGTTCATGTGAACGGAACACGATACAATATAATTAAAACACTCGATACCTCCTCTACTACAAGGCAATCAGCGCTCATAACATGCACTTTGACATTGCAAGAATGTCTTAACACGAGATAGCTGGATCTATGCGTAAAGCCGAATGAGTCAATTTGTACATCGCCTTGTGCAATCTGCCAAATGTATTTCCAATGATTGTTTTAAGTATCAATTTGGAAAAAAACCTTTTATACGACCTAGTTGATACATTTGAGTACGGCCTAGTTTAATTACTAGTTTCAGACATATTAGTGCCTTCTTCGGGGCATTATGATAGCTGAAAAAAAGTATGGAGAATAATAATAATTGGACGTAGTTATGCAGAAAGCATCCAACCCCAAAGAGATAAAACTGAGAACAGGGCGTTTGGAAATACTCGTATGACGATAAAAAAAGTATTAATATGCATAATCGGCATTTGTAAAGTTAAAGTTTTTTCTTCTTTATGAACATTATAATTTATAAATGTGTTGGTTTTAATGAAGCATTTCTTGTGTTATGTTACATTAAATAAAGTTTTAAAAATCAATTTAAGTCAAATATCTGTAATGTGCTTCAATAAAAAATACAATTACCAAAAAATCTATTGTATTCGGAGCTGAGTTGATCTCAGCAGACATAAATCTCGTATTTATTTATAGGAAAACACGCAAAACTCGATTTTGGCAAATTGTGGGTTGGACGCTTTCTGCATAACTACGTCCAATTCAAAATCAAAAAGTACGGCGAACATCGTCGAAGCGTTGTAGTAACGCGGGGGCGCGCATTATAAGCGTTAACGAAGCTTCCTTTTATTTGCGAAACACATTATTATTTTCGTGAAACAATGGTAACATTGAAAGGAAATATTGATATATTTATGTAAATAAATGAAAAAATAACTTTGTATGAGACCATGAATCTTATTTTAATTATTATGACCGACCGGTTTCTCTTAGCCTACGCATCATCAGTACAAAATTAAACTAAAACAAACAAAAAATATTGTGATGATGCTAAGGCTAAGCGAAACCGGTCGGTAATAAAATGAAAAATAATATCCGTGGTCTTTTACAAAATTATATTTTCATTTCTTTAAATATGTCAAACCACAAAGTGATTGCTGTCTACAAAACATATTAATATGTGTGGGACCATGGAAGTTATTTTGAAGGTACGTATATCCGATTTAGATGTGTAGGTCAGCACGCATTGAAGGTACATTGTAAAAGAGGTGAAAGAAAGCTGCGGAAGCGGCCTTCAGAAAAATTGGTCGAAGCGCTCCAGTAGCATGGGATCTCAAATAGCATCGTTGTTCCTTCACAAATGGTTGAACATAGCCAGCTTATACATGCGATACATACTCGTATTATTTGTGCAATACGTTGGTAGTTTTCTTAAAGGTGTATCCGAGTAAGACATCGTAGACAAAGTACGAATCGGAGGTATATTGTAAAGAACGTCTAAGAAGTGGGATGCGGTGTAGGTAATACTCGAGCAAGCTGGAGGTAATTACGCGCAGATCGACGTGACGCCATGACTCATGGATCGACCTACTGCCCTTTGCAGGTTCTACGGTGTTAATTGGTGCTTTATCACGGAGGTAAAGGTGTTCGACAGAGATCTGTTACGACGGTCAATACATTTAGAGAAAAGCTCTCACACTGGTCCAAATTACAATTTTGACTTAGAATCTGGATGAAAATTTACCTTGATATGGCACTTGTATTTGCGTTAATTGACAGACTTTTAATTTAGAAGGTCGTTTGAAAACCGTTACTATACATGAATTAAAGTTCGATTTTGAAGCTTTTCCATAAACATGCTGATTTTATAATTCCATTTTATACGAAATATCAATTTATCAGCTTAGTTTATAAAAACAGTGAAGGTTTTGCAAACGAATTTAAATAATGCTGTGATTTCACTACATTTTTTAAAAAAATCGTACAGACTGCTGATATTTTAATATGGAAAACACAATTTTTTGGTTTAAAATGACTTTTTTTAGAGCTAAAACTTTATGTGTAAGCAGAAATTGAACTGTGAATCCGATTAAAGACAAGCGTTATTCGAAAAGATCATCTAATTTTTTTATTTAATTTTCATTTAAGATATTTTTTTCAAGATCGAAACAACTGTTACGCGCAAAAATAACTATTTTGATCCAATGTGATTAAAAAAAACCTGAATCGTAACGAAATTCAACAAACTAAATAATAAAAACTATTTATATTATTGTGGAACCTGCAAAGCTGTATTTGCATTCAAATCAGCGCTGCATCTTCTCTTGTTATAATCTAATCATTACCATTCCTTGTTGCACTCCTCATCCGCCATATGTCGGTCACACTGCAAATATTACACTGTATTTACAAGGTCTGCCCTCCATCCACCAGCCATCGAGCTTCTGTTCGGAATTCTCACTGCTGACTGTACATAGGTAATATGTCATTCCGAGAGGTATTTTAATGCAGGTGGGAGGATAAAACTGAAACATTACCTACGGAACGGACCATACACCCGGAGAACGGTCTATGAGTTTGTTGTTTAACCTTACAAGTTCTTGGGAATATGATAATCATCACTGAGTTGTACCACACGTTAATTAAGTCCTCCATTCCCACTTATCCACGTGAACACACTTACTTGTAGGTCTATTTTAATCCAGTAATCATGAGCAATTTTCACACGTTTCAGAAGAAAATAATCATCGACTGCAATTGAATGGAATAAGTAGACGAATAGTTAATTTGTTGGAGTCTATAATAAAAAATCTGTCTGTTTTTAATTTAAATTGATTCCTACGTTCACAAAACAAAGTTTATCCGAAGTAAGTCATGATTTAAATATGATGAGTGTATTTAAATAATTATCTTATTTCAATTCTTGGTTCCGTATTTAATAATCTAGTGAATAAGTTATATGCAAGCAAAACATTTCATTTTCCCTAAAAAATAGGTCTGACATAAATTTAGCTTCTGCAGTCGGCACTTTGCTGCATATGACAAAATATACTATTTTGTTACATACCGAGTTCGATGGAAAAAGCTGATTTCATCAGGGTTAAACAAAACATGAAGTATTTTGGTTTTATTCGAATTCAACACACAAAATTTAGTCGACTATCATGAAAGGGAATATTTTTTTACAAATTTCATCAATTTGAAGAACTTTTATGTAATATTAGTTTGTTTTTAGGATGACCACACGTTGTCATCAAAAATAATTTATGTAATTTCCCGACATACAAACGCTTTTCAGATATGATTATAATGTATTAGTTGACTGATGGGTCCGTCTTAAATAGAAAATAAAATTACAGATTTACAATATATAAATGCACTATAAATAATACAACGTTAGCATCAAAGTGTATTTGATGAGTGGTGCGATTGGCTTCCATATGTTCCAGAAATTTATCTCGCTTGCTGGGGAGGTACTCGTTGATTTCTATTTTGTTTGTGGTTTTATTTGAAATACGGAGCCTTCCATCGAGTGTTTATTAATAAACTCTATTAAGGATAGCAATCGGGATCTGGGACAGAGAATTAATGCTAACGATTAAATTGAGTGGAAGGAAATGATAAGAAATTGCCCTTGTAAGCTAAGTTAAGATTTATATGCCAGGTACCGAATTAAATTTTTCTTCGAGATTAGAATTCACTAAACAATATTGTGTACAGCAAAAGATCTTGATAATGTAGGCCTCAATCATTTGTAATGACACTTCAAGAACAATGCAAACTATAAGCTTTATTATCCATAGTTATATATGGCAACATACTAAACTCACCATACCATAAAGTTAGTGGGACATCAATTCTCGATGTTTTATTCTAGATGACGTTGCACCGACAGCAATTCTGTAATGCACATTACCGTGTGATTGTTTTGTATCCACGGTCTGACCTTTCTTTAAGGGTTAACATCTTGGATGGTAAAATCTTTCGATCTCTTGGAAAATCCCCACTATCAGTGCGTTAGATGCATGCCCTGAACATCAATCGACTATTTAGTGTCTATAAAATTCTTACTTTATAGCTTACGGGCTATCAATTTCTAGGTGAGTGGCATCAATTTATAGATTAGAGTCATGCTAGTCAGAGCATTAAATAGGAAGTATTATCAATTCACAATGTTGTAAACTAAGCAAAATCACAGTCTAGAACATTCTAAAGCTCTGTGTGAATATCACAAGTTCAGTGATTCATTTAGAAGCGTTATGTAGAGTCTAATGAAGGACACAGCGAAGGTCTGTAGACCAAACATCGTAAATCAGCTAGACAACACTTTTGCTGTTGCTTGGCATGGCAGCCGGTAATTAAGCAACTAACAGAAATGTAGGAAACTACCTGAATTATAGGAAACGATATAACCGGAGCGATTGCAAGTTGCAACCTAATCGCTACACTGTGATGCCGATCCCTGTGTAAATCAAGGCATCGTGCTCCGGCTATTATCGACTCAGGGCAGGGATGAAAGAAGTCCTCGCTCCCTTTCCTGGGAGCTTTTATTGAAACCATATTTCCCATCTCGTGCGTACTTGATATTGATATTAATTCATGTTTTTACAAAAATACGTTTAAAGCGTGTGAAACAATTATGTTCTTTTACACTGGGAGTCAAAAAAGCTCTCGGCGTCTTTTTAACCATAGAAAAGTATCGCTAATGTTCACCATTGTTACCACAGCAGTCTCCATTTATCAGAAAAAGGTGCCTGGATTTTTTTTCTTTCAATACTTAATTTTTTGAGGGCGATAATGATTGCATTGGGGATATCTAGGACTAGCATGTACCCGGCATGCCTTGCAGTGCCACTCAAAGAAACAAAAATAATTATATTTGAATTCAATTTTAGTAACATATCGGATTTCATCCAAACCTTTCCGTCATTAATAAAAACAAACTACTCTTTTCATCGAAATCTGTCAAGTCATTTTCGAGAAAATCTAACATAAACAGACAACAGAGAAACAAACATTCATTTAAAAAAAATATATTTTTAAGTAAGACAAACATTCCCGGGCTACGAATAACCTGACAATATTTGAAAAACTCCTACTGCCATCATGAAAAGCGGAAGATGTTGCTTGTGCAATGATGGAGGACTTAGCCAGCAGAGGAATTGAACGCACGACGCCCGGGTGGGAATCCGACGCGTTCTCCACTCAGCTACCGACCGGTCGATTATATATATATAATATTAAATATAGTGTTAAATGCTGTTTTTAATGATGCTTATATTTGCCTACCAACTAATCTTAGTCATACGAAACAGTTGAACCCAAAACAGATCTTATTGATCCCTTTCTTAGTTATTAAAGTACAAACTCCTCACTTTATGTTGTCTCTTGTGTTTCAAAATAATGTATTTACGCTAATCTATTTAATTTTATTTGAATTTGTCGATCTTCAAACCAACTGAAGAAAACATCTCGATAACTAGAACATGTTATAATAACTATGCCTCGGAGTGAAAATCTTCAATTTCTCGCAGCATTCCTCCAGTCGTAAGGTGTAATTATATGATTCCGTGGATTTAAGATGCCATCTTAGTTCGCTAATTGCCACTGTATCTAGTTCTGATTTATCCCGGCAACCGCCCCCACTTCAATATATTTATCAGAAAACGCAGTTAAATACACCCTTTTAGAATTGACCGAGGGTCTAATAACTAATACCTATGTTTCTGTCGGTATGTATTTCTGTTAAGCGTACATGTGGGAATGTTACACATACATTTTTAAGAACTAGTACAAAATTTAAAAAAATATATTTTGTTACACAAGATTTATACGGTGAAACCACTGGAGTATAGAAACTGATTATTGAAGTTGGTTGAGAGTCGTGAGAAATTTACACCAAACAATATGACCACTAATTTAGGTGCAAATACAAGCAGACCTATCTTAACATATTAACATAGAAAGTACAAATGGAGTTCAACGTGTCACGTGTTTCAATTTTTCACCGTTAAATTAAAAAATTGGTTGGGGGTATTCGCGATTGACACCCGAGTCAATTTATGATAGTCGTTTGTTTTTGTTGCGCGAAATTGTGGGGTTTCAATCTGGAGATCTATTCATCTTTGCACGTATAGTCTCGCCGATTATTGTTTCATTTCGCGTGAATAATCGTATCACTTTTTGCAATAGACCTGCCGGCTAACGGTCCACTCCGAGCCTTGTCATGTATTTATTATTACAATGTAATGCAACATTGGTTATCCACGGCGAGAAGCGCCTGCCCGTCAGATTGCTCGATGACTATCCAAAATAACCATTGTTATTTATGTAACGCCGTTATTGAAAACTATTTGTTTGGTAAGTAGGTACATTCCAAACCCGTCTTTTAACTTTAGTTTCTTTATTCCCGAGCATTTTTGGACGGTGAGGAAACATATTGATGCTTTGCTTTTCTTAGAGTCAATGAAACCTAACCGTTGAAGCAAAGCTGTCGTCATCATCATCATTGTTGTCTTCCACCAGTTCTTCGTACTAAAGGCTCTAGCATTGGCCTCCACAACGTCCAACCCCTTTTCCAACACTCCTCTGTTCTACAGGTTTATTATTAAGTTATCTTTCACATTTACTATATTTTTTGCCCAGCGGAGCCCTCCCAATGTTGTAAATATTATTATTGACTACCTTTTAAACATTTCTAATTTTGAAACTGTTAATTCGTGGTGGAATTCCATTTTAATGATTTAATAAAACAAATTTATAACTTTATTCCACTTTTATTTTATGACTGGACCGGTTTCAGCCTATGACGGCCATCTTCAGACTAGTACATGCTGTTGTTAACCTACGGCTTATATACTACTTTTGGGGATGTCAGGGGTAGTAAACAATGATTTTACTTTAATTATATTCATCAGTATTTTTGCATGATTTTAATAGTTACAGGGTAAAAGTTACTTTTAATTTATTGGTATTATTTTTTTATATTTCTATCTGGAATATTTATTTATTTTATTTAATATTTAAGATGGGTCATAGGCTGAAACCGCTCCAGTCATAAAATAAAAGTGGAATAAAGTTATAAATTTGTTTTATTAAATCACTTTTTAAACAGTTGGTTCAACACAACATTCTTGTGTGCTTTAAAAAAACTATTTTTTTTAAACTAATATTTATTGGCCATTTTACACGCTGCACTATTGCTGTACAAATTATCTTGTCCTTATATAATAAATAAGTAGTTGAACGTTTAATGTAATTTGTAACGATTTTTGGGCTGAAAAATGTCCTTGTTATATGAAATCTGCATGTTTTTAATGTTAAAAATCTTTTGTTGTCTCTAATAAACCTGTGCGCTTTAGTCACGGTTTTAAGGTTGCGGTTTGACATATTAGATGGCTTACAAGAAGGCTCTACTTATTTTTTGTGTCCGTGTTTATCAACGAAATATAAACCACGACATAAAGGGCCGAGGACCTACTTATGTAATGCTTCCTTGCATATGTAATATTATCTTTCAAAAAAAAAATCAATGGCTCAATTAGAGGAATTTTCCATTCATGAAATACCATGGGGGCATTTTTATCAAAAGCTTTGGACTTGCCTCTACATTTCATTTAACAAGAGGTTCCGCGTTCTTTTCAAAGCTGTGCATATACCTAATATTCGGGGTTAATAACATTCCGTTTTGTTTGTTTTTTGTTTGAAAGCTTATGATTCAGGCATTATACCATATTTAATTTTAGTGTTTTTCTTTGTTTCAGGTATGTTTCAAAATATTCAACACCGTTTGATAAATGTTCCAACTTGGTGAGAAAACAAACAATTGATATTTGTTATACAAATACTCTTACTTTTCGTTTTGTCCAAATGATAAATCATTTTTATATACATAACTAAGTAAGTAAAACGTGTCTTTAATGCCGACTTGAAAACTCTTTAAAAGCATGAAACCATGCTCGTATCGGGCTACATCTCCTTTATGGGGATCGCAACAATCTTAGCGAGGAGAAGCTCACGATGATGATAATAACATCTCGGAATACATCTTCCTTATATGCCTCGAATTTACAAGTTGGTTGGTATAATATGGGATAATGGCATCCTACCGTCGCGTCGCATGTGAACTATGAAGCTCGCACGGGTGGGAGCGGGGAACGGGGGCACGGGCTGACGGGGCACGCCGGGGCACGCGGGGACGCCCGCAGCTACCACTAACTTCAAAAACAATATCTCAATAAATTATGCCCTCCCATAAATAAGAAATACCTACCCACGCCGCGGTATTTTCAATATTATACCACGATCTCTGTGTTCCTTTTAGGTTTGTTTTGTTCCGATTCGTGTTATTTTCTTTTCGTTCCATAGCGTCATATTGAAACGCAAAACAAGCGTTTGACAGAGGTGTTCTCCTCCTCCCCCACGGCTTGTTCGCTAAACGGACATTTGCTCTTGCGACTCGCTGATAAACTCGGGATGGACGTTTTAAATTCGAGGCTCCCAAACAATATTACTGCTCAATTATCTTTAATTGGTGTAATAAATCTAACACTTTTCATTTCATAAAACTAAAACACCCGAGGTACACGTTTTGCATTTGATAAACCGAGTGCAAAATGCTCGGATATCGTTACTGCCCGGAGCGATTAATTCATTTTGGTGAACTGCATTTGTAATTTACCCCAGCCTTAATTTGGCATCCTAGTCTCACTGACATGCTATCAGCAATGGTCCCCCGAAATGAGAAAGCCTCCAATGAGGGCGTTGGCAGATCGGCTCAAATAATTAGTGGCTGTCGCTAAGCTGCCGCAGCCGCAGCCGGTCTAGTTTCTCCCGGGCCGCGGCTCGCTGTCCGCCGATACCGAGCTCGCTCCCATAAACAAAAGGAGGAGTGGTATAAAAAATCTGAATGCTTTATATTATTCTTATCATTATCTTAATTGTTGGCTTTTTGTTTCGGCGGCCGGTCGCGTCGAACATTAACATATCCGCGGTCATTTCTCTTCAGCCGGGTCTATACTTAGCGAGATATACATCGGGTTCCGCCGCCGCAGCTAGCTGGCCAGGGGGGACGGGGTTAGAGGGGTTCAGTTCTGGGCCGAGTTAGCTGGACCTTCTGATTCACATTGCTGAAAAATGCTTCTCTCTCTGGAGAGAAAGAGATACGACGCGCCCGTCGGCCCTCCCGCCCCTGCCCAATCGACATTTCGCGATCTGAGTTTTTTCGCACCCTTGCGGGAAGATATAAATGCGAGCATTCTATTATGAAGGGGCATGTGGGTGAAGGTTATATTTTCCTCCTGAGCATAGATTCTAGTCTTTCCTCTAGGCTGTGCTTTTACAGGCTAATCTCAGTGATGTGTTTAAGGAAACATTTGCATCAACAAGTGTTACCACAATGTTCATTGCGAAAAGTTATTAAGTAAGGCGGTCGTAAATCAGTTTTATCGTGCATGTCACGACAGATCCTTATCGGTTCCCTACCTGCCTCGGGGGCGTGTCTAACATACTAAATTATCGTTACTGTACATTTATACACTCATTACATTGCGGCGAGCCAAACGCCGAGGCAATTAAATATTTCCCACCTTTAACCTACATGCTTTGCCAGTGACAAAGGGAAGTTCAAGACTAGCAATGAGATGTCATTGTCTAGCACGCATACAAGTTCATTTAAACCTTTGATCTTGCTTAGAATGGTCGCCTAGTCTTCGCGAGTCGGTGTTGCTGCATCATTAACCTACTCGCGAAGGGTGATACTAACGAGTACACGTCTCCCGGTAGACTGGTAGGTGAGTATTCTCGGTGAGCTCTGGTCGTGGGTTTTACATACGATTCTGCCTGGTTATCTTGTAAAAGGATGTCTGCAGAGCTGGTCGGTTACATACGCGGTAACAACTTCCTTGTCCATAACATTTAAACATGTAGAAGGCAATGCATTAGAGCCATGTGGAAGAATGCAAGCGTTCGTATGCTAGAATAAGCGCAGTGAGTGCACACCGCAGTGCCTGTCCACTGCACTGAATCACACGAGACGCATCCAGGAGATGTGCTCGAAGAAACCAGTTTAAAGTATTTATTACCTTACAGAGAGTGTAGCTGAAACGTCACTGCTTTTACTTATATTACTTTGACGTTCTTGTTCTAGACTTTTAACGTTGTTTTCCATTCGTAAACATTTTACTTGCAACCTTATACGGAACAAAATATCTTCAAGTTTTATATCTCTAATAAATGAACTTCATCAATGACCTTTACAAACTATCATCAGACTAAAACAAACTAATTATTAAAAAGCATAAAAATATATCACAACTGTTTGGCGTAGATCACTTAATATGTAAGTGTTAAAATAAATCAAAATTGAATAAAAAATAATATGGATACATACGAGTACATGGTGATTTTTTTTACATTTATTTATTTCATCGGAAATTCAAAAGTTTTTATTTTTCGACAAACATTCACACCCAAAAATGTCGTAATTGTAAAATAAATACTACCAAATAATATTAACATAAATAAGCCTATATTACTTATTGTCTTTGGTCGATTATTATATCAGGAAGTTAGTACAAATTTAATGAGAGTAAAGCAAGTTCGAACGCATCGAAAATCGGAAAGTTATTTACGAAACAATAGCGCAACACTATTTTTAGCTGCCCAAAGAATTTTACAATATCGGTACATTTGTATTCGATTTTGCAAACGTCAGTCGTTCAGATTGTATCAGCATAATGTTTTATTCATGCCGGCTCACACTTGCTGGTCATGATATCGTCGCGTCACATTGGTATTGTCTTACGGCGTTAACTGCACTGTCATTGATTCTATGTCTTGTAGACTCTTAAGAAATGTATATATGACGTTTATATGGATTGATTTTCAAAAACATGTATCGTATTTCATTAGCAAATATTTTTTTGGCTACAAATTTGTCTAATTTAACAATGATACGGTGGCGTATTCGACTTATATTGAGTGGAGAATTTAATATTATTCCCACCTTGTTTGTTGATTATGGGTGTTTTCATTATTTTTCTATTGTAGTCAATTTAAATACATATACGAGTATTAAAACATTGTTTTTTTTTTAAATATGCATTTTGAAAAGCGAATTAATTATTTTTTTATGGTAATTCCGCACAAGAATCCCAACTGTCTAGAATCAGTGGGACTATGGCATCACCAAATTTAGTATGTTACGAGACTAAAGGGAGTAGAAAGGAGAAGAAGATTGGGAAGGGGGAGGTTGGGAAGAATCTAGCTATCTAGATCTCATCAATAAACACAACTGTTGCCATTTCAAGCAAGGCTTCGTTTCAAATGTCTATTCGAATATTTATTATTTATTACTGAAAAAATATAAACAAACTTCAATTAATATGAAAATAGAAAAAAAAATTGATTGTGTCATATTGCAAAATCAATTCAAATTCACATTTGAGTGTGATTAAATGCAACGGCTCTCGGATTGATTAAATAACGTCCTTTATTTTTATAGGTAAATCAAACCAGGAATTAATATGTACGTTGATTGTAAGATACCCTTCGTCTAATACAAATAGTAGATATTTATACAATTGGAACTCGTATATCTTAATTTAATACAACAATATATCTAAGAAATGTCTTTGTGTGTTTATTTAAAAGCACCTCGGTCTAATATATTAACTTAGTCCTGCCATGATTGTAAGCCAATAATATATAACCTATTCAAATGACAATAAATTTATAACTATAAATTGAAGCTGGAAATACTGGCAACTCATCATCTATTCATTTTTGGAGGCTGTGAAGCAACGTGTAGCTTTTTCTGGACGGGTTTAAATTTCATTCTCGAGATTTTTTCTCAAACAAAATTTATTTATTTCATTAAGCCTGTTTCACAACCCGTCTGCAGCCCGTGCGTGCGTTAGAAGAGAGTGGAATTACCTTAAACCTGGACATCCTACTGTGACTTGGAACATTTTGAAGCCGCCACGTATCATTAACTAGGCATAAGCTAAGGTCTTATAGTCTATGCACCGTGCGGTTGTTGTTCGTCTGGTCGACTTGTTCTTGTATCGTTCTTTATTCGCCTACAAATAATATGAACACTTACGTACCGTTTCGTGCTTTGTTTGGAATACCGTGTTGTGTACAACAGGTAGGTAAATCTGTTTTTGCCATCTGATGCTCTTGCTTCAGTTGGATCGTTTTTAATACAAGTCAACGTTTTTACGTTCTCCGTAATCAGTGGCAATACGATTATATGGCACATTAAAATTAATAGGACTAGTGTGCTTTTTAGTAATGAATTTAAATATATCATACGATAGAAAATATTAAGCTTTCTTTTTTGAAAGAGAGCCCAAACGACTAAATATCATAAACAGTTTTCAAATGTTAGACCGTGATAAAAAAGTGAGCTTAAATCCCACAAAAACCATTATAATACGTAAAAATCAGACTCCTTAAAAATGTTGAATAACATTGATTTTTATAATTTTTATTCAATATTTAAATACAGTTAACTCGTAATAGTTAAATTTGAAATTATAGCTCTATACTTTTTAATATGCGAGATGTGTTTTTGCTTTGGTTAGATTATTTTTGAATTATTTACTAATGCGGAAGTTACTCTAAATGTCGCCCTGGTGAAAGACCACCATTCAGAATCGAAACGTTGCTTAAAATGGCTTTAGCCGTGTTTGGTGACTATATCTGAATAGACAGGTACGTCCTAACCTTCCTATTCCCCATCTCTTTCCCCTCACTACTTTCAGCCTCACAACATACCTCATTTGGGGATGCCGTAGTCCACTAGCTCTAGACGGTTGGAAGCATTTGGGACTCTTGTGGGGTATTCACTATAAAAAATAATAATAATAACAGTGAATTTGTATAGCCTAGTTTCATGATAGTTCACTTCAAGTGCGCTTTACACTAAATTACCTAACCTAATATAATAACGAGAAAATACTATATAAAAGATGGTCAGACAAATCCAAATAATCATGAAAAAATGATCGAAAATGGGTAAAACAGTGCATATGTAAATCAACAGATTATAAAACAATTTACTAGAAGCTAAAGGTGTACAAAAACATAGGTAGCGACTTATAACTTACAAAATTATAACATAAGTTTTTGTGTACATATTCTGCAACCAGAGATATCACATATTCTGTGGTTAGGCGATATTAGATAAAATTACTTATAATTATGGTTTTTTGCGTAAACCACATTCAGGGGTAACGTATAATCTCTGTCCTCTGCTTTAGAAGGTCTCCCGTGTCGCCGGCTGTAGCGAACGTCATCTTATTATAGTGCTCGGTCGCTCGCTATTCTCACAGCCGAGTGCAGTGATAAATTGTACAGCCATTTCCAAGGTTTCCAACTGATGAATGGCTAATTATGAATAGCGCTGTTAAGACGGTTTCCACCTGTTTTCAATGATCACACAGCTCTGAATGCGAGGGAGTACGTTTCACAAACATCCCTTTGAATGTTGTAATGTCTGAGGCTCTAAATAAATCGCTTCATATAAATCAGAACTTCGTTCTTTGTTACTAATAACCTTAGTGTTTAACGTCGCTTCAGCTTGGGAATTAGCACTTTTACAAATAATTGCTTTAATCCTAAATAATTTAATAATTAAACGTGTAAAGCTGTTTAAAATGTGGCATATTATGTAAAGCTGACGATCTTGTATTTATGTGTAGATAAATTAGTGGTTATAATAACATGCGAGACGTAGCAAATATTTAATAATTATCAATTAATAAAAAATCACGTAGACTTTTGTCGATGTATCAAATTTCTTGATCCAATCATTGCAAATAAATTGCCATGTTTTAAATACCGAAAGTATTTTCATTACATCATTTATATTTCGTCACAGCGGAAAGTCGTTAATCTGGTCGGTAGGTAGCTACGCAGAAGTAGTTATAGAAATGTATCGCATTGTTTTATTGCACACCCACACAGTAGTGGATTGTTTATTCAAAACGTATATTTATGACAACGCTGAATCCCATACTAGTACGTACTCATTGTAACGCAACTTGATTTGACATTCGGAGCCGAAATTAAATTAATGTTCCAGTTCAAATCTTATCAATAAACCATTTGTCACAACTCGATATCAACGTCTGTTAAATCCGCTTTGAATAAATATTAAGAAGTTGAATGACTCCCATACCACCGCCCTCGGTCCTCGCCCACACACTCACAGATTACTCTATTTTTAATGGCGAAACTATAGGCTTGTCATAATAAACCTGAAAGCCCAATCGTGTGCATTGCTAACCCGGCTTCCCTCACGGAACACGAGTCTTTGAACCGTGCGCCATCTGAAGCCGTGAAATAAGCCATAAATTCACCTCAACTAGAGTAGGTGGAGGTGGGTACCTATTGAATTATCTTTGATCAAGTTCGCCCGGTGCATTGCGCATTGAATGAACGCGAGAGGCAGTAATAACATACTGATTTCACGTTTCTTTCGCGGAATTTGATAAGCTCGTGTAAATACGATGTTTGACGACCCCCGACATGTAACGGGTTTAAAACCCGGCGTGCACAAATACATATGATTTATTTAATTGTCGTTATTTCACTCTTGATAATGTATGCCTAGTATATTTGCGACACGTTCCAGACTGATAAATACTCCCAGTTTCGCGCTGGTGAAATTGGAGCCATTCAAAAATGAAACGTTTCTTTAAATGACTTAAGACATATTCAAACTTTCCTCTTCCACATCTTCCATTTCTCTTTACACTCTTTTTAACCTCACAACTTACCCCAAATGAGGATGCCAGAGTCCCACTGGCTCCAGACAGGTGGCAGTAGTCGGAACTCTTGTGCGGTATTCACCTAAAAAAAGATACCAGTTCTGAATGACAGTTTTTTCAACCTTCCTCTTACCAATCTCCTTTCGTTCCCCTCTAATTTCAGCTACAAAACATCGCCTAATTGGGGATGCCATAGACCAAGCTGAATTTTTGTGCAGTATTCACATTTGAAGAACTTGTTTCGGCTTTCGTAACTATTTCCAAGATAGCATCTATCCGAGATTAAAAGGGCACCGTCTTGCCTAATTAATATTCACATTAATTATCACACCCCAGAGTCGTAAAACGGTCAGAATAATATGTGGTCTTTACATTGTATTCGTTTCTTAGAACATTGCCAGCCGTTGCACAGCGAGCACTGGCTTATCTTATTATCTGTATGATTTGTAACCTGATGTAATACTTCTCAAGAAATCATGTGGCCAAGGGGTATCAGCGTTCCGGTGTCGCTCGTCTTGTATCTAAAAAAAAACAAAATACCGCAAAAGAATCCCAACTGTCTAGAGTCGGTGGGGCTATGACATCCGAGATATTAACATATGAGATTGAAGGGAGTTGGGGGGGAAGAAGGCGTGGAAAAGGAATGTTGGGGAGCGGCTGCCTATTCAGATCTGGTCTCCAAACATGACTAAAGCGATTTTAAGCAACCCTTCGATTCTGATAAGTGGTCTTTCACCAGGACGATCCTGAGATTATTTACCACTTTGGAACGTGTCACAAATATATTTTATCTTATAATAATTAAAATAACATATGATATACTTGAATAAAATTTATTTGGCGTATTTGAACCCGTAATCTCTGGATTCGTAGTCGAAGATCTTAACGTCTAGACCACGGAGGTCGTCGGTTATTATTCTCTTAGGTTATTCTATTAGGGTCATTAAGCTCTTTGCTTAAATGTTTAAGTAAAGACGTCAATAACATCTGGGTCAGTGGTAAAAACATCGTTCCAATATAATTAACGATTTTATATTTATCGGGTTCGGCTATACTTTTTTATAAGTAATACTGAAACCTGAGATATTACTGCAATTATTCGAATTAATCCATTCTATGAGTGATTAACATTTATATTTTAAGCTCATCATTAAATGTGAAGGTATCAACAGATGACAACGGAAAATTGCCTGTGGAACAAACATCTCTCATGAAATTTTTAAAAGTTAATCATATGATACTTTTACTGATGTTAAAATATATATTATATATTTATTGCTATTATTTATTACCATGTTTTCTATTTTTATTTATTATCTTTGTATTTTTTTTTTCTTATCTTTCTATGTATTATATGGAACTCATGGGATTGCACCACCCTCCCTGAGATCTGGAATAAACTATATAAAAAAATATATATATATATAAATAGATATAAATATATAAAATTTAACGTAAATCGTTTCTTTCTAGTACGAACGACGACCTTTTTCTAGTACTGATTGACAACTACCGTGTTTGAGCGGTCAAAACTCTCGACTACGAATCCAAAGTAATATTGAATAAAACTTTGGTTCAAATCCCGGGGTACGCAATTTTTTGTGTTATTTCAAATTTGATCAATATAAAATAATTTATAGTATATTTGCTGGACTTTAAGTATCGACATGATGAAAGACCACTATTTAGAATCGAAAAGTTGCTTGAAATGAAGTGTTTACGGATGAAATCTGATGAGCCAGGTACTTTCCAACGTCCCTCTTCCCCGTTTCCATCCCTTCCCCACTCCCTCCAGCCTCATAGCATATTCTGTTTGAAGATGCCATAGTCCTAGTGACTTTAGACAATTGGGAATCTTGTGCCGTATTCACACACAAAAAGAACTACTGTCTCTTTCTTCCTAGTGACATATTTTAACTGTCCTAAGAACTAGTATTTCGATATCTGGTGGGTTATTGATATTGGGAATTGTACAGATCAAATAACACCGGTAACAAAATCTTTGAAGTAAGATTACCGACGAGATACAGCGTTTGCATGAGGCAGTATTGTAAATCTTTTCTTATGTAAAATCTCGCCCAGGTCTATAAAACATTATAAAGGAATATCCCGCGGTATCGGTAGGTACTCGAACCTCGCCGCCGTCCTCCGTCGTCGCTCAATATCGAAACGGTTGCAATCAATATAAGAAAAGACGTTCCTTGCACTTTTTGCCAACCACTTATTTTGTGAGAATTTTTTTTTGACATGTGAATTTACGCTTTTTAGCATAGTGTTTTTCTCCCTGTGTTCGTGGTTTATGGGTAGTACTTTATAATTAATTTTATGTTATGCCTTATGAGTTGCAAACTTCTGAGAAGACCTTACCTAATGAATCACAATCTCGTGGGAAAAGTTTCAAAAGAACTATGGACATAAAAAAGTCTGGTTGATATTGTAATCCGCTGTCATCTGACAAACGAAATGATGCGTTATATTATTTATCTGATATTCGTCAAACAACCTTTGAAAATGCGAGTTGGTCATACAGCCGTTACAATTGCCGGCATGAAGGAGCATTTACTGAACTTTTATTTGTCATGATTATTCGTTTGGCCCATTACTTAAGATACGACAACTCACACAATCCGTGTGTGGTCGATTTGAGATTAAACACGTTCGTGATAAATTGTTGAACCAACAAACGACATTAAGTTTGCGCTACGAAAAAAAGCTTCGTTTATGTTGAGCAATAAACGTTATTTACACAATCCGTCGTTATACATAATCCCCATTCGTTTATTTTGTGGCCCACCTCGTCTAAACTGCGCCAAGTACGGACTGGAAACACAGGAGAAAAATACACTTTACAAAAGAGTCAAAGTTTTTTTCAAGTTATTTAGATAGCCAAAGACTTGCTTGGTACATTTTACCACGAAGCGACACGGCTAGAAGTTTGATAGAGAGTTTAAAGCGAGGTAATATAAAAATGCATGGTAAAAGGCTCTCGTGTCAATTAGATAGGAAAACAAAGTTGCGCTTGTTTCTTTAGTCGCATCAAGAGCCTGGCTCGTAAATCCTCGTGAAATATCGCACGTCCGTGTCATAAAAATGTTCCCTGTATTGAAGAGGCCTATACGTGTACCCAGCATCGCGGTACTTATTTAAAATGGTTGAAAGGACTGACATCTCTATTATGCCCCGTCGTAAATAAAAATGAAAATTGTGAAATTATAGGATTATTCCGACATTCAATGATTTTTTAATAAACACGTTTTCATAAAACAGACTTGAGGTGTTCGGCGTCTATCGGTTGTCAAGTTAAGTTGGATAATTTGACATAATACATAAGCGGTTAACGCATTTCTGACAGATAATGGCTGATGAATAAAACTTGTTTTCCGAGTGTGTGGAATAAATTTTTCTCCTTATTTCATAATAATTCAACGAGCTCTTTATGACGTGTCATTTGATATTTTGAAGTATTATGTACATTTTTATGCTTTGTTTGTACGAACAACTAATCACCGCGAAGAACACGAGATTCGTAATATTATCTGTAAGAGATGTCGCTGATTACGTAAGTTAAATCTCCACCGCTTTTTACATTAAAATAAAGGTACATAAATACGTTTTCATGGTTTCCGATTTCATTCAGACTTTAAAAAAATACTTAAAAGTGGGTCATCAAACAACGATTAAATGACATATCGAGGTGCAATTAATAATAATCATATGTGTTAATAATATTTTTTGATGTCAACTATAACTTAACAACTAGCGGTAGCCTTTGAGTTGTGTAAGGTTCATGAAGTTTTTAATAAAAAAAAATGTTTAGATACAAGCGGAGATAGCAATAAAAATAGTTGCCTACTTGTGAAATCCCTAAAACTTCAAAAAAATATTTTTTCTTTAAGTAATACGCCAGTTGAATAGGGAGGTAGTCGGTTAAAGATGAAAAAATCGAACTCGGTCCATCTAGCTGCCAATCGAGTTTTCAATCAACTTTGAAGGGAGTGTGTGAATTCTTCAAATAATAAACATACGATTTTTTTATTAAGCGTGGTCGATTTTTCCTGATTTTGTGCACATAGACGGCAAAGGAAAGATGAAGGTAGACTGAATGCTGTGGAAATGAGATCCCTAAGACGTATGTGCAATAAAACCATGTATGACCGTGTTAAAAATGTGGATAACTGGAAAGAATACAAAGCTGATGTAATCGTAATGAATAGGATCAAGAAAGGGACGCTTATATTGTTGGGCATGTAGAGTGAATGAATGAATAAAACACTGTGAAAAGAATATATGATGCAAAAGTGAATGGAAGAAGAAGTCGGAGACGCCCGAGGAAGACATGGTGCGATCAAGTAAATCAAATACTTGAATAGGGCCATGTGAAGAGTCAGAATGACAGTAGAGTATATTTGAAACGATGTGTGAAAGTGAATGAAACAAGGAGTGTGTGCCAAGACAGAGTTGTATGGCGGTCCGTCCTCACTGCCTACGCTTGCGGAGAAACGGCGTGATGGTTGGTTAGTTAGTTAGACGTTATTTGACTGAGGAGCTATGTTCCAACCTCCACGCGAAGCTTTGCACATGTGATAAAGCAAGAAGCCCCAGTTGAAGCTTTGCCCATGTGATTTCTAATGACGCTTAAAGTATTCGACGAATAATGGTCCTCCCCTCTATCTCCTTCTGTTTTCTGGTGTCCGACGAGTTTTCCCTAACATGTCGAACTATGGCCGCGCGGAATCTTCGGCCGAGCCCGGGTTCGTTGCGTTCCCCGCCTCAGTTTTTGTTGTTAAGTTGCCATCGACGGGTTAACAACGACAAATCATAATGGGAAGCGGGGAGGCGCACCCTCTCCCCCCCCCTCACGGAGGAGGAGTCGACGCTTTTAAACCGCTTTTTAATTTTCCTCGCGGACCAATGCGACAATGTTAAGCGATATTCGGGGCTGATTGTCGAATCACTGTCAGCCCTCGGCGCCCCGGGCCCCCGAGCGGGAATCGGCCCCTTTAATTAATGCACATTCGATGAATACTATTTGCGGCAAGTCTTCTGGATTACCCGAAGAGCTATCTACGCTAAAAGTGTTCAGCTTAATTTGAACGGAAATTACAAAACTTCGAAGCGTAATTATTAATTATTACGAGTAAAGAAATGAAAAAATAACTTTGTATAAGACCACTAAATTATTTTATTTTTTATAAGCGACCGGTTTCGCTTAGCCCAAGCATCACCTGGGTACAAAATTAAACTCAATAAAAAATACCAAGTGTGCGGTTATATATATATACATACAGAGGGAGAACAAATTATGAAATAAAATAACGAAACAATAAGAAAACAGTAAAATAACATTTAAATAATAACAAAGAAACAGAAAAAAAGAGACAGATAATATAAATTGAAAGAGACAAAACGTCAACTGACAAGGTGGTTAATTGCTGTTGATGCTTAGGTTAAACGATACCTCTCGTATTATGTTTTTCATTTCTAATATTTCAAACCACAAGTGATTGTTTTCTACGAAAATATAATTATTGAGAGTATTAATAAAGTACAATATCTGTTTTATGATTCGGAAAAAACTGCCAAACGGTGAGTTCTTGCGTTATGAAATTTGTAATTTTTTTTTGCAGTTTTGGAAAATTCTGAGAACTGTACAAAAATACGGTAGAGACGGCACAATTTTATTCTGTAATTTTATTAATTGTTCAAAAAGAAGAAAAAATCTTTTGTAGATCTCAAAAGTAGCCGGGTAGTAAAATGAGCCGACGAAAATGCTCACTTTCAGCAATAAACCCACGGTAAGATTTGATCAATCTTTACTTGAAGCAAGAACCTAACTCATAACGACATTTGAAAATGTTTTAACTCTAGGCAACGTTAAATTATAATTTATATTAAATGGATACCTTCTAACATTCAGTAGGTATGTAGGCACTGTAAGAAGTCAGAATTGGATGGATATAACAGTTAATAACTGCCAAAATGACAACATGTCACCATTAAGCTTCACAGAATATATGGCAGCACTTACTCAAATCATTCGCTCAGTCCATCTCAAGATCAAATCTTATGTCATCTTCGCTTTAATTTCATTTGGAGAGACAAGTAATCCAAATACAACATTTAAACGTCTACCAACAACATAAGTATTCATATTACATTCCAAGCATTAACAATAATACAATTACCTAAATAACTTTTGAATTTACTACGCTGTTTTAAAAGCAGTCAAGTGATCTAAGTTCACTGTACTCTAATTGTTTAATTAAAAATAACAACACAATATATTTATTTAAATAATTACTGGAGGTGCTTTCCTTACATAAAATTACTCACATTGTAGGTGATGTCTTCAAAATATAAGCAACTTTATTAGAAGTCAATAATGTTAAGCATAAGAAAAATAACATTATCATATTAAGAAATTGAAATTAAATATAAATCTATTTTTTTAAAGAAACACAAACATTCCTGGGTTACGAATAACCTGACAATATTTGAAAAACTCCTACTGCCATCATAATAAGCGGAAAACGTTGCTTGTATAATGATGGACTCAGCTAGCAGAGGAATTAAACCCACAACGCCTGGGTGAGAATTCGACGCGTTTGTCCACTCAGCAACTAACCGGACAAATATACATTTATTTTAAATAACTAATTATATTATTAACATGTTAATGATTTAAGATTGATTATTTGCCATTAAAGCCAGATTAAACAATAATACATGAAATATTATGCTTAATAGCAAAAGGTATGGTACGTATATTTATGGTCATTTAAGCCAAGGTTTTTAGTTATTTTCTAACCTTACTAAGCGCCCGCATGGCGTTTTATAAATCATCCAAGTATTATTACTATTAAGAAGGTTCTAAATCTGATTAAATATTAAAATTCTGACAATTATTGTCATAGTCCGAGTATGAGAAAACGTCATCTCTAGGATCAAGCATCCTTCCTTTTAAATCTCTTAAAAGATGGAATTATCAGCGTAATTTATTTATTTCTACAAATAAATAATAAGTCTGACAAATAAGGCTTAACTTTCCCGGTTGTAAATAAATAAATAGATACGCGGGTACGGCTCAAGTCCGCTGCAGTATTTAATCATGGATATCAAATAATGACCAAGGCTCACTGGATATTTATAATGTTGCTAAAGTAGTGAGAGTCGTACTTGCATCTATTGTGAGTTGAACCTTCGTCGCTACGCATTTGTAAAATAATAATCCCTAAGTAATTTCATGATTTATGTAAATCAAACAAGAAACCGATACCTACACGGGATATAATGCTCCTGTGGCTTATCAACCACACAAAAGCTAAATTAATCGAAAAAATAATCCCTATGAGAGATTTAGTTTGTACAGATTTCCATATTTTAAGAAAAGGGTTCCTATTGCTTCCATAGAAGCTTCAAGTTGAAAATTTTGCATAAATACAGCTTTTTAGCTACGCATACCAGGCCATTTTTTGTACATCAGACTCAAAGGAAAAAAATGTCCATTCACTGCACTCATCATAATAAAAACGTCTTGGATGGTTGCATCGGTCTAAAAACTACCACATCGTGTAATAACGAGCAATAAGTGATAACAAAGATTCTCTAAGGGCAAAAGTCACTTAAGTAAAGTGGAGAATTTATGAGTCGTCTTTTAAAACGATTGTGTATGTGCGCTATTATAATATCCAGTTTCAAATTAAATTATTCTCGGCGGCTCGCTTAGTTCCTGCGATTTTCTTAATAATGTCGTTATCTCACGTACCGAGATGTGTTATTATCCAAAACACATAAAACAGCGTCAATCACTCTGGACCACGCCATCTGCTGCTGACTGTATTGGTAATATTATGTCTTCTGGAACGAACGTAGGACTCGGAGAGGTACCGCGACGCTTGAACTGTTAGACTTGCCGGTCTAGGTTCAATTATCTGCAAAATGTTCTTGCTATTGGAATGTCTCGAGGTATTCCTTGCGGCCTGGACTTACCTGCACCGGATGGTACCCGCGACGGTCAGGGTTTCATACTTTGTAGCAGCCGTTGCAAGGTTAATTATGTGTTAGTTAAAATAATACCACATCACCAATGTTTCGTCAAATACGTATTTAATCAAAGAAAGCCTTAAACATTGTCAAAATATGAACGCCGGTTAAAAACAAGCGTGGTAATTTCAATATTGCACGCTATTTTTAAAGGTAGTCTGATTTTTGCATAATTTGCGTAACTTTTAACGTTGTATTACTTATTGTTCAAAGTATCGTAAATGATATTCATATTTAACTCCTGGAAAAAGTTACTATTGAAATAAACAGTCAAATAAAACCACCAACAATAGTTTAAAACAATGATTTAAAAAGCTGATTAAAGCTTATTGTCTTAAGGAGGTAATAATAAAGTCAACTACTCTGCTTACCAGAAAGGTGCTTGGATATTGTTGAAAATATTTATATTAATTATTACCCTATTCGATCAAAATTATGTGTCTCACGGAAAGCATTTACCTTAACTGTTATATCCAGCAATAACCTTATTTGTATTATGAAGTTGTTTCTTACGCGACTAGTTTGCAATTTACGAATAATTGGCACCGCCATAAGAACTTACCCTGTACCTACATCTAAGCAGATTCTTCATATTTTTTTCTTAAATTACTGCTATGCGGAAAAGAGACGACGTAGGAATTTTCTGTTTACCTGCGTAATGCTACTTCCAGAACGCTTCATTGAAAAAAGAAGAAATTTCGGTACACGCAATACCACTTGATTATTAATCAGAAGGTGAAAAATAGTCATGCGTAGTAGGATCCATTGGTAAAATAAAAATTTATCTCAAAAAATTGGTTTATCAAATAATTTACGCGTCATTAAAAATAATATGATACCATTGTTCTAAAAGCTCCATAGAGCATGTTTTTTTTTAATTGCGTGCAGGTATTTATAACTTAATGCAACTACAATTATTGAAGTTTTTGTATTACATTATATAGTGGGTAATTTCCTTTAAATTTACAATATTTAATATGAAGGAACTTTAGAGCTTTGTAACTAAATCATTTACTGATTTACGTATTACTTTTAAGCATAGTATGACAATATCAAGGCTATCACTATGTTTAAGTAATACGTAACTCCTTTTTTGAAACTTAATGCAACTACAATTATTGAAGTTTTTGTATTACATTATATAGTGGGTAATTTCCTTTAAATTTACAATATTTAATATGAAGGAACTTTAGAGCTTTGTAACTAAATCATTTACTGATTTACGTATTACTTTTAAGCATAGTATGACAATATCAAGGCTATCACTATGTTTAAGTAATACGTAACTCCTTTTGGGATGTTTAACTCCGTCCAAACACAACATCAGTAGTTGGGTACCCAATTCTTTTATCGGTTTTCCTCAAACAGTTTACCTAGTTACGACTTGAAACAAACTCTTTCCTCGAAAATATTTGGTTGAATTCAACTATGTTGATGTTAATTATACATGACAAATGGAATTACTAGTTCAACTACGACATATCATTTTATAAATACTAACACAAATACATATGCTTATCCTCTGATATACTTGCATAAGCTAGGTAACAAATTAACTTTCCTCCAACTCCACCAATTCTACTACACCACCAAACTTCGCAAATATAAAGTTGAATTATGTTTGTACTCAGAGCAGAGCAAAAAAAAATAATAAAAAAATATATACACACACTTTGTAATTTTTTTTATTTATTTTTTCATATTGTATACTTTGGGTATTCGACTTGCTATTATCTACATGAAAAATTACCAAGCTTACTTAATTGGAAAATTCTACAATCTCTTTTTTCATATCTGTAACATAGTCAGATAGGATTTTCGTTTTAAAGCAATTACTTTGTGGTTTGACATATTTAATGAAAATGAACCTAACCTAAAAAGGACATAAAAAATAAAATAAAATCTGTGGTCTTATACAAAGTTATTATTTAATTTTAATAATATTTAGATAGGTATTAATATTTTCTTGGGAAAGGTATGTATATTAACCTTACATAAATCAATAAACATACAAGAGGAAAACTGGTAGTAAGACCCGACTGGCGAATCTAAGGAATAATACATTTTCCCTTGAGAGTTCAAACTGAGAAGTAAGTGATTAGGGCTTGGGTGCAATAAATACTAAATCCAGATGAAATTCGTCAAAAGCTCTCTTTGTAAAGTTTCGCAATGGAAACGCAAACCGGTATGATAGTCATGTTTTATCTTCTCGCCGTAGTACGAGATTTCTCGCTTTATGTTTATAAAGTGAATAAATATTGCCATCTATTGTGAAAAAGCCTCAAGGTTCGCTTTAATGCCCCCATATTTCTTCCCCATCTGCTAACACAGCTGATACCACATGGTTTATATGCGAATTCGCTAGCATAATATGGAAGTGCACATAATATGTTAAGTGTCTACTTTACTTGAAGGTGTCCTCCAAACACTCCTTCAAAGATATTGCATTTCGATTATATTTATGTCCTTTTCGTATCGTTCACGCAGAATTCGAAAAGCTCACCGCGTGTTTTAATGAGATAAACCTTTGTGATGTGTGTCATTAAACTTACCTATGTAATATTTATTTCAATTGAGTTTTTATAACGACTGGACTTGATGGATGGTGCAATACCCAATCTGCCACATCACAAGAGATAAAATAATGATTTATAAAAATTATATTCAGAAGAATAAGAGTGGTATGGATTGTATAAAGGTTGAAAGGCTTTACCTTTATACAGCCCAACATGAACACTTTACAAGAGACTATAAAAACGAATACTTTACGATTCATATAACTATTTATATATTTGGAAGATTTCATGATAGGAAATATTTGTTTTTCTGAAATCATGTAAAAATTTTCAATTATTTTTATTTTTCATTATTTACTGACATAGTTCATATAACATGATAAACTAGAAAATTATCTACGTATCAACTACAAAAATTATAACATTACATTTTCGCAGTAAGCATAAAAAATATTATTTTTAAATATGCTCATTCTTCCTTTACGTTTCACTCTTCTTTCAGACATCTCATCTTAAATTATCAGTCCTCTGTATTGACATTAAGCAGTTTTGTGACTCTTTTTTCATATTTACCCTATTTGAAAAAAGAAACTTATTCTATTGACAATTTTAGTTTCATAATTATATACACATCTAATAAAACAATCTTTATGTACACAAATTACCACATTGTAAAGTAGTCTCATTTTTATTCGAATCCAACTAAGCACTTCTCTCATTTGATTTATTTTGGTTTATTTTCCATTCTTGACAATGCATCTCATATCTCTTTTTTTAGTAACTTCTAGCTTATTCTGGTTTCTTTTATTGGCCAGATTTAATATCAGCAGTAGCCTAAATGCGGAGCCATTGTAGTTTTATATATGAGCTGTGCATTGGCTTTCTTTATTTCTCTTAGCAATAATTTTAAGAGATTTGGAAACATAAAAAATACTATAAAACGTTGTTTTCAGTATGAAAAATTTCTTATTTAGCTAAAATAAATTTACCATGTTGTCCCTTAAAGTCCACTATGTGTGAAATCAATTAAAATTAACTTTTTTTTATTCTCCTTACACTCATTTCTTGATTCAATTGTTCCATACATTCAGAAATGCGATTATTAAATTTGCATGCATGCCCTAAAATTGAAAAAAATATACATAATAATAAATCAGCTACGATAATAATTTTGCCAAAGTAACAAAAGTGGTCGTGTTTATCTAATGTGACCTGTTAGGTAAGTGTGTTCCTAGATATTTTCTCTGTACGTAATTTAAATAAATATTGATAAATACTAGGAATTAAGATGAGTAAAGCGCCCTTGGGGTGATTTTTCAATTTATCCAAATATTATCGACCGGTCGGTAGCTGAGTGGACAAACGCGTCGGATTCCCACCAGGGCGTCGTGCATTCAATTCCTCTGCTGGCTAAGTCCTCCATCTTTGCACAAGCAACGTCTTCCGCTTCTTATGATGGCAGTAGGAGTTTTTCAAATATTGTCAGATTATTCGTAACCCAGGAATGTTTGTTTTTCTTAATAAAAAAATATATATAAATATATTATTATTTATTCGCTCCAAATGTCAAAATCATCTAAGGGTTACTTTCTTAAACTTAATCACTACGTTTACACCAGTCTCGCATTATTTCCGAATTTCTACATTTTTAACACGATCACACATAGTTTTACCACACATACGCCTCACGAATCTCATTTCTCCATAGGTATTTATGAGTTATTTTTTATTGGGCAAGTACAATGCAGTCGTGATTGCAACCGCTTTACCAATACATTCATAGAAACGGAACTCAATTGTCAGAGGGCGCCACATTATTTGTGTTCTGATTTCCCGCATCGAATAACCATACGTTCGCTAATAATTAATTGAGTAAATTGATAAATATGTAACTAGCTTGTTTCCCTTTGTCATGACAAATCAATATGCAGCTGCATTATCTTTGAATCTTTCTCATAAATATTTCAAACACGTTTCTGTTTACTTACGAGCAATACGTACAACGAGTATCAAGCACAGGTTTACTATTATTTATGGCCAGATATATAAATTTATTGATTTCCTAGAGACAAATGGATTAGTAATCTGACTAAATTTATTAATTATTGCAAAGGTAATATGCAGAATCGCTTGAGATTACACGAGGATTCATTAACAATGTAGAAATTATATAGTATTTATATTCAATGGCACTTAAAGTATTACTGAATGAAAATTAAATAACAACTTTTTATAAGACCACAGATTTTATTTTAATGTTTATGACCAACCGGTTTCGCTTAGTCTAAGCATCATCAGAGTACAAAATTAAACTAAACAAAAAATACATAGTCTGTGGTTACATATACTCGTACATATTATAAAGAGAGAACATAATACAAAATAAAATAAGAGAACAGTGAGAAAAAAAAAACATTTAAATTATAACAAAGAAACAGAGAAAAAGAAACAGATCTATAAAAAGAAAGATGAAAAACGTCAACTGAGAAGGTTATTAAAGAATAATGAGATTTTTTACGAGTTTACGGGAAATACACCTAATATTGGACTACTGGACAAATTTAACTGATTATTAAGAATACGACTATAAGTGATTGCTGTCTATAAAAATATAAAGTATTATTGTTTGTAGGTTACGACTCCGTTAG